>CM053785.1:524090618-524690618 GCA_028749045.1 Cupressus sempervirens | reverse complement strand
CAATGAATACATAATATATATTAAAAAAGTTGTAAAACTATAATAAATTATAAATACATGCAAATTTCTAACCATTTCCAAATAACAAATCATTCAAACATACAAATTGTAATGATTTCAATGAATTCACTATATATTAAACAACTTGTCAAATTATAATGAAATTTGTCTCTATATGACACAAAATATTTAAAAAGGAGTGCACTAACCTTTTCTATGCAGAGAATGTTCAAAAACCCTTCAAATAGTGTATCTAATGATTGAATTTGGTGTTTGCTAGCTTCCAACACTATGAAACCTATGTATGTTGTTGGAAAAATGAAACAAAATACTGACAAAAATAGAGAATATGGGTCAATAGGGACCTAAACATTCTTTGTAACCATTTTTTGGTGTTTACAGATAGTGTGTATAGACTATAGTGTGTGCTACTAAATAGATTTGACTTTCAAAATAAATACAAACAATGAATAAAAATGCCCAAATAAAGGCACACATGCTACCAATAGTTGGATGAGCTATCATTGAATTGATAAGCCTCCTCTAAATTGTGAGGTACAATTCCCTCAAAGAAATATTTACAATGAATCAATATTTTGGTAAAAGACATTACTAGATATTTGATTCATTATAAATCAAAGGAGGGTTATCAATCCAATGATAGCTCATCCAACTATTGGTAGCATTTGTGCCTTCATTTTTTGCATTTTGATTTATTGTTTGTATTTATTTTGAAGGACAAATCTATTTACTAATAGATTTTTGATGACTCTACTGGGGATTGAAAGCAAAGATTGGTGCCTGACATTTGGTTTCTTAGTTTTTTTATTATCTTTTTGTGCTAGGAGATTGGTGACTCTATGAAATGACCATGTTGAATATAAAGAACATGAGAAGGAAAAGGTTGGATCCCACCCTTATGGACATCTATTAGGTGCATGAAAAAGTGTTGCATGATTTCTTGGATTGTTTTAAAGAGAGCATATCTCATGTTGTTAAAAAAAAATTGATCACGGAAGATGATCACAATTCAAGCTTGTTGTGGAGAAGTTTATGCCATAGATTTCACAATATAAAAGATCTGGAAGATTGCAAAGAAAACAAGCAATAACTTGAAGAGGAACTAGAAGTGGATGATGATGAAGCTCTAGTTATTATGGCTTCCTCACTCTTGAGAAATTAGCTTGTTATGAATGAGAAAGAGATTCAGTATGAAGCCTCATAGCCTTACGAAGAGAAAGCACGGGTAAGTCAGAATGGACAAGGTATGAAAAGTCTAGTAAATCTTAAAGAAAACATTGTACATGATTCTACCCTCCTAGACTTTGAAAGTTTTAGTTGAAATTTTAGAAGATCATCCTGCTACAACAAATGTAGATAATGAAAATTTTCAGATTCATACACAACCTGATTATGAAGCTTATTCTCTATGTGTAAGGGTTTGTAATGACCCTATTCTAGAATCATTGTCTTTTGAGGATAATATGATATCTGAACTTCTTGATGAAGTTTTTCCATAATTTTCTAATAAAGCTTGTGATAAATATGAAGTAGAATCATGTCTTGAGAAGTATCCCTATAGTTTAGGAAATCTTCTTGGAAAAGAGGTTTTTGATGCAAACGAAAAGTATGCTAATGATTGTAATGAAGTAACCCAGTTCTAAGTATGCCCAAGAAACCTCAGAGGCACTCCTTGCAAAGATGGAAAGATAGAGAGGATGCTCACAGTTACTAAAAAATAAATAGTGTGGCCTCATGAAGATAAAACATTAGCAAGGTTAGAATATGTAAGTGAAGGAAGCCTCCCTGACTCCATTCATTTTCCTAAGGATAGAAGTGTTGGTAGTTTTTATTCCTCTAGCCAACTCAAAGATAAAAAATTTCACCCACTTAAATAATGTGAAAATTATGCTTTCTATTCTACTTTGCATGAAAACTCTTGTTGTAAAAGTGAAAATATGTTGTGGCTTAACGAGAATTCTTTAGATTCTATGAGTTTGAAAGAAGAAGAAAAACCTGAGACATTTGCAAGACCTTCTGACAACAAGAATGTTGGACAACCTTAAAAATCATCAACTCACTCAGGTGATGATTCTTTAAATGAAGAGGAGATTGTTGAAAAGTTTCTATCAACAATCAAGCAAGAAGACCATGGAAAGATAAATTCAAGTATGGGTCTATTGGGTGTATTAATTTTGGATAGAGCATTTTTAGAGGTAGTTGTAGCAAAATATGATGAAAATAGTCCGGTCAATGTTGATCCTATGGTGGATGAAGTATGTGTTTATTTTAAAGAAACTCTAAACTCTGAAATACTTTCAAATTTGGGATCCCTAGGGATGCTAATGATATGGATGATATGATATTCTATGTGAAGATGTTTGAGCCTCATATTTTTTAGCCACCAATTGGAGATGGTCTCAAGAATTCTATGTTGGGAACTCAAGTGAAGGAAGAAGTCTATGAAAAATAGTGGTTGTTTGGATTAGAATATCGATTCATAAGGCTCTTGCACATGTTCAGCTTAGTTTATGAAAGTACAGAGTTTTCCACATAGAGGTTACACCATGTTGACTCTTCCAAATGTTGCCCATTGTTCTAGAGAGGCTCTTTCTTCTCATAATCAGTAAATGGTTTTGTATAAGTCTCTCTTCATTCCAGTTCCATGATGAGGTTTTCTCACCTATAAATATTGCAAATAACTTTTAGCTCTCTAATTTTTTGGAGTATGTAGTTAGCTTTGGTTGTTGGTCTAGTTTAGTTGGTTCCTTGTTACTATTTAGTTTTAGTTTGCTGGTTATACTAGTGTTTGGGTTTGTCCTCCTCCTACAAGAAACTTCCCTATCCTCTAAGCTATAATGACTTTGTTTTCCCAATGGCTAGGCACTGGTCTCCTACCAAAGGCTTTCTAGATTCTTTATGTCCCTTATGGTCCACATCCCCAATTAGAGCTAGCTGTAAGCATATCTTTAACACCCAAGTTTTAAACTTTGAAAATCAACCCTATGGGAAAATCCATAAAATTATCTTGGTATTTTAGTTAGTCTTCATTACTAATAACAAAAACCCTATTATTTTTTGTCTACAAGGAAGCATTGTTCCAAGGCTATGTTGAACTTGAACTTCAAATTAGAAAGTTCAAGTTTCAAGTTCAGGTTTAGATGTAGAAGTTCAAGGTTTGGAGTTCAAATTTCAAAATGATAGTCTTCGTGCAGGGGAAATATCTCCAAATTTGACCCTAGATTTCTCTCCATTTGAGATATGTTGTTGAGAGAAAAATTTCCCATATTGTCACTAGAGCGATTGGTAAGATTTTATCAAATGTAAAAGTTATTAATCTCTAAGTAAAGACCTATCAAAACAAATCAACAGCCTCAAGTTCATATTGGACTTGAACCTTGAACCACCTGTTCAAGTTCAAAGTTCAAGTTCATAGGTTCATGTTTGATGTTCAATAGTTTAGTAGTTTTGAAAACTCAACTTGTTCAATAATTAAGAGTTATTTTTCAAACTATTAGAGTAATTAGACATTTCCTTATTAACTCTAATATCTTAAGCTAAACTTTAGGCATATAATAATTAATTCTTTTATTAATTATTATTATGCAAACCAATAGCCTCAAGTTCATATTGAACTTGAACCTTGAACCACCTAGTTCAAGTTCATAGGTTTGAAATGTTCAAGTTCATGTTTGATGTTCAAGAGTTTAATAGTTTTGAAAACTCAACTAGTTCAATAGTTTAGAGTTATTTTTCAAACTAATAGAGTATTTAGATATTTCCTAATTAACTCTAGTTGATTAAGCTAAACTTTAGCCATATAATAATTAAGTCTTTTATTAATTATTATTATGCAATTTTTGGGTTTTGATCTCCTCTATAAGGATGATCTCTAATTGTAATTATTAGACAATTCACTTTTGATAATAGCAATCTCTTTTTTGCTCATCAAGAATGTCTTAACTATGGATTTGGCAATTCCAGCCTCCATAGGTTTTTATTTCTCTCTTTCTATGATAGGTATTTTCATGTAGGTGATTCTTGGGAGTTATGGGGTTGATCTTTCATCAACTTCAACATGGTATTAGAGATTCAGATCTTCATACCCCTATTCTATTCTTGAGAGATCTGGCATCAGTTTTTTAGATATGAGCTTTCAAAAGAAAAAATTATTGGATCTGGGGGTCACTAATTTTTGAGGCACTTTGAGGAAAAAAAACATCACCGTTGAGCTTAGAGTTCTTGAAAACCCCCATTTCCATATAAAATATGTCTAATTTGGATGCTGTTGATATTTGAGGCAAAACTTTTTTGCATCGAGGTTATTTTGACCTAGGCACACAAATCGAGGTAGCAATTTTTTTTACAAAAAAAATTGGTGGTCCAAGTTTTTGGTGAGAACTTTCAATATGCAAGGGAAACATGGTTAAAAACTTTTTTTGTTTGGGACCTATTTGGTCCTCACCAAGGCTTTTGTGCACATTCTTTGGAGGACATATATGTGCTCTTTGTTTTAAGCACCCACTTCCTCCTCTAACATGGTGAAGGGTAAGGGATTTTTCCACTTAGGGGTCTTCTTCACCACTAAGGAGGAGTCCTGGAAGTCAAGCTTGGTCTTATTCTTATAGCTATAGCTGACAAAGTTCAAGATATCATCAAGTGAGCAATCGATGTCAAGCTTTCCTCTATCTGCACCAAAGATAGAGAGCACCATATCAGGCATCGACATAGTAGGTAGAGGCATGATCATACTCTTATCGAGAAAACCCTTTGGGATATCTCAATCATTGAGTTCAAAGGAATGTTAGTGCAAGAGCAAGGGTGAGAGGAGTTCCTCAAAAGCATCAGCGATATTTAAACTATTGTTCAAGTTGGCCATGATGTGATCAAGCTGATGGATGGATGACCATGTCATGGAGCCAAGGCCATAGGTATTGGAATGGTGCTTCTTGATCTTGTACCTTTGCTTCAAGTTCTCTTTCTTTTCATGGCGTGCTTCATAGTCTTGGACATCTTCGAGGTATCATAGTGGACATTGACATAGTACACAATGTCCTCCCAATATTTGATATTAAGTTAGCCCTTCATGTTGTAGCACTTGTTGCCATAGCTCTCCAACAAGCATGCCATTGTTGTAATATGTCATCTCAACAACATATTCTTGGGCTTCTACATTACTTTTTGGTCCATGAAACCATGTATTTTCTTGTGGATGATGGTTTCAATTTGGTGGAGTTTAATTGTTTTATTATTGGGAGATCACACCCTTGATTTTTGGAAATAACCTAGATCTTCCCTTGATTTTAGGCCCTACATTTGGATTAACTCTAGATGACATGGCACTTAGCCTTACACAACACATGGCCTCTAATTTTCATTGGGCTTGATGTATTTTTTGGGTCCCCATGCACATTTAGTTGTGTACTTTTCCATATCAGTATTATTTTTTGAAATGGCACCATTTGTGGCAAATATTTTGGAACAGTGTGTATGTACCTTCTTGGTATCATATGCTCAACCTCTACCACGTGTCTCTTTTATAGCCACTCACAATTTTTGATTGGGAGGTGTGCTTTTCTTTTGGGACACACATTTATAGATGGGTTTCTTGACCCCTTTCTTGGTGGGTTTGATATCTATTGGGAAGATTCTTTATCAAGGCAGTTATTTTCCTTTGTTAAAAACATATATTTTTATTAACATTTTTTTTTTGGCCACAAGATTATTTTCTACCACCGGCCCTTTGATTCAACTCTTGTTTCTGGTAGTTGGACTTTTTCTCCAAAAGGGGTCATTTTTCAAGCATTTTTTTGCCTCAATGGCCATTTGACCATCAAATTTGGGCTCATTACTTGCTAATATCATTGACATGTTAGAACTGTATCAGTGTTCCTATCACCTCTTCAAGCTTTATTTGTACCTACCTTTTCATTTGTGCTCACATCTCTAGCATACACACTTTGTTCAAAAAATGAGATATTGTCAAAAAGCTAGTTCTGAGCCCATCACAATGGTACAATTGATTTTTAGTTTTAATGCTTTTTTGATGGCTTTTTCTTCTACCAAAGTCAAGGGTGCAATAATTATTGGCTCTTTCCAATAATGTTGGTTGTTTATCCAGATTCTACTCCAGGCACATTCTATTTAGTCTTTGTGTTTTTGCATTCTGGTAATATCTTGGTTGTTTTAGGTTTGAGGATCAATTTCCTTGCTTCAGATGATTCATCATGACTTATACTATATATTTTATTAGTCTTATGTCTCTTATGGTTTATTTACACATCGTTTGTATGCATTATTGCAAAGGCATTTAGATAAAGTACCATATTACATTTGTATTTTCCTTTCAGTTATTTTTCCATGGTTTGCCTTCTAATTTGAGAAGTGTCATTTGACGACACTCATGTAGATTATTGTATTCTTGGGATTCACCATATCTTGTGCCTTATTGTACATGCATTACTATGATAAAGTACCATGGGGGGTTGATGTTTTGGCTTTTTTTTTTTCCATCTTCCTTTGTCTAGTGAGCATCCCTTCTGTAACATTAGCCTCGTGATGTGTCTAAGATTGATCACCCCAGTACATACATATATACTCTTTTGTGCATATTGATCATGGTTCCTTGACATGCAATTCTTTTGGCCCACTTTTCTAGTTGCCTGTAACCTCACCCTTGTCTGCATTGGGGGGGGGGGGGGGGTGGGTTCTTCTATTGTTTTTCATACTTCCTTGGTTCAATTGATCATCTCTTCAAGCTTTGATGTTTCATGTCATCTATATTTTCGAGTTTAGTTGTTTTCCTTTGTGTGCCTCTTGATTCAGTACAAATTACAATATTCTCTACTTGGTCAGGTTCTATTTCAATGGAGGTTCTTTAGATCAGTAGTTACTTTTTGATAGAGCTTTTCATCTTCTACATGCTTTAGTGGTTTTCTTCATGATCATCTTTTGTTCCTATCTTCTAGGACATTCCCTAGTTTGGAGGCTTCTTCAATATTTCACTAGTTCTTTTCAACATTATTTCCATCTCTTTTTGGAGTAGGGTTTTCCCCATTCAACTTACTCTTTCTTCTCTTTTCAAAGATTTGGTTGTGCTTGCGTACCTCATTAGGCTTTGTTGTCAAGACCCAAATCTTCTTTTTGTAGTAGTTTCTAGGTTTTTAGCTACTCCCTAAGTTTATCTTTTTTTTTTTTTTGGGGGGGGGGGGGGGGGGGGTTAGAGTAATTAGATATTTCCTAATTAGCTTTAGTTACTTAAGTTAAACTTTAGGCATCAATAATTAATTCTTTTATTAATTATTATGCAACCTATGTTAGACCTTTTTGGGTTTCGGTCTCCTTTATAAGGATGATCTCTCTTTGTAATTATTAGACAATTCACTTTTGATAATAGAAATCTCTTTTTTGCTCATCAAGAATGTCTCATCAATGGATTTGACAATTCTAGCCTCCATAGCTTTTTGCTTCTCTCTTTCTGTGACATGTATTTGCATGTAGGTGATTCTTAGGAGCCATAGGGTTGATCTTTCATGAACTTCAACACAAAATTTTATGTCAGCAAGATATCATATTGAACTTGATCTCGAACTCCAAACCACATAGTTCAAGGTTCACAGTTCAAAGTTCAAAGTGTTGGTACAAATTCATGTTCAAAGTTTCAAGAAGCCCAATCATCCAATTCCTAAGGAGCAACCAGTTCAAATGGTTCAACTAGTTCAAGTGTTTAAATATTTTAGAATCATCCAAGGTTCAAGGTTCAAGTTGACAAGTTGTCATATTGAACTTGAACCTTGAACCACCAAGTTCATGTTCACTAGTTCGAAAGTGGAGATCCAAGTTGAGATTCTAAATCCAAATGTGACTCAAGATACCTGAACCATGAATGTAGTCCAAAATCATCATAGTTCAAGTTCAAAGGCTTGGATATCCAGGTTCAAGTTTGTTGGTTCAAACTGTCTAGTTTTTAATAGTAGCAACATGTAACTACATATTTTTTTAAATTGAAGAAATGGGTATTAATGAAGGGGATATATCTTTTAGCTCCACCTTTGGATCTTTATGATTTTTGGATATGTTTTCCAAAATCAAAATTTCTAAATAATTAATGGTGTGATTTATGAAGTATTTCCATAATCAAAAGTTATAATGGATTGTATAAGGGCCTATCAAGTATACCAATAACCACAAATTTTCTAAAGCTAGAAAAATAGTAATGTTGTGGGGGGCATAATTTTAATCCTACTATTGGATTGAGATAAATTTTTGATTTTTTTGGGGAAACAAATTAGCTAAATTCTCTCCAAGACATTTTGTAAAATTCATCATGGATCAAAAGTTACAATTGTGAGAGTGAAGGACTGTCTAAAATGTCAATGATAGTCATAAGATGACAACACTTTGTCACTAGCATATGCCACCTGCCCAAGAATATGTATGGGAATTATTTTAATTTGGTAGACATGTTTGTTATTATCTATATAAATTTAATATGGGTGAAATATTAAATTTTTTTTAAGGGACAAGAGAAATATTATTTACAGGAATCAATTTTAATAACTAAAAAAGAACTACAAGAGGAGTTAAATATGTTAGAGAAAGATAGATTGAGGTTCTTTTACTACTTTCTTTGAGTCATGTGGCTACAAGAGAGAGGGAGATAATACATTTTCTAGATTAATTGTAATGGGGGGAAATAAAGAGATGTGTTTTACATTTTATACATTTAAATTGTAATAGAAGACTCAAAATGATCGTATGGTCATCTTGTTATAGTTGGAAATAAGAATAAGTTTACATTACAGATTGTATGGTCTATGCATTTTCTTTTCTAATCAGGATCAATCTTGTGGCTGTCCTTTTTTCCCTTTCTCAATATCATCTTCTATTAGTGTTCTAACCACATTTTGTATGTCATTGTATGGTTTATATAGCATGTTCATAGAATAGGGTATTTTATCTCTCTAATTTTCTTTGTAATGTGAGAATCTTGGTAGATAGTCTTATCACTATTTTCTTTTCTTTTTCTCTCATTGTCCAGTTTGTAAATCTTATAGTTGTATTCATCCCATAGTGAGAGGAAAATTTTAGAAAGCCTTTTCATCTTCTGGTAAAAGACAACCAAATATTTGATTCATCATAAATCCTTCTTAGAGGGAGCTGCACCTCTCAATTGAAAGGAGGGTTATCAATCCAATGATAGCTCATCCAACTATTGCTATCATTTGTGCCTTCATTAGGGAATTTTGATTCATTGTTTGTATTTATTTTTGAGGAAAAATCTATTTACTAACAATGTACATGCATTATAGTGTATATACACTATGTGAAAACACTTATTTTCATAGATTCTACTCATCCCCCATCTCTCGCTCTCTCTCAATTTCTCCCCCTCTCTCTCTTTCATTGCATCCTATCCTGTACACTTTCGCTCATCTCATACTCTCTCTTTCTCTCCCTCTCTCTCCATTTCTCCCTCCCTTGACTCTCCCTAACTCATCCTCTCTCTTTATTTGCATCCTATCTTATACCATTTTCCCCATCCCCCCCTCCCCCTCCCCCTCCCCCCTCTCCCTCTCTCAATTTCTCCCTCCCTACCCCATCCTCTCTCTCTCTCTCTCACCCCCCATCCTCTCTCTTTCTTAGCATCCTATCCTATACTCTTTCACCCATTCTCTCTCTCTATCTCTCTCTCTCTCTCTCTATATATATATATATATCTCTTTATTTCTCTCACACTCCTTCCTTTATCCTTTCCTCTCTCTCTCTTTTAGGATCATATCCCATACTCTTTACCCCATCTCTCTCTCTCTCTCTCTCTCTCTCTCTCTCTCTCTCTCTCTCCCCCTACCCCATACTCTTTCCCCCATCTCCTACTATCTCTCACTCTCCATCTCTCCCTCTCTATCTCTCTCTCCCTCCCCTACTCTCTTGAGCTCTATTTCTATTTCTCTACACTCCTCCCTTTCTCCCTCCCCATCCCCTACTCTCTCTTACACCTTTGCACTCTCTCTCTCTCTCTCTCTCTCTCTCTCTCTCTCTCTCTCCCATGCTCTTTCCCCATCCCCTTCTCTCTCCATCCTCTCTCTCTCACTCTCTCTTTCTTCCCCTACTCTCTCCCCATCCTCTCTCTCTCTCTCTCTCTCTCTCTCTCTCTCTCTCTCTCTCTCTCTCTCTCTCTCTCTCTCTCTTCACATCCTCTATTATCTCTCACTCTCTATCCTATCTCCCTCAATACCTCTTTCCTTCCCTCTCTCCCTATCCATCCTTTGTATTGAAATATAAGGCTTACAAAGTATGTGTGCACCATAGCGTGTGCATGCTATTTAAGCCTTGAATTTAAAAATAATTTAAATAGAACGCACACACAATAGTGCATGCATGCTATTGTGTGCACCTTCTTATATATAAAGCATTAGATACCACCAATCCTAAGCCTTGGATTTTCCTTGGGGATCCAAGCAAAAGGTTTGGAGGCTCTAAACTAGTCTGAGACATGTTTTGTAGTAGGCATACAAAAGACGCTTAATTTTTCTTTTGTGCCCTTCTTCAAGTTTCCTTTTGGTTGAGTATTGATAAAATTATGTTACATGATATTGTAGATGTTTGTGTTAGCTATAAAACCATATAACTTATTTTGAATTCATATTATTTAAAGCCTTTCAACTAATTTCTTTTGAAACTATGTCCATTTTCTATCAAAACCAACATGTACTAATTGGGTGTAGAGTTTAGCTCGTTCATCAAATTTTGCAACAAGATAGCTTTTTAGAAACTAGACTCCATTCTAAATACTTTGAAAAAAAAAATTTCAATTTTGGATTAGTTTTAAATAATTTATAGGGGAGCTCATAGATATTTCATGTTTTTGGAACATATCCACTTACAAAATTCATTTAAAAAATACAAATTATAAAATTACTCAAAAAATATGGGATAAACTACATGGTGTTAGGTAACTTTTGACCAAAGCGATTAAAGAATATTAAAAAAAATGTTAAAATTTTAGGGGGGGCACACTTTGCACCATGTTAATTTTTTCTGAAAAAATAGTACCACTTTCTGTGGCCCCCTTTTTTGAGGGCTTAAAACTAAACCATTTACAAAAAAAATTAGCAGTTTAGAAACTAGATTCAAAGGACTACTAGTTTTGTATTTATCATATCTTAAAATTTTGAGCATAACTATCTTCAAATTCTTGTTCAAGTTCAAAAAATTCTAATTTCATAGAAAAAAGGTGGTCAATTATACCCCCCCCCTTTGGCACCACAACTTTGTGCACTTACCCTTTGACTTGCATTTTGTTAAAAGTTAATATTTTACCTTTGATATTTGTAAAAGTTAGAGTTAGTTGCAAAAGGAATAGATAACTTTCATACTCCAACTTGGTTACTTACTAACTTGAAAAGGTGCTCCTACAACATTTGGGGTCAAATTGTGACGACAATTTGTGACAATGGTGTAATTTGTGGTCATTCTCTTCTTCTTTTTTTTGCAATTATCCCCAACTTTGTTGCAATACTGACTTTGACATCGTAATTGCGACACCCTTGTGAGCATAAAAAATTTAAAAATAAAAAAATTTAAAAAATGACATCAATTATTCCCCATTTCTTTTGATTGTGGAGAGCTACATGCAAAAGAGGTGGAGAGCTCCAAACGAGGGTGGAAAGCTGTGAAGGTTGGCATTCTCTTCTGATTAGTGCATTTTGTTGTTGCACCCTTATAATCTCTGCATTTCATTACCATGCCCTTGTGATCTATGTACCCTTGCTTTGCGATTTTCTTCAAGGGAAAGAAGAGGTACCTATGTAAATGTTCTTTTCTTTTGCTTCTAAACATATCTGTGTTTATATTTCCTTCTAAACATGTATCTCCTTATATATTCAAAAAGTTCTTCTTTAAGGTTCTTATTATATATATTAGCTCATAATAGAAAAATTGATCCAAGTGCATACATATTCTAGAATCCAATTAATAAAACAATAAAACTCACTCAACCTATGTTAGATGACTTACCTCAAGATCCTACACAAAAATAATGCAGACCATGAAAAATGGGTAGAGTTCACAATAAATTTTACAAAAACATATCAAATTAGATATTTTAAAAAGAAACAAGCCATAACCTAGTTAAATTGGTCTAGTTTCTAATTAGCTAGGTTGATTACAAATGCCTATAGAACTATCATCATATTAGGTATAATAAAATGAACAATCAATTGTTCCTAGCTAGCAGGATCAAATATAATTTTTGAAGGTGATAAAATTGCATATGCATATGCATCACTTGTATGCCAGGCATGAAGTGCATTCCCCAACTTATAACGAATGGTTGGATATAAAGGCTACATACATTGGCCCAACAATAGAATCCAAAGATGTAACCATGCATGTATTGGAGTCTCCCTGCGAGGATCCCAAGTATCTATTACTGTTGATAATTTGGGCATCACTATATGATCCAAAATGTTATAAAGTACTAAAGTCTATAGTAACTTCTCCCATGTCTCTAGAAAATGTAGCATAGGTTTAGGGTCCCTTTGCTCCCATGAATTTTTAGTATCTATTCTCACTGTTGGAAGAATAACTTTAGTGAAGAGTTGAGTGAAAGGATTTGAAGAAGCAAGTTTTGTGTTTGTGTAAATGACATAATCATGAGGTTCATTCCCTTGCATAATCCTATACCACAATGACATTACCTATAAACCATGCAAAGGATGTTGAAGTGGTTCTTAACCTTGAAACACTCTTATAAAAAATGACAAAGCAAATACAAATGGAATACATGACAAATTGCACAACTTGTAGTCTTTCTATATACAAAGAGATCTTTTTGAAGGCACTCATTACATATTAGCACAACATAAAAATTGATACAGCTGCATACATATTCCATAATCCAAACAATAATACAATAAAAATCACTCAACCCATGCTAAGTTGGTACTATAATAGGGTGTATAATTCCATAGTGGATGGTATATTTACTAGTTTTGACATGCTCAGCTTGGGACTCCCTCAGAGTTTTAATCCATATCGGGATTCTCTTGCCCCAATACGACTGATTTACTCCTCTCCCTATGCATACTCCCTACCCACGAGGATCATGTTTAATTTCATTATGGATGGAAGGTTTGTTGCTTCTCAAGTTTGGACATGCTCAACTTGGGCCTCCCTCAGATCTTAAAATCCATATTGGGATTCCTATGCCCCAACACAACCAATTTACTCCTCACCATGTGCACATTCCCTATCCATCATGAATTTAAGCACAAATATTTTGAATAATGTCTCCTTCTTAGACCCAAGAGGGATTTCTATCAAATTCACTTATAATTTTATTTTTGCCTAAGCTTACACATGTCACACACAAAATTATTGCCCATATAAATATATATATATATATATATATATATATATATATATATATATATATATATATATATATATATATATATATATATATATATATATATATATATATATATATATATATATATATATATATATATATATATATAATCATAATGTACAATATATCAGATTTATTATTCCAATCATTAATAGCTTTATTGATAAATCATTATATAGTTCTAAAATATAAGTACAGTTTAAAATTAGTGAAATTGATGTATTTAGTTCAAACAAATCACTCTCAAGTAACCTCTCATATAAGGAAAATACACTTACCTTGTTAAATTGCAAACATACCTTATGCTTTTAGTCACATCTCGCCCTTATGGACTTTGAAGGAAGTGTTAGTGCCATGTGCTTTCCATAATGCTATTACCTAGTCATAGTGGATGAGCTCGACACATGCCCTAATCAAGAGTTGGTTTCAAACCCTCCTTATAATATTTTCTTCATATCTCTACCATACCCAATAGCTATTAGATCTCCTTATTTAACATTTCTCTATCAATATTGATTAATATCAACTAAATCCCTTATATGTGATTACTTGTTATCCTAGTTGTTGCATAAGGCATAGTATAGGTTGTTTGGGATTTCAACATCTTATTTTGAGTCTTTCATTTATTGTATGTAATCATAGCCCAAACATAAAGTGAAGAAGAGACTTGCAAGTTTCAAATCATCCTCTTTATATAATAATCTGCCTCCTTTAGCAATAATGGTGACCGTTCAGTGTCAAAATGACCAAAATCTACTATGCTAATTCATTACTTGTAGAAAGTAAAAAGATTATAGGTCTCATGCCATTTTTAAGCCAGTGGAAATATTGTGAATCTATCAAACTTAGTAGATGATCAAATGATTAAACCCACACCTAGAATGACCTAGACCTTCCACATCTTCCATTTAAGGTCAAGTTTGAATGTGTTGGAATTTTATAAATAAGATACATCAACAAGCTTCTAGTTTATATTTTATGACATTTGATTTACGATACTAATACATGGTTGCTTTGAAGGGGCCTCTGACATGAAGAAATCCCACCATTTGTACTCTTTGCCCAAGTTATGGCTTGCACATTAAAATTCTAATCCTTTATCTACTATATCTTTTGAGAACTTGATCTTGGCACTTAATCAGCTATCAATCTCTATTTAAGTCTTTTCTTGATGAATAATAGATAACATTAATAAAGAAGAAACAACCTTTTGACCTCATCCTCTTAATCATTGTTGATATTACATGAAGGAGATGTATATATCTATAAAATTCTTCCTAGTTTTTACTGTAGACTCAATCCTGATATCACCAACTCCTAGAAAAATGTAGTCAAAAGGATATGGTAAAGAGTTAGAAGCTTCATTCTGTAATCGTCTTCCATTTTTTTCATCATTCCTTCCCATCATCAGAATCCTATTCGCAAACACTCTCATATATACCTCCACTCAATTCATAAGATATTGATTGCCTTTGCATAGTCCTATGGAAGGTTATTGTAGATATCTCAAATATTCATTCCTATTTTTGTGAATCCTACATTTTCCTTTATATAATAGAGAAATAATAACCATGGTGCAATCTATATACAATTATCTGTGGGGTCTCTTTCATTTCTAGAATAATGCTCATTGATATATTGTTCATGTAGCTCATTTGATTTGAAATTTCTTGGTGAAATCTTCTATTTTTGTACTTATACAATCTAGCTTTATTTTGTTATGTTCATTATTTTACTTTCATATCTCTCTTAGAAACTTTAAGCAATTGAGCTTCCACATTTTAAATCCTTTAAGAAAATGTCGCCTCTTGTTTGACCTAAATAGACACTCTTTGTAATTACATTCGTTGCACATATACTCTAAATAATTCTTAATGATTTCTTCAGATATTTCCTAGTTCTGATATCTCATGGAGATTTATTTATATATTAAGTCATCCTTCAATCTCTTTCTATTATCTTTCGTATTAAAATTTATATACAATTTTTTGTTTTAATTTACAACAGGAAAAAATCATATTTAAGATAAATTCTTCACAGGATGGTAGGAAAACTTGCTCTAATACCATTTGTAATGTCCCCTACTGGGATATTAAACTATTTAATATATATTTATTGAAGATTCATTTTACAGACCAAATATCTCTTTTTTTCTTCTACATTTCTTCGTAATTTTTGATGATTCCCTTTCTTTATATATAATATTCTATATACATGCATTCTTAGGGTCATGCCCTCCCATAATGAATATTAATTATATTATATTAATAATATAATATTTTTTTGGAAAAACATTATATTTATATTAATAATAACTGGTTCAAAAGAGCTCCCAAAGAAAGAACCAGAAAAGAAAAATTGCCTAATACAAAAAAGGAATGCAGAAGAAGAAATATTGCATCAAGAGATAGTATCTATCAACACTAATGAATCTTGTCCTAGAGATTCTCAGATCAAGAATATAGTAATTACAAAGAGCCCAAAACTCATATGAATACAATCCATTGATAAGTGCCAGAGACAAGACTTAGAGCCTAGCAAAAAATGTCACATAGGTTACCATCCCTAAGCTACATCCAAAACTTCAATTAAGACCATGATATTAGAAAGCCATCTGATGCAACTGCAATTCAAGACCCTGACCTGCATATACTATCTCAAAAGAACAAGTGAGATCCATAAAAGTAAAAACATGCAAAACTATAGAGAAGTCATGTTTTACTATCAAATAAAAAATGAGGACTCAACCTTATTCTAAACATATTCTTTTGTCATATTGGGGATATCTAGGAGGTTAAGTGGGGGAAGAAAAGAGTTAATATAAACCCCGTTAGTACCCAAATTAGCCAAAAAATCAGCTAAAAGATTACCTTCTCTATAATTATGCATGATGTAACATTCAGAGATTGAATCAAGAAGAGACCATACTTGATGTAATATATACTATATGGACCAATTACATACATGATGTTTAATAAACACATTAATAATAATTGATGAATCCCCTTCAAAATGTAGCTTAGATATAGAAAGTGATTTTGCAAGTTCCAAACCAAAAAGCAAGGTCAAGGCCTCAGCTTTGTTATTAGTACACTGAGGGAGAGAAGATGATTTTGCTACAATCACATGACCTTTAAAATATCTAATGACTATGCCATAGCCAGAGTTGCCTAGATTTCCTCTAGAGGCCCCATCAAAATTAAGTTTGAAATAACCCTCGCTTGGAGGAATCCACTTGGTTTGAGCATGGATAAGAGGATTCTCAAATGGACACGATGGATCAAGAAGATGAGGGAAAAGTAAACCCTTCCACCACTAAATAATATAGCCATCCCAAGGAGAAAAAATAGGTTTACCCTTATATTTACTTACTGAACCATTAACAAGCTCAATAATTGATCTCTCTAACCCTTCCAAAAATTAAGGTATTAGAGATGATGTTTGTCTAAAAATTCTCTTGTTTCTTTCCCATCAAATTGCCCATACTATAGATGCAAGGATGCACTTCCAAAGACATAAAAACATTGATTTAGAGTATAATATTGACCATGCTTGGAATAAATCCCATAGAGAATTAGTTAATGGCATATGGAAATTAAGCTTATCAAGGAGAAAATGCTAGCAATATTGGGCAAAAGGATAGTTTAAGAGGAGGTGGTTTGTTGTTTCTATAGCTTGCAGATAGAGCACACAATTAAAGGGATCATAAATGTTCAATTTGTGAAGATGATCACTAGTTAAAATTTGGTTCTTAAGTGCAAGCCATGAAAAACATCTTGCTTTTGGTAGAATTGAGCTATACCAATAGAATTCAAAAGCATGATATGTGGTCTAATTATACTAGTTGTGTTGGAGAGCCAAGTATCCTAGTTTAATAGAGTATTTACCATCTTTCGCTGGAACCCAAAAGAGGCAATATGGATGATTAGACATAAAGACATTCCTTTCAGGTAGTACTTGTTTGAAAGAAGTAGCCTGGTTATGGGATATAGGAAGAGATGAGGGGTCTTGCCAAATGACTAGCCCTATGAACCTTTGAATAGTTGAGACATAAGCAGAAAAGGATGTCCCCCAAGCTTGAATCACTATGTTGAAAAATCCTTTAGAGAATCAATAGTGAAAATGGTGGGAGGGAACCCATTCCATGAATCAGACCAAAAATTGACACTATCCCCATTGTTTTCTTGCCATGATATGAATGAAGTAATAACTTCTCGAGAAGCCATCATGGAATCCCAAATGATAGATCCCTTTCATGGGTCTAGCACAGTAAGAACTCTAGAAGGTTCCAAGTTATCTAAATATTTCTCTTGCAAAAGATGACACCATTTGGTAGAGGGTTTTTCATACATTTTCCAAGCAAGTTTAGCACCAAAAGCCTTATTCCTATTGGTAATGTTGGGAAGACTGGCACTCCTATTTTATAAGAGGTTGACATAGCATAAATAGAAATTAGAGATATTTTTTTTCTAACCATTCATATTATTTGACCAAAGAAAGGTGTAGATTAAAGTTTCAATTTGAGAGATGATGCCTTTGAGGGCTCGTAGAATGGAGAAGTAATAGTTAGGAATGGAAAAAAGAACAATTTTGATAAGCAGAATTCTACTTGAGAGGGATAACAAGTGAACCTTCCAAGCACTAACTCTAATCTTGATACAATCAATCATAGATTTCCAATAAGAGGGTTTGTTTGATCCCATAAAAAAGGGATCACCAAGATAAGTAGAAGGTAAATGATCATGGGGAAAACCAAGAAGATGAATTATTATTTGAGAAACCAATTAGGAAGTATTAAAAACATAAATTTTAGATTTAGTTGCACTGATACATTGACCTAAAACTTGTGCATATAGGTCAATGGCTTTCTTCATACTCTGTGTTTCTTGATATGTAGATGATCCAAAAAGTAAAGTATCATCAGCAAAAAGAGAATGGGTTATGGAAAAAGATGTACATATAATATTGATACCTTCCCACAACCCTTTTTGATTAAAAGAGTTAATAAGTTTGCTAAGGGCCTCTACCATAATGATAAACAAGAATGGAGAAAGAGGGTCACCCTAACAAACTCCTTGGGAAGAGGCAAAGAGACCTACTAGTGCACCATTAATGAGAATAGAAAAATGCGCACCTAAAATGTAAGATTTAATCCATTTACACCACCTAGAAGAAAAACCAAACTAATGAAGGACTAGAAGAAGAAAAGACCAATTTAATTTATTTTAAGCCTTCATTATATCTAATTTGACAACAAAGGCTAAAATATTATGTTCTTTGATGGAATGAAGAGTCTCATGGGTTATTATAGCTCCCTTAGTTGTTTCTCAACCAAGAACAAAACCCCCCTATTCTGTTGATATAATTTTTGGAATAATGGGCTTAAGATGCAAATAAATAACCTTTGTGATAATCTTATAGATAATGTTACATAAAGAAATAGGAAAAAAATTAGCAAAGCAATAGGGATCATTAACCTTTGGGATGAGAGCAATATAGGTGGTATTAAAGTTCTTCAAAATGAAGACATTTTTCTTAGATTCTTCAAGAGCATCAAGCAATTCAAAACAAATTACATCCCAACATTTTTGAAAATACTAGTGCCTTATTAGCATGCATAGAAAATACTACACCATGAAATCTCAAAGAGAGTAAAAGGGGCCATAAGAATCAAATTGTCTTGTTGCATAATCAAAAAAGGAATGGAATCCAAGATCTCATCCACAAGGTTGGAAGAGGGGGGATCTTGCAATGGAGGGGAAAGAAGATCATAGAAGAATCTTACACTCTCAATTTGAATGCCCTTAGCATTAGAAATCAAGTTTCCAAGATGGTCATGAATTGTAAAGATTGTGTTATTAACCTTCTTTTGTTTGGTGGATGCATGAAAAAACTTAGTATTTTGTTTCCCTTGTTGAAGCCATAATTCTCTAGACTTTTTTTTTCCAGTACTCTTCTTCTGGCTTACATAATTCTACCCACTCCTCTTGAAAATTCTTCTACCTTGAATGCATATCAACATTTAAACCATGGAGTAAAATATGTTCACTAATCTCAAATAGTTTTTCTTCTACCACCTTTTTCTCTTCAAAAATATTTTTAAAAACATATTTATTCCAAATCTTGATAAGCCCTTTGACATACCGCATTTTCTTGTGAAACTGAAACATTTTGGTTCCTAGTTCTAGTGGATCATCCTTCCACCATTATTTTAAGAGGTCATCAAAGTGGGGATGACGAAACCATACACTTTTAAACTTAAAAGATGGTCTAGAAAGACTAGTAAGAGGAGAATCTGATGGAAGAATGGACAATTGAATAAGGAAATGGTCAAATTCTAAATATGGAAGAATATCTGATTGGATAGAATAGTTCACCAATTTCCAACATTGTGAACACAAAAATCTATCCAATCTAACTACAATCTGGAGGAACCCAACTCTTCTATTAGTTCAAGTGAAAGATCCAGCTTGTGGAAAAACATCAAATAGAGCATTATTATTAACAAAGTCATTAAAGTCTTGGATAGCTCTAGGTGGGGGAATAATACCTCCATACTTATCCCTAGGATGAAGAATGGCATTAAAGTCACCGGAAATAATAAATTTGGCACCTACTAATTGTTGGATAAAGCCTATAAGAGTAAGCCATAAGCTTTTTTTATCAGACATAGGGTTAGGGCCATAAACATTAATCAAATGGAATGAAAGTTCATAGTGTTGAATGGAAAACATTTGCCAATTAGTTCCTTGATGAAGATGTTGAGCCTTGATAGTCTTTGGATTCCATAATACAACAAGGCCCCCAAAAGCACCTAAGCTAGGAACATGTGAAGAATTCTTTGTTAACCAACATTTAACAAAATTTTGAAATTTATTTGTTGATAGCTTAGTCTCTTGAAGCAAGACTAGATCACATTGGATAGAATCAAGACACTACTTGATCCTATTATGTTTTTCAAGGGCATTAATGCCCTTGGCATTCCATGAGAGGATCTTCATAATTGACAAGGAGCACTCTTGGCACTCCTTGTCAATCATTTAGAGGTAGGAAAATTACCATCCAAAGTTGACTGGATCCCTGCATTGACTTCTATTTTAGCGTTTGATGCTTTCAATGGTCTACCACTAGGCTTAGAATATTTCTTAGTTATAGGATATAGTGAGAGGGGGGATTGCAGAACAGACAATTTCTAAGAGAAATCAAAACTAACATTAGTAAGAAGTGGATCAGCAAAGATGGACCTAGTCTAACCAGAACTATCTGTTTGAGTAGGAGACTTTTGGACTGTTAAGCCAAGATCTAAAACATTCATAGAGTCCTCCAACCTAGGTGAATGGGGATCCAATTTAAGGTGTACACTATCATCATGTGGGTCATGGAGAATGTTATCTTCATCAAAGAATTTGGGAGGAATTGGAACACTACACTCTACCACTAAAATTTGGGCATATTAGAAGACAAGGAATGTCCTTAGGAAACTAATGTAGCTTCTAATCTAGACAAGAAAGAAAGATGTTGATGATTAAAAAATCAGCTCATTAACAAAAACATCCATCTGAGAGGGATGAATAACATCTTCTTCATTGGTAGCTGAATATGTAATTGCAAGTTTAGAAGATTTTGATGACGTGAAAAGAGACTGATCTAGGCTTATATACTTATCTTGATGAGTATTCCATTTAGAAACAAGATGGGTCAAAAAAAAAAAAAGTTTTTAGCAAAATCAGAGGAGAAGGACCCTAAATTTGGGGAAACCATAAGAGGAAAAGAGCTTCCTAAAAATGAGCATAGAGATTTATTATGACCCAAACAATCTTCCTGATATTGATCCTTTTGTGTAGAACAATGACCCTTTAGTGAATGGTAAACAACTTGATTTACAAATGAGAAATCATATGGGTCACTTGACAGTTAGCTTGAGATACACATGCATCGTTAGGGGTAGAAGGAAAAAATTGTATCCTAAAAGTGCACTTCAATGGCTCAGAGCTATGATTACTAGAAACTATTAGGTTAGAGCAACTTGGATCGCGACATTGATTAGTAAAAAAACCCAACCAACCTGTCATCTTAATCACAATCTATGCATCTTGAATAATAATTTTTTGGTTCCATTGACCATATTTAGATGACATAATTAAGGAAGAAGGTAATGATTTATTCAAATTTAGTAAGGCACAAAACCTTATAGAAAGAGATGTTTCATCAAAAGGCACTAGATCATGACGAATGAATACCCCAATTTGATTTGCTATTGATTCAATAATTTTTAGATCTCTACATTCCATTGGTAAAGTAGGAAGCTCAATCCAAAATGGCATAAAATCACAAGTTGAGTGACCAGGTTTAAAGTTTGGAGACCAAGCAGTGGTATATATTCCCAACCCTTTACAAAACCAACTCTTAATTTGAAGAACATTATTTTGAACAAGCTTAAAATCAAATATAGCAATAAAAAAAGAAGACTCATGATCAATGTAGAATAAATCCATAACAACATACCAGTAATAGTTTTCCCAAGAAAGAAGATCTACAGCTAGGAGGAAGGACCAAATCTTATCGATGATTGTTGTGTCCAGCATGTAAGTGATATGTGGTTCGAGAAGTCCATCAAAAATCACAAGAAGTTGGGCATCACCATTTGTGAGTGTGGCATTTGAACTATCTAGATTATTATTGGGACCAATTGATCTTACTAAAGATGTAGACCCCATTTTTTCCTTCCAAACTTTGGCAGGCTGATTTCCCACATATTTTTTACCTCCAAGTGAAATAATATTGGGATAAGACAAAAAATTTGGATGAGTAATGGAGACATTATTTGGACATGACATATAAGAAGGGAGTTGGTAGTTGAAATGCCCAATTTCTTCACCAGTTTTAGAAAAGATAGGTATGGGCTATTGAAGTAGCCAATGACAAATATCAAAAATTGGTTGGATCTAGGGTTTGGTAGTATTGAGACCATGTTGTATCTTCTTTGCACCATGTCCACTATGGCCAGAGCCATATGATATGTTTAAATCCCTTGCACCTATTTTTTCACATGATGATGAAGAAGATGAAGATGAGCTTGATTCAAAAGTTTCCCATGCACATCAAGAGCTCTAGTCCTACCACCTCATTCATGCTCAACAAAAAACTCAACCAATTCTCCATTTTCTAGAGATCTAAATCCATTATAGTGAATCAATGTCTTGTGAATGAAAATATCATTGCTACCATCATTAGGGGTAAATCCATAACCCTTTTTTGAATCAAACCACTTGACCTTTCTGGTCCTTTTCCCACTCTATGCCATATTTGTGTTTCAACAATTGTTATCAGTGAACGAATTGGTTAAACATGTCACAAAATCCTTCTTTGATCTATTCTGACATAGAAACCTTGTCTGAAAGCTTTAGTCTAAAAAAAGATCTACTCTTCCCACGAATTTCTAATTCATATAAATGTAAATTTACTGTAAGGAACTTTGCATTAATTTACTCTCTGGATTTCTCATTCGTAGATTCTTTATAATCTTCTCCTTGAAGATTGATATTTCAAGAGATTCGACATCCAAATATGGTGAAGATTGTAGGAGCATGTTCCAAGAAGGGTTGTATACTTTATGATTATATGTCAAATGGAACCCTAGTAGATCATCTGATCAGCTACAAAGACTCAACTCTAGCCCTCCCTTGGCAAACTAGAATTTGCATTGCCACAAATCCAAATTCATTGACCATGGTTTACCTCTCACTACTCCATTGATTATCAGATTGAGAACACATAGTGATCGCACAATCTCCTTTTTAGATCTAAAATAATTCAAGACTTATATTCCACTTCCTAAGGTGCCAGAGCTATAATTCAAGCAAGATATGGATACACACGTAATACAATTTAAATCAACAGTGAAGCATGTCGAGGCAATACCGCAGTGACATAAACCACCATATTTCTTTCTTTATCTCATCAATCTGAATATTACAATGCACACAAGCACATAATATAATTATATTAATAATATATTATATTATTAGTATAAATTATATTTCTTATATTAATATTAATACTAATACATATAATACATAATGTATCTATTTTATGTATTTACATTATTAATCTGAATATTATATTTTATCACTTAATATGATATTTAATTTCCATATTAATATAAAATACCATTATTAATATTATATAATTATTATTTATTTAATTATATGGATCTTATCGATGGGCACATCGCATAAGTGATTTAGTTAAAGATCCTACACAAAAATAATGCAGACCACGAAAAATGGGCAGAGTTCACAAGAAATTTTAAAAAAAACATATTGTAGAAAATAATTTTAGAAAGAAACAAGCCATAACCTAGTTAAATTGGTCTAGTTGTTGATTATCTAGGTTGATTACAAATTCCTATAGAACTATCATAAGATTAGATACAATAAAATGAACAATCATGTAGTGCCTCTACCATTTGATTTATGTTAGTCATCTTGATGGATGCAACCTTGTTGATCTTTCATTGTGAAGGGATTGTGATTAGGACCATGAGTGGCCTACACCCTTGAGGTGATTGGATTATGTTATTGTATCAATAGCTTTGATTATGCTTATGGCTGATTTATGATATTATGATGTGATTTATGGTTTACTGAGGTTTGTGCCATTGGTTACCAGGAATAATGTGGTATCATGATGTTTTTTCCAAATTAACCAAAGATGTGGGCAGAGATTTCTTTGTGTACTATTAACCACTACACTGGACTAGGTTCCTATAGAAATGGTTAGTCATGTTATGACTGTGTTTACTTATAGTTTTTAAGTGCCTTTTCATGTTATGTAATCAACCATTATTAATTTCTTAAATAATTAGAAATGGATTTTCCATGTTTGATTCTTTGGTTATGTGTTGTAGATATTTACCTTGTTATATTTTGATCTGAGAGATATTTGTTACTCATGTTATGTTTTATATGTGAGATGACTTGAGCGTCAGGTATTATACTTTGATTTCAGTATCATAGATGTTAGACTACTATGCTATCTAGTTGGTCATATTGATATTTGGTTATCCAATATTTGGACATATCTTTGATTATGTTATGTGATGGATTTAATGCTATGGTTATTTACTTCATTCTTTCTTCATCAAGCTATATGAAAATGTGAGTGATGTAAATAGATTATTTCAGTATAATTAAGTAAATGTTTAAATTAGGTGATTTAATGCATTTATTTCTTTGGCTAATTTATTATATGTAATTGCATTTGATCATGTATTTTATTGTGCATGATTTATTTCCCTGACAGTGGCATATGGAGTTAGTGATTCAAGTGTTCATATTTACAAGTGTCATCCCTGTATGGTCGATGCATCTATTTAAATGTTTAAATTAAACCTTCCAATGATTTGATAAATTTGGAATCATTTGCATTATGTGATTAGACTAGTAAGCATGTCTGTGCATTTAGAGTTTTGCATTATCACAAAAGTTGTTAAGGAAATTCTGAGATTTTGGGGGTTTCAAGCTTTATTTTATTTTAGTTTAATTTTTGGCAGCTCTTCCATAGATGAATTCCTATTACTAGGAATAACCTATTTTCGTTTGGGTGAATTTAGGATTTAACTAGTTCTCCTAGTTATTTTTCCTAATCCATTATTCATTTGAAAAGTGAATACGTATCCAAAAAGGAATTTAATTCCTCACTTCTCACTTTTGAAAAATACAAAATTGAGAGCTATTTTGAGAATCCTCTTCTGGGGGATTGTTTTTCTGTTTGTTGTGAGAGTTGTGGGCATGGAATTTTTGTGAGGTCAATCTCGTTGGATCCAGCTTAGGTAGACCTTGCTTTGCCAAGATTTTTGATAGTTTCAATAGGTGATTTATTTTATTGTTTCATGTTTCAACCTCTTTTGCTATTAGGTAGGGTTCTCCCATTTTATTTTTCAGCTCAATTCTAATTCTATTTTTAGTAGTCATTTGTCAAGAGGCTAAGAACTAGTGTTCCCCTCTGTTTCTATATGCTAGCTCTACCGAGTTGGGCAGGTATGCGCATTTCCCTATTTTTTGGGGTGAGGGTTTGGGGTTTTGCATTGCTATGCTGGTCATTTTTGCATATAGACTCCAAACTCAAATTTTATTTTATTTTCAAGGCTTCTATGGCCAAAGACTTAATGGGTTTTAATTTTGAAGTTTTCCAATTTTAGGGTTTTTACCTTATTTTGCGTACCTCCCTATTTTATCAAGTTTTTTGTAGTGTAATGTTGGTCATGGACTTGGATCATCCATTTGGATCTCAATTTGACCATTTTTGCACTTTTATGTTGCATTGGGATACCTTTCACATCCTTCCACCCAAGTCTATTTTTGGCTGAGTGTATTTCTACATTGTGTTCTCCTCCAGTCCTTATGTTATGATCTTCATGATGGTGGTGAACCATACACAAGTACATAAGCATACATTTCTTAGGTGACTTGCAAGGCTTGATCTTCCATGATAATTTTGGGATTTATGATCATTGGCATTGGATTGGGAATATGTATGCCTACGGGCACTCATTGTTGGATGAGCATGGGTAGGGTAGGGTAGCACATAGAGGGTCTTCTATCTTGCAACTTGGTGACTATGTCCCCTTGGTTGGTAGAGAAAGTTTTATGTAAATGATAACTAAATTAAAATATTGGGTGGTAATAAATATAAGATAATTAAAAAGTTGGGAAGAGTACCTTTGATTGGGAAGAGTTGCCACTTGAATTGTGCACCTTCCATTGGGGAGTGCAGCTCCCAATATTGGTTTAGGCTTATCAATGCCAAGAGGCTCTCCATGAAGTTAACCCCTACTTAGTAGCCCATTGAGTGTTTGACCAAGACCTATTGTAGTTGCACTATTTCATGATCTTGGTTTTAGTTATCATTACTATATGGCATGAGTGTTAGCCATGGATGTTGTTCTTTATTTATGTCTATGGTTGGATCATTATATCTATCAACATAGTGAGAGTGGACCTATGAGTTTCACATGCTTGGAATGCATAGCTACCTATACCACTGCTAGGGATTGGTGTACAGAGATGGTCTATTATCGTAGTGTGACTATTGTTGGATGTTTTCACTTGGTACTTTGGGTTTTGGAGTATACTTTATTGTGATTTATGCTTTCATTGAAATGCTTGGATATCATGTTTAGATGATGTTTGTTTATTTTACACATTCCCTTATTATGATGCTTAGCATATGGTTAGATGATGTGATTTTCGTAGTTGGAATATCTAATGCTTTAATTTTTAGCATGTTAGATTTCCTTAATCTTATGATGTAGTACATTTTATTAGTGACACCCTCATAAGACAATTCCAATGATCTAGTTAGTATTTTGGGATGTTACATATGGGTGATGGTTAGGGCCTTCAAGTTCTCATGATGTTATTATGGTTTGGAGGAATCACACATGAGTTTTGGTTGTGTTAGTACTTTATCCTTTATGCTTTCCTTCATATGATGTTTGGTTTATGAATCTTGCATGTACATTGTGATGTTTCTTTCTGCATGTTCCTTCATACGCTGTAATAGATTAGATGGATAAATATTCATCTTTCTTGTTTCATGACATCTTGTCATTTTTGCACTTGAATGTTCATTCCTCGATCTAGTGGATCTATTACTCCTCAGAGTGGAGGTTCTAACTTCTTGTTTTATCCCTTTGTTTTCCTTGGAGCATTTCTTGCTTTTCCTAGGTAACCATGTGTCAGCATTGAGCAATACTTTAAAGTATCATATGTCCAAAGAAGAAGAATTATGTGATATTCAAAAGTATCGCACAGCCATAGGAAAAATATTGTGCAATACTTTGAAGTATCACATGCCCATTGGAGAGAGATTGTACAATACTTATGATCTACCACATAGATTTAGGAGAAGTGTCTCCCAAACCTTGAAAGTGTCACACACCTTCTTTAGAAAGGTTGTACGATACTTGAAAGTATCATACAATGTTGGAACAAAGTATCACCTAGGTCTTTGGAAAAACCTATTCGAGTGGATAGTGGGCACGTTTTAGTTTGACTAGAAGTTTTTGGGAGGTGTTTTGGCTCCCCTCTTCAGCATTTTTGAATACCTTGTAATTAGATTTTGAATTTAGAATGTTTTAAATTTGGAATCATTTGCATTCTTCCATGGTTTTTCATATTTGTTTGATAGTGGTGTTTGGAGATTTTTTGGTTGCTAGGATTATTGGTGAAGTATTTCATTGCACCTTTGTGATCCATGTATGATGTTTTCATGTGCATTTATGTAAGAAAAAAATAATCTTGTCTTGTATTGAATCCTTATTCCAAGAATCTTTGAGTGGGGCATTACAAATCACATGTTGCTAGCTAGCAAGACCAAATATAGTTTTTCAAGATGATAAAACTACATATGTAGGTGCATCACTTCCACGCTAGGCATGAAGTGCATTCCCTAAATCATAATGAATGGTTGGATATGAAGGCTCCATATGTTGGCCCAACAATGGAAGCCAAGGATGTAACCATGCATGTATTGGCATAGTCTCCTTGTGAGGATCCAAAGTATCTAATGTTGTTGTTATTATGGGCATTCATTATGATCCAGAATGTTATGAAGTATTGAATCAAATAGTAACTTCTCCCATGTCTCCAAAATATATAGCATGGGTACATTGTCCCTTGGCTCCTAGGAATTTATAGCAGTTATTCTCACTGTTGGAAGAATAACTTCAGAGAAGAGTTGAGTGAAAGGAGTTGAAGAAGCAAGTTCTACTTTTTTGTCAATGCAATAATCACAAGGCTCATTCCCTTACAAAAGCCTCTACTACAATGACATTACCTCTAAACCATGAAAAGGATGTTGAAGTGGTTCCCAACTTTGAAACACTCTTATAAGAAATGGCAAAGAAAATGCAGATGCAATACATGAAAAATTCCAAGGTGATTAGATGTTATTTCCACGGTGATCATGACAAATCCTAATATCTTAAAATATTAAATTCAATAAAATGGAGGGTAAGAATCTTGTGAGAAGTGTGTTTTCTTTAAAGATCTTGTGTACACAAACTTTTAAAGGGGAAACTAGATAAAGAATGTACACAAAAGCTAACAAAATGTTTCAGATGAACAAATCTGACCTTACCGCTCTCTGACTAGAGAAAAACCTCATGAATTGGATAAGGGAAGGTAGGACATATTACAATATAATAATATGGAAAAATAAAGCTATGGACTTGAGACCAAGCTAACACACATATTTTTCTCATGTCACGCATATGTTTGTATAGTCCTATTTTCTTTTAAAAAAATGTAGATGAGAGAATGCAAAAGATTAGCTTAAAAATCCACCACTTTCAAGAATTTAAGCTGACTTTTTTTGTACAGAAAATGAAAATGATCCCTAGGAAAATACCTAGTTCATAGGATATTGCACCAACTTATGCATTTGTGTGCACTAATATTTTGAAATGGTGGATATATGAGACCGTCCTCTAAATGATCTTTATTAACTTGTTGAGCTAAAGCCTCAACTATTACATAATAAAATACCAATACCAATATTTATGCCATTCAAATGAGAAAGCTATAGAAAAATCATTGTTAGAATTTATATAAAATGAAAAAAGGCTTACAAGGTGCCAATGGCATATCATCATAGAGAAGATTGTCGTTGCATGCCCAAGACAAATCCAGGAAAGAGTATTGTTTTGATTGCAAATAATTAGAGAACAAATATAAGATCAAAAATTTCAAGAGAGTATGTTGACAATTAGTATGAATGAAAGTAGTAGTCAACTATAGAAGCAACTCATATTTGAGTTACTATACCCTCCAATTTATTACATTTAAGTTATTAGCATATGGTAGTTTAAGAAAATGCAAATGTTATTTCCAAGCTGATCATGACATAACAAGAAAGAATGTAATTCCTACTATAGATTGGTCAAACAAAGATGAAGTTTTGACACAATAATGATTCATGTTTAACACCATTCACTCACACATGGATAAACCAATATATGGCTAAGTTGAAGAAAAAAAGAATTTCATTGAAATATGAACTAATGGAGGGAGTGACAAGGAGTTATAAACAAAAATAAATAGGAAGGGAATAGAGGACAAGGGGCCAACTCAAAATAAGTAAAGGTCACCCTTATGTTGAAGTAAGCAAGAGATGGATTCCCCTTCTAATGAAAGTAGAGAACAACATATTGAGAGACATTTTGTGGTTGAATTTGAGGCCCTTTCAAATGATGATCTAATAGGGCCCTAAGGTGAAATTGTCTTGGAAATTAATTTGAGCACCCAAGATCATGATTAAGGAATTCAAAGTCATAAGGATGAACTAGGTGAGATCACCTCCCTAACATGGCTATCAAAGTGAATGTGATTGGGACAAATAATAGTAGCCCAACCCATTAGGAGTTAGCAAGGTAGATCTAATATTTATCTTTGGATTTGGTTTACTTCATGAAATCTTATTTACTACAACACTTTCCTGGATTTTTGATGCAGGAGCATCCCATACTCATCCGGGGCACATTGGAGATTCAAGGACATATAGAGGTCTTGGAGCATCTCATGATATCAATTGGTCTATTTTACAACCCATCATGGTTTTTGAAAGAACAAAAGGTTATAGTTTTGTATGATGTATGGGCTGATTCCAATGTTGAAGAGTTGTAATTGATCCTTGGAATGGGATCTAGTGGTTGTTTAAGGTAGAGAAGTCATTAGTTAGGGTCTAGTAGTATGTCATAACAACCCCAAGTCGTTGCATATGTTAAAATAGTCAATAAGTCCCTTTAGACATAGTTTCATGCTTTAAAAAATTCAAATTTTGCATAAAAGCCGTTTTGGAGGGAAACATTCTAATTTGAATTTTATAAAGGGATAGGAAGTGAAACGAATTGGAGTTAGTTAAGGAGGTTGAGAACTATCTCCTGAACATATATATATGTGTTGGTACGGCCTGTACCTTAAGATAGTACGGACTGTTATAGAATTTGCAATAAAAGTGCTTCATTTCAAGAGCAATTTGAAGAATCCTTTGTTTTGTAAGCATTTTTTGATATTGGAATGTATTGTAATATCATTTTAGATATGTATTGAGGTGATTCACAGGGTTTTGCACTCAGATTTGAAGATTTGGTCATCAAAATTCCGTACTGTTGGCTGTAACAGTCATATTTTAGGCATTTTTGACAGTTTTCTTTGATTAATCATGGTATTTCCATGAAATGTTTACTGTTTCTTCATGGAATACCATCCATTTAACATGTATTATGATTACTAACCTTGTATTGAGCATTTAACCAGTGATTGGTGGCCACCAAAGCAATTAAGGTGTGAAAAAAAGAGGAAAATCCAAAGGGACAAGTATAGCAGCAGAGAATCTACCTTAAGGAGGTAGGGCTTTTATGTTTGCTGGAGTTAGGGCATGCCATAAATATGGTGTTCCATCTTTGAACAGATTCTAGAAGTGATTGGAAGTGGGAGAACCGTAAAGCCCTTGTTTTATGTCATTTAATGAGAGGGTTTGTTGGAAAGCGTGCCTGGAAAGGTCAACTTGAAATAAAGATTGAGGAATCCTTAGTTTGACATCAAAATACCATACTGTAGAAAGTTTGAGAGTCAGGAGACAAGTTTAAAGGGTACTTGCTTTGTAAAAGTGGCTTAAAAGGCCTAATTTTGAGACAAAACTGTCCTATTCCGTACAATCTTTCCAAAATAGTGATATCTGATTTTTTAATATGTTATAAAACTCTGAAAAGGGTATCCAAAAATCATATTTTTTCTGCTTGGTGTTTTGTAAAGTTTGGAAGAAAAGTCAAGAAAACAGGGTCTGCTGATCCGAAGAAGAGAGTAGCCTAGTCAAGAGGGGTAACTTGGGTTTGTGCATGAACTTGGTTTTGGGATTGTAAAACCTATTTATACATGTCATTTTGAGTCTGTTGAAACACTTTGTGGGGTTCAAAGAGATAGTTGAGGGTCTATTCCATATTTGTGGTATTTTCCCTTTAAGGTGTCTTAGAACCTAATAGGAACCTTGGGAGTTTGAATCAGTTTTGTGGGAATCCATCACCTTTTGCATGCCACTCTGCATCAATTTTATCCACTACTCCTATAATATCCTCTATGTTTTCTAGTTGTTTTTTGTCTCATGCAGTGTCTTTCTAAAGTCGCTCCTTGACCTTATTGTATATTGCCACAGACTCTTTCTCATGCCTTAAATTTTGATCAAACTTTTGAATATCTACCTCTACCATATCTAAAATCAACTTCACATTGTGTTGTAACTCTAGCATAAGTGTTTGATCCTTGATAGCTTTCATTTCAGGATTCAATTTTTCAAGATTGGTCAACACCCTCACTTGCAGACCTCTCATGTCAAGAACTTTTTGTATTGTTTCAATGCCATGTTCTTGCTTTTGAGCTAACAATTCTTCAGATGTATTTTCTTGTAAAACATTAATTTTGTTGAACAAGTGTAAACTCTTAGAAAATGTATTCTTTTTTTCTATTATTGTTTACAAGCTTCCCTTGAACAAAATCAAAATGAAGAGACATAAATACACCAATTTTTTCTTTGAAAATGATATGTGTAGATATAAACATTAAGTAAAACATGTCCAATACTTTTTCAAATATACATATTAATTACACCAAATTTTTCTTTCAAAACCATATGTGCAGATATAAACATTAAGTACAATATGTCCAATATTTTTGTAGATATACACAACCAACTTAGTAATGGTATAATAATAAGTTATTCCTATGAAGAAGGATCATGTCAGATAATACAAAATAGAGATACAATTGCTTGATTGTTGTCTAACATTCAAAGAGAAGATGATGAAAAATGTTATTGTCCTTGCAAGAGTTCTAACAACTTAAAGGCAAGAAGAATAAAAATTAAAAAAACTAAGAGACATTGTAGGGAGAATGGTCACAATGAAGGGGGGTTTGATTATCATCCATTGGTAAATTATTTGTTATATTATTTTCGCAATTAATATACATCTGAACCACAGAATGGGGGTTTGATTATCATCATTTTTATATAGTTTGATCTCCCCAAGATAGTATGTGATATGGACCAACACATCTTAGAGGAACATGGAGGTGTGCATATTGAAGGAGAAGATCGTGATCCCATGGAAGATGATGATCATGTGCCATAAAACACATTTGAAGATGATGGTACAAATGCATTGATCCATGACACATTTGTTACTAGTGTTGTTGTTGCTACTAATGATGATAATGATTGTAATGAGGATAAAATTGAGGTCATCCATGATATACCTGTACTTGAGACGAAAAACATGACCCTTTATGAAAGATCACAATCAACTCTTCTCTTTGTTGTATCATTGTTGGTGAATTTGAAGGTTATGAATGGTTTATTCAACATAACAATGTCATGTATGTTGAGGTTTGTGCTATACATCATTATAGTATATAAAATGTGAAATATGTACTATTAAGATTGTTTATAGTAATGACTTATATTTTTTGTTGTAGATTGATAGGTGACTATTTGTTACCACCATCAAATGTTCTCCCTCACCCATACTAAGAATTATGTGCCACTATGAAACATATTGGAATGGAGTATCAATCCATAGATGCTTATCCTGAAGATCATGTAATTTATCATAAAGAACACAAAAATGCAACAAAATTCCTCGAATGCCATACAAGAAGATGTTGAGATGATCAAGTGACAAAAAAGGTACCTTGCAAGGTTCTTTATTACATCCTCATTATTCCACTTTTTAAATGATATTCAGGTGTAGTAGCTTGGCACAATTTATGGGTTACCAAGCATGTGATAGAAGTCAAGATGACATTATTTGAATCCCTATGAATGATTCAACATTTTTGGACATAGAGTAAAAGTGGCCACACTTAAAAGAAGAGTCTTTAAATTCTAGGCTTTCTTTGGAAACTAACATTGTCAATCCATTTGCAGAGATAAGATTCATTTACTTAGTGTGGCCTATTTTTTTTATTGGATGACAATATCAATTGAACAATGTCAACATTCTAGTTTTATATTAAAATGGAAATCCATGTCTTCATTGGTTAAACAAGCTCATTGTAATGGAGATCCCAATGTTACACAAAAAGAAATAGATTTAGCATATGGTTTAAGCGATCTCTAGGTACTTATAAGTTTGTTAATCAATCATATGTTTTTGAACTCATGATGCAATAATTTATACATGTTTAACATTATTCTAGGTGAAACACCACAAGTATATGTTATGCAATGGTAATAAATTTCACATCAAATATTTAGATGACACAAAGAGAAATTGTGATTTTGGGATAAGTGCAGTCTTCTAGGTCACCACTATTTCATCTAGAATAGATTTCTAATGATTAATACAAGGTTGTTTGAGCTACTTGGGGATGAGCCCTATGTTCTTCCAAGCTAATGTGAGAAGTTATTTTATTCAGAGGTTCCACATAAATTGGGTTGGTCTTTTTTTGTTAGACATGATCCAAGGGTGATGAAGGGTGCTCCCCTTAATACCATAAACCATAATAGAAAACAAAGAAATAACAACAAATGTGAGAACAAAATTGTAGGACCAGAAAATGGGTTAAATGCATAACATACTATGAGCAAATCACAAAACTCAATCAACATACATTAGCACCCACTAGTCTACCATCAAAGCCAAACTAATAAAGAAAGCAATAGAAACCGCCCTTTTTGCTTGTAGCTCCCATGTCCTTCTTTCTTCTCCAAATGATTGTAGCTCCAATGTTGCCTATAGTGCACACAAAATTGAAGCAAAAGTCTATGATGTGGATAATGCCATGAGAATACTTGAAGTTGTGATTTGAATGTGAGAGATGGAGTGAGAAATCTAAAAGAAATTAGGACCTAAAGGCTTCCAAGACTTCAAGAAGACTTCCAGCAGACCCCCAAATGAGAGAAAGAGTGTCCATTTTATAATCAACACTCAAAGTGAGGGCATTGGATTTGTCACCCATAGATATGCGATGTGGCAAGAGATTCCTATGACGCATATGATAGAATATGCCAATTGTAAGATTCTATGACACATGAAAGTCAAACTTGGCTAAATGTGGAAGAGAATCTATGACACGTCATAAGACACCTCAACCCACTTAAAGCCAAGAATCTATGACAAAGAAGCCAAATAGAGACATGCGTAAGAGAACAAGAATATTTGATTATGACAAATCCTAGCCAAGTGTCAAAGGAGAATCCACAAGGTGTCATATCCATGTGTCATGCTGATGCAATATTTTATGGAATATTCGAATTAAAAATCCTCTTATTCCACAAAATAAGAATTAGTAGAAAATGGAATTAATGATGGAAAATGGAACTTGGGAAATTGTACATTTCCATGGTTTATAGATAATGAATCAATTAATTAATAAAATTAATTAATTGAGGATGATAATTAGGAAGAATAATAGAATTAAATTATGGGTTATTTAATCCTATAGAGAGAATTAGTAAATGACTGGCCAAATTAATTAAATGAATGCGACAGTATCCTTTGATGAAAATGTGACAATGATAGATATGGAATAAGATGATGAAAAGTAGATCAAAGCCATGGTCAAATTGATTGATAGATTGAAATTGATAACATGCCAAGGACACTTGACATGAATTTGTTGATATGTAACATTTAACTGACATTGTAAATACTACGAAATTGAAATCGATCAATAAGGTTTGATCATAATAACATCGGCAGACATTGTCAATGTTATTAAAATGGTCGATGATGCCATGATCTGACATTGAAAGCCTCAACAATGTCAAAGATTGGATGACATGAATGATAGTTTGACCTAGCACTGAGAGCCACGACAGTACTAAGGTTAGATTGATAAGATTGATAGGTTGATAGATTTCCAAGGCACTGAAAGCCACAACAATACCTAGGAGTTGAATAAATGATGATTGATTTGGGATGTTTGATACATTTTGGGTTGATTAGGACTGATTTTGAGTGATTCTGGGTTGATTTGGGGTGATTTCGAGTTGATTTGATATGGTTTTGAGTTGATTTGAAATTGATGTGAAAGGGGATACAAATGACAAAATATGGTCAATCTGGCCAAAAGATCAAAGTTAGTAGAATGAGAAAATGGGACAAAATAGTATGAAGAAATGATGAAGTCATAGATTTGAACCATTTTTGAGCATCTACAAAAATATAGACTTATTATTTGTGCCACAAATGCAAAATTATAGAATTCACAAGTACAATATGCTAACCCACATAGGTGCCTTCATTACAATAATTTGCAGGACAAGTTGTGAACTATCACCCAGAGCTGTTTTAGATAATGTTCCAATCTTTCTTAAATAGGAAATTTTATGTTGCCCAAGAAGGTTATAGATGTTGAAACTTAATACCTAGGGCTAACAGACCCTAACAATACATATAAATTTGGCCAGATACATTTTTGAAAATTATTTTAGAAATTTTGAGTAGCCCAACTTCGAATGGCCATAATTCTCAAACCATTGCTCCGATTGGCTATTATAACCACTTTTTTATAAATTTCAGCTCTTGATTTACAAGATTGTAATAATGCAAGCACCCTTCTATTGAGTTTTTGGACCTCATCTAGGCACTATAAGGTCTCCAACAATGATCATGAAGATTTTTCTACAAATTTTTTTGCCAAATATCTGCAATAACTTCTCTGATACTTAAGCTAGAAAAATTATGTTTTTATGGTAGGCTTATAACTCTAAAATGAACCTTCATGTATAAAATGAGAACATTTTGAGCTCATATGACAAACTTACTAGAAATAGCAAGCTCCCATAAATAGTAACCACCCTATCTACTGGTCCTTATTAAAATATAAAAGACTAAAAAGAAAAAATATTTGTGGGTGATGCAAGATTTCCCTTACACCTAGGATGCTCCTACATCAGACACCCAGGGTAATTTGAGAAGTGACTGCATCACATTTTAGGTGTCCAAAGGAAAACCAAGATGGCTAACCTCTTCCCTTGCTATTCATGATGAATCCTCTACTAGTCTCCATTTCCATTTGACTAGGTATTCCTCATAAGTTTTGTTCCTTGTACTTTTTCCATTATGACTGTCTAGTATCTCCTTGATGCAAGGGGTTCAGAGAGTCATAACTTTTGACTTGAATCTGGGTTTTCTTAGATTTTTTCTAGGTTTTTTTCAAAATCTATTGTTGAGGTGGATTCCAACTTAGCCAACTCTATTGGGACTGTTTCAACTATTTTCTCGAGAGCTATAAATTCCATTTTGACCTCCAAATTTCATTTTAAAAATATCTTAGGTATTTTTAATTTTTTTCTGCTTTGTAATAACTTCAAAATTTATTTCTAAATTTTGGAGATTAGTTGGGAATTCATCTTGCCTTAGTTGGAGGCTTTTTCTGGGAAAAATTAGGATTCATAGGATGACTTTAAAAAATTACCAAAAATAGAAATTTGTGTTTTTCCTAAAAAATTGCCAAATATGGTAATTTTCAAAATTATAATAAGTAGGTGTTTGTTTTTATTGTAGAGGCAGAGTAGAGTTGCAAAATTTTGAATGAAGAGTTATGTTATTCTAAAACATTTATTTTGTGTCAAACTCATATTTATTCTCTAATGATATTGGGGTTACATCACTCCTCAATCTCCTTTGTAGTCAATCTAATTGCTGAAATACTCTATTGTGCTTCTGCAACTTCATCTCCATCACCTCCTTCATAATACTCTATCATATCTAAAATATTAAATACTAGTGAAATATTCAATTCAGTAGGCAAATCAACTTCATAAGTATTTCCAGAATCATGCCTTTTCACTATCTTGCATGGTCCAAACTTCTTCATCTCCAACTTATTATATGTACCCAATGGAAAATGCTCCTTTCTCAAATAAACCATAACTTCATTTCCAATATGAAATTACTTATATCTCCTTTTCACATCTACCTTATCCTTGTACAGTGTATTCATCTTTATGATGTGCTTCCTCACCTCCTCATGGATGTTCTTCAAATGTTCAACAAATTCTTCTGCTTTAGCACTACTTATCTCTCCTTTATCCAACTGTCATAATTTAAAAGAATTTATGGGACTACTCCTATATACAATCTAAAATGGTGATTTACCAGTACTCCTATTGATAGAATTATTATATGAAATTTTTTCTTGTGGTAAAATCAAATCTCATTCTTTTGGCGTGTCTCCAACCAAACATCTTAGTAAGTTTTCCAAACTATAATTCACAACTTCTATCTATCCATCAATCTATGGATGATGTAATGAACTAAACTTCAACCCTATCTTTAATTTCTTCCACAATGTATGCTAGAAATACCCAACAAATTTGGTATCTCAATCCGAAACTATACTCTTGGGAAGACCATGTAGTCTCACCACTTCCCTAAAAAACAATTTTGCCACATGAACAACATCACTAGTCTTATTGAAAGGAATAAAATGTGTCATCTTTGAAAACCAGTCAACCACCACAAAAATAGAATCATTCCTTCACTATATCCCTAGTAATCCAAGAACAAAATCCATGTTGACATCCTCCCATAGTTTCTCTAGTATAGGTAATGGTTGATACAACCTTGTATTTTGCTTCACTCCTTTAGCCATTTGACATAATCTATAACTCTATACAAACTTCTTTACATCTTGTTGCAATTATGGCTAGTAATAATTCTTAGCAACCAAAGATATGGTTTTATCTCCACTAAAATGTCCATCCAATCCTCCACCATGCTTCTCCTTGATGAGATTTTCTCTCGTTGAATTTCTAGGAATGCACAAATGGCTTTCTTTAAAACATCATACTATCCTGGATCATGAAATCTATACACTTTGTTCTATCAAGTGTAACAAATTTTCTACAAGCCTTCCACATTTCACCAAAATTAGGATCATCTAGATACAAAGTACCGAGTTCCTTGAACCCAACCACCTTTATCTACATTTATGTCAGTAAAATTTGTCTTCTACTAAGAACATTTGTAACTCTTTTAGACTTCCCACTCTTGTGTTTCAAAACAAATGTATAACTCTATAAAAACTCAACCCACTTCAAATACCTTTGGTTTAATTTTCTTTGACTATTCAAATATTGCAAAGCTTGATGATTAGTTACAAAACAAACTCCTTAGGAAGAAGATATTGTCTTGACTTCTTCAATTCATGAACTATAGCATAAAATTCTTGATCATAGATAGAATATTTTATTTTTGCATCATTCAATTTCTCACTAAAATAAGCAACATGTCTACCTTCTTAGCTCATAATAGCTCCTATTGCAGTACCACTAGCATCATAGTCTACTTGAAACACCTTGTTAAAATTAGGAAGTGCTAAAATAGGATGCTCATTAGCTTTTTGTTTCAACAGATTAAAATTTTTATCCTCTTTGAGAGTCAACTTAAATTCTTTCCTATCCCCTCTCATTGTTTTAGTCAAGGGTTGAGACTAAAAATTCCAAGTACACCAAATCTTTTTTTACAAAACTGCACTCTTTTTGTTTCAATAGATTAAATTTCTTATCTACTCTGATAGTCCATTTAAATTCTTTCCTATCCCCTCTCATTATTTCAGTCAAGGGTCCACAAATACTACTAAAGCCTCTAGCCTTCACTTTCTCTAGGTCCATTTTTAGAGCTTTTGCTAAGACTACAAGTCTTAGGTACACCAACTCCTTCTTTACATAACTACACTTCGTTAAGCTTATCAACATTTTTTCTCCCCTCAACTTATCAAACACCTTGTGAATATGGATCAAATGCTCCTCCAATGTCTTACTAAATATCAAGATACCATCTAGGTAAACAATGACAAATCTACCCATAAATTCCTTTAGTACCTCATTCATGAGTTGCATGAAAGTGCTTGATGCATTGGTTAGCCCAAAAAGCATGACTAACCATTAATGTAGTCCTTCACTTGTCTTTAAAGAAGTCTTCCACTCATCACCTTCTCTAATACAAATTCGATGGTACCCACTCTTTAGAACTATCTTTGTAAAATACTTAGCTCCACTCGAACGGTCCATAATATCATCAATCCTTAGCAATGAAAATTTGTACTTGATTGTGATCTTATTGATAGCACAAGAATATGTGTACATCCTTCATTCTCCATTCTTCTTTGGTGCTAATATATTTGGTACTACACATGGACTCAGACTCTCTCGAATCAACCCCTTCTACAACAACTCATGAGCTTGTCTATTTAACTCTTCACTTTTTGTTGGTGTTATTCTGTGTGCTACCTTGTTGGAAAATTGGCTCTGAGAACCAAATCCATGTGGTGATTTATCTTCCTCATTGGGGGAAATCCATTAGGTATATTATCTAATACAATATCAGAAAACTCTCTCAACATATCTACAACTTCTACAAGCACCTCCTCTACTTCTTCTTTACTATCTTTTGGAATTATAGAAAAACACAAATGCTCATGCTCCATACCTTTGAGAAACTCTTTTCCATCAATAAAACATATTCTTGCAGCACTACATACCTTTTCTTCTTTATCCTTTAATGGCTTCAACTTATGCTTCCCTCGATCCCTAGTCAGAGTGTAGGTATTTTCTCGCCCATCATGTACAACATGCCTGTCAAACTACCATGACCTACCCAACAACATATGACATATGTCCATAAGTATGATATCACATAGTACCTCATCCTACTAGCTTCCAATCTTGAACTTCACTAAGCACTACTCATTGACCATGACTTTGTGGTCATTTTGCACCCAAGAAATACAATATGGACGCAGGTGTTTCTATCTTTTCAGCTTCAACTTTTTGACAATCATTTCTAACACTAGATTGTTAGTACTTCTACCATCAATGATCACATCACAAAACTTATCTTCACATCTACACCTTGTCTGAAACAAGCTCCTTCTTTGATCAAGTTCATTCCCACCACTCAACATGACTCTTCTATTAACTAGGAACTCTCCTCTTTTAGCATCTTGAAAATGTGATGATCTAGCATCTTCATCAACATGTGCAACTTTGGCCTAACCTTATATTCTTTGATTTTTCCTTGCTTGACACTTGGTATATTCAAATGCTCTATACCCTTCTTCCTATGAAAGCCTCCTCTTCCAGATCCATATCCTCTACCTCTTCCTCTCTTATCTCTATTGTTTTGATTATAGAAATTGCTGGAATTATTTCTCCTCTAGTTCTGACTTCTACTTCCAACCTCATCCTTGTTTTCTATATCATCATTATGACCTCCATAAGATCATCTGCCAGATCTTTGACTATGACCTCTTCCACTATTCTTGTTATCAAAATTCTTGCTTAGTTTCTTCTCAACCCTTAGGGAACTGGTATACTTCCTCAATACCAATCAGTCAAACAAGACTCATCTCATCCTAAATGCTTGGATGTAACCCATTAAGATAATGGGTGACTTTATCCTTATCAGCTTTTGCATGATCAGTTCTAATGAGAACTCCATAGAACTCTTCAGTATACTCTTGAATAGATTTCCTTGCTTGATTCAACCCTTGCATTTTCTTCAGTAGATCAAGCTCATAATCTATGGGAATGAATTGTCACTTCATTTTAGCTACCATCCAATCCCATCTAGTGATTTTTTCATTTCCTCTTTTATTTTGATCCAACTGGATCTCCTACGACTAGATCTTTGCATGACCCTTCAGTTTGGCCTTCACAAACTTGACCCTAGCTGGATCTTTAATATCTTCATATTCAAAGTATTCTTCCAATTCATTGATCTAGTCAATCAATTCCTCTGGGTTGAGATTTCCTAAAAATGTGGGAATGTCAAACTTAGGTCTTTTTCCAATACTAGAAATGGCCCTAAAAAGCTTCACCTCCTCTAGGTTAAGAACTTTATCTACTATATCTAGGTTTGCATTTCCTTCTTCTTCTCCTTTATCCTCAATTTTATCATCTCTTATGGAAAGATTCATTCCTCTATGAATCTATTCTTGCATTGCTTGCATTTTCCTTTGGAGGGGTCTAAAATCCTTAGGTGTAACACCTTTGACTCTTCCACCATGCTCTATTCATGGAGGCATTTTTGTGCTTTTTCTGAAACAATAGTGCAAAATGCCTCACAATCAATGATCTATCTACATGCTTGGTCCAAACTACTATCCTAGTTCAAATAGCCTCACAGTCAGTGATCTATCCACACATTCAAGAACTCTAGCTCTAATACCACTTGAAAAAAGGTGCTCACCTTAATACCATAAACCATAACAAAAAAACAAGAATCGACAACAAATCTGAGAACAAAATATGGACTTTTCATTTTTGCTGCAAATGTAGAATTACAAAATTCACAAGTACAATATGCTAACCCACATGGGCTCCTTCATTACAATAATCTACAAGACAAGTTGTGAACTATCACCTAGAGTTGTTCTAGACAATGTTCAAGCCTTTCTTAAATAGACAATTTTATGCCACCCAGGAAGGTTCTAGACATTAAAACTTAATACTTAGGGCTGACAAACCCTAATAGTACAGATAGAGTCAATCAGATACATCATTGATAATTATTTTATAAATTTTGGGTAGCCCAACTTCAGAAGGTCATAACTCTCAAATCGTTGCTTTGATTAGCTATTATAACCACTTTTCAAAAATGCTAGCTCCTGATCTATAGGCTCAAAACAACACAAGCACCTTTTTGTTGAGTTTTTGGGCCTCACATGGACACTCTAAGGCCTCCAATGGTGAACTTGGAGATTTTTCTACAATTTTTTCCACCAAAAATCCACAATGGCTTCTCTGATACTTAATCTGGAGCAATGAGAATTTATGGTAGGCTTCTCTAAAATGAAAGTTCATACATAAACTGAGAACATTCTGAGATCATATGAAAAACTTACTAAAAATAGAAAGCTCCCATAAATAGCAACCAATCTGTCTACTAGTCCTTATTAAAATAGAAAAGATTGAAAAGAAAAGAAAAATTTGGGTGATGCAAGATTGCCCTTACACCCAGTATGCTCCTACATCAAAGGGGAATGTTGATAAAGTATAATGCAATGGAAGAAGAAGATATCAAGGAGTAGGAAGAAGTGGATCATGATCGAGAGTTGGTCAATAATGCTCCTAATGCAAATGATGCTACTATTGATCACGAAGATGATGCTTCTACTGATGGTGATGATGATGATGATGATAAAGACAATGATGACAAGTATAGTTGTGGTGATGATGTCAATGAGGATGATGATCTTGATGATAAGATGGATGAAGAACAATATCAATGATGGGGGGTTGATTAGTTAACATTGGAGAGGGGTTTGATAATCAATGAGAAGAATAAAATGTACAATTATGTGATCAATGCCTATGCTATTCAATATTTAGTTCTTGATAGATCAATGATTAATTTGATTAACTTGTCATGTGCCTTTTTTTTATATTTCATATGTGATGCTAATATGCAATGTAATTTTGAGTATATTTATCATAAATTTTTTAGCTAACATATGAAAATTGATTTACTATTGGAAAAACTTGAAGCCATTTCACAAGCATCCCACACAATCTCATGGATCATCAAGTATAAGTCAGTACACCCCATAGAGATTAATGTCTTTTACCATTTGTAAAATATCTCTCTCATTGCCACCAATCTCTCTTATTTTGTGGAGTGTAGAGTACCAATGAATAGGTATTTGTTAGATTTGTCTTCCTCGAGTGAGTAAAATATAGGAATGGAAGAAGAAAGTGAGATATTTAGTATGTCTTAATCAAGGAGATCAGCTCAAGGTCAAAATATCAGAAATAAATTCAATAAGCACATGAATTTTTTCCTTGCTCATGGGGGGTCATGTTCGTATGATGATGAGAGTGAAGGTGACTCCAATGTGCCCTTTAGGTACAAAAATCTAAAAAAATAATGGGTCCCCAATGAACATTCTCCAATAAACATTGTTTTTTGTGTTGGAGAGAGGATATATTGCATAGTGCCATCCTCATTACATAGTTTGGGCATATTTTTCATAGATGGCATAAAGGTCTCTTACAACAAGGTTGTTTAATTGATGGAGTATGTTAGACCTTACTATGATTGCAGTAGTTGGATGCAGATTGTTAGATATAAAAAAAAGTATGTGCAGGTATGTACTCATGAAAAATTATATACAATTAAAAGTTAGTGAAAAAATTAAAATAGTAGCTATATACATTGATGGAAGGCAAAAAGCATCGGGGAATATTGCAGGTATTATAAATAGTGCAAGACCTGCATCAACTAAGAAGTGACCCAATTGCATATTTGAGGCATGCAAGGGAAATCACATATTTGTATGTGTGATAAAATCAATATGTGGAGGTGAAGAGCTTCTTATTGATTACAATTTGAATTGCATAGATACAAACAAAGCCACTATCATGGGTGAGGTGGTATGTACTATGCACATTTAAAATCAACTCCAATCAATGAAACCAACACACCATTAAATGTTTAATTTTTTTTGCTAACTTGGAATAATAACACATGTTTTAATATGTCTCAATAATTATTATTTTTTGAAATACAAGGCTACAATATGGAGCAATAGCCATAGGATACACACGATGGTGATGGTTCTTCTTCCAAATAGATAAAACTCTTTTTTGTTGTACAAATTAGATACAAGAAATATGTTAATACATTTTTCTATTATGTTTTATTCTTCACTACTATTTTGTATTGATTTTAAATATAGAGCTAATAACATTTCTCTCACAAATGAGTGTTGATCAGGATAAGGGAAAGAAAATAGTCTACAAGGATGAGGAGTCATACAATGAGCAGGATGAATTTATTATTGATTTTGCATCAACCACTGATCCTATGGCTGTAGTGCAAAAGGAGATTCATGCTATAGGAAGAAGGTTAATGCAACTAACATCAAGTCATGCTTAGACTCCTAAATTACAACAGACAAAGGATAGGTTGATGAACCTATATCGTACATATATAGTAAGTACTAATGTAGTTCTTAATTATAAAAAAAGTTCAATAATGATTTTTATAGTATACTCTTTTATTTATGTCATTAAATAAAATGCATATGTTTTATTTTTATAGAGGATGTTGAGGACATATAGGGGCAATCTCTTAGAGGATGACACTTCAGGTGGTTCAATTACATCACATGTTCTATACTATACTTATGTTTTTCTCGAACAATTTTTTTAAATATTTCTAACAATCTTGTTTTATTGTGCTTTAGCAATCATGTTTTTGAGTTCTTTCCATTAATCCTCTATTCACTATGTCACCTTGCTACAAGGAATAGAACCAAAGAGCCACTTTCAACTACAAATTTAGAAACACATACCATGATGACAAATGTAGTGGCAGGGCCTATTGGTAAGTAGATTCCTCTTTTTCTCTCTCATTTTTCATGTGTTTATTTCACTTGACCTATTATTTCTTAGGCAGAATTTTTTAATGTTGGATTCATTTTATGTCGAAGGCAATGAGGACCTTCGTGGGTGTACGTGTGTTAGATGTATGGGAACAATAAAGAATTGTGATTGATTGCTCATTAACAAAGAAGATGGTCTTCCCCTACAAGTACCCCAACTTCTAGGTACTTTAAAGATTGTTCCTTTCTTTTACTATATAGTCTTATGCTCATAATAAAATGCATCAACCTCTTGTGCAGTCTATTGTAATAACTACTAATCCCATTATTATTTTGTAGAGAATAATATATTTTATGAAAAATTTAATGATGAATATTTGCATATATTTGGGCTGACCATATGCACATTGTGTCATATTTTGATTTTGTTGCTAGATCATGTTTCCTTTGATCAATTTATTCAACTAGATTAAAAAATAGCTTCAGTTCATTTATGAATATAATAGTTTCTTTTCTTTTCTTAAACCAACTCATAGATGCCATGACAACATTTTTTGGACCCAACATCTTTTAAAGACTTAGACTCCTTGAGAAAGCGGGCTAAGCTTTGAAGTATATTAGGTACAACTATAGAACAAAATGAAATGAAAACCTTGTTATGAGCACCCCCCCCCCCCCCCCCATATTCCTATTTTTGAATGGGAGAATCTTAAAAAGGATGCCATTGAGAGAAAAGTAATAGATGATGGAGAAATGGTACCACCCGAGGAAAGACAGTATGTCATAATATTAAGAATGAAATTATGCAATAATTACTCTTAATAATTATGTGATCTAACATATTTCAAACTTCACATAGGTTTCATGACACATCAAAGGCAACCAAAGCAAGAAAAATGACACATCAAAGGCAACCAAAGCAAGAAAATAGAAGCACGAGCAACACAAGCTTGGTTCAGGTGGATATTCAAAAATTGTTGCACAAATTGTAAGTATAAGTAAATGAAAAATTATATTCAAATATTTATAAATTGTAAAAAAATTGGTCTTGATGAAATTAATTACAAAAACAATTCATGATACTAAGAAGAAATGTAGGCCATGGAGTTTAAAAAATCTTCTCAAGAGGACAAGAAATTAGGCTACATAAAAGGCTATACAGTCGTGGTTGAACGACTCTGAGAAATGAGTGTGCAAGGTTCTTCTGTTGGATCTATCAATGAGATAAATAAGTCAATTAATTTTTATTTCAAATTCAATACTTTAAAAATTACTATATTTTTTATTAAGTTCCAAAAATATAAGTCATTATATTTGTTTTAAGTAATGAAACAATGATTATATATTTGTTTAAAAATTTTAAGTGAATATATTTATATGTATTAAAATGAATGATTAAGACTTCTTAGTATTTGTCTTGTATTTATATGTATATATTTTTGATAAGTACACTAATTATTTACATTGGATTGGGGCTTGCCAATCCTGATACATTAGTAAAGCACCGTGGAGGCAACAATTGGAATGTGGATCCTAGTACTCGAGGTATATAATTTCTATTTGATTTTTTATTTATGAATTATTAATACAAGTAAACATTTTAAATTGACTTTGGTGTATAAATACAAATTTAATTATATTATGCATTGGGATTAAGAAAACATCTTGCATTGTAGTTGCAGGGGTTGCAAAGGTTGTTCCTAATGAGCCTGTTGAGGTCTAAGCCAATGAGAAAGAGAATGTGGTTGGACAAGGTAAAGAGTGCTACAATGTTCTTCAAAATCTTTAAAGTCTCAAATTTTTAAAATTTAACCCTTTTATTTGTTATTGCAAAGGATAGTGTTTGTACATCTATAGGTGAGAAGAAATATCAATGACGACATGGATATTCATCTACAACAATGTAGGGAAGGACAAAAAGGGTAAAAATAAGAAGAAATGATTCATGTGAACTTACCTAATTTATTTATGTAACTTAGTTGATAATGAATGGTGTTTATGTCTAGATATTTTATTTATGTTCTATTGAATGTTCATGTAAATGTTCTAATGAATCTTATATTTTAATGTCAATGTGAATGTTCTAATGAAACTTATGTGTTAATTAATGGAGAATTTAGATGTTTTTTTTTGGGGGGGGGCGGGGGGCGGGGTGCGCGGGGTGAAAATGAGCTTCCACCTTAACATGGTTGGCCTTGATTAGTAGAGAATATTAAACTATTCTTGAAACTAAGTGAACTTCAACATTAACCTATGATTGCATGACAACTAACTTTGTGAATCTATTGGTTTCAAGCAATGCTGAAGGATGCTATAGTCAAACTCATTGATTTATGAAATTTAGTTGCAGTGTATGAAGTATTCAAAAGAATGGCTTTCTAGGGGATTGCCTCAAATTATTCATCTATAAGGAATTCTATTATTTCTATTTATCTGCAAACATGTTTGATTGTGTTGTTACTTTTGCATCAACTTCTTGGATCACATTCTATGATTCATCATATAAAGAAGAGAAAGATATTAGAAAACATGATCCAATGTAAATAACATAATTAAAGTATATAGCTTGATTTCTTCTTAATTTATTGCAGAATTAATGTTGTTGGGATTTATCTTTCTTCTGCTTACTATTGGGCAAAGAAGAATTGCAGAGATTTCTATATCTAAGAGCTTAGGAGACTATTTCCTTCCATGCCCAAAGGAGGCCTCAGAAGAAAAAGATAGTACGTTGAGGAGACTAAAATGTTTTTAGTGCATAGAAAGCTCATAATCATAGCTTCTCATGAAACACCATTATGGTGGGGCTTGGCAATAGATGAGGTTGTAGCTTGTCATTGTGCTTCAAAGGTAGAATTTTTTCTTGTATAGTCAGATCAAATAGAACTATTTTTCTAATGGAAAGAAAATTAAATGATCTTGTCCTTTCTTGTTTTGATGTAGGGGAAGGTTCCTCTTATATCACAAGATGGACTCCATCAAATATATATCTTTATTTTTGTATTGGAATTTTATTATGTCTTGTCTTGCATTGTAATTATGACACTAGGATGGGAAAAGGTATGAGTCACTAGGCTTTCCTCCTCTTATTGTTATATTTCCCATTTTCTCATTGAATGATTGCACTCAATAACTTTTGTTGTAAGTTGGGAGACATGAAGAAGAATTTGAATAGTGGAAACAAATGACATTAGATCATTCTAAAGTCTACATTGATTCATGATATTTTTTTAATTTTTAAATGAATCTTTTCATACAAATTGACTTGGTATGTTGGGAGGTAGTAGACTTAAAGGGTGAAACAAATCTTCTAGGGTATATGAATACACCATAATTTATGTGCTTGTGAATTCTATTGTTTAACAATCCTCTCATGAACTATTTTCATTGTTTATTTTGAGTATGGTGATATGTTAAATAATATTACATAGAGGAAGCAGAGGATCCTAAAGTCTAGTCAAAGATTTGTCTTCAAAACATGGCCAAATTAGCAAAGGGGGCCACCATAATATGTCATGTACTTGAACCTATGTTTCATTTTTTTGATAATGGGAAATACTAGTCCCTTAAGAATGTACTCACACTATGTGTTCTATATGGCATGCAATACTTAATGAAGAAATTAGGTAATATCTATAATTTCACAATTTATAATCCTTGTTGCAAATTACAATATGAAAAAGTCAAACTTCATTGGCTACATCTCTAGGTTCATATATGATATCTATTCATTTGAATTTTGAATTTTACTTTCAAAATACTTTGGTTAAATTATAATTTATATGTGAATATTTCAATTACTATTTCCAAATGCCAATTTCACCTTCTCATTTTAATATTTATGATATTTCATGCTTTTCTATTGGTCAATTTGTAGGTCATTCTACTCATTTTCTATTGTCCATGTTCATTAAACATCTTAATCACAAGAATATTATGCAATAACCTCAAATGTAGATTAATATCATTGAAATTTCTGCTATCCTTGCACAATAGTTAAAATCACAAGCTTCTTTAGTAATGGTTGGTGCCATGTCTAATTTGGAAAGGCATTTGTGCAAGAGCATGCATTATATGTACGAGGCTTCCAATATTAGTGATGATATAAACAACTGGAACAAGTCTTTTCAAGTTGCAATTGAAGAATTTTTGGTGCAATTTTCAAAAAAGGGTTGATGTATAGCATCTGTAGAAGTAATTTATTATGAGAAAACCTGTATCATATCTGATAATCATTACTATAGTTCTCTCTCTCTCTCTCTCTCTCTCTCTCTCTCTCTCACACACACACACACACACACACACACACACACACACACACACACACACACACACACACATACATATGTGTGTGTGTATGTGTGAGTTGTTAATGATTACTATGAACTTGCAATTGATATCATTGCTGGCATATTAGATAATCAAAGACTGTCTTGTATTAACATTGTGATGGCATTACCATCTACTTGCATTAAGCAGTATTAATTTATTGTTAACTAATCTTTGATTATGCCTTTGTAGAGGCATGACCCTATGTGGTCAAGGGCCACATAGAGTCATGACTCTATAGGTCATAATTGTTGCACATGTGTGTGTGTGTGTGTGTGTGTGTGTGTGTATCAAATGAAGATCGATGAGAAAGACATCAATCTATGGCATCTTGGACCTAGCAATCTACATTACAAATAACCTTCAGTACTTTTGCTTTGTGATCTAAATCTAAAAGGTCATTGTCACATAAAGTATACATCTCACATTATCAACAATATTCAAAGAAGTAGATTCTGCACACAAATTCATAGATCATTAGTATTTGAAGGGCAAATCTACACTACTATGATGCAAGTAAGAGTTTCTATTATTCCCATATTTATTGTAATAGTTTTATCTATTAGAGATCCATAAAATCTAACATGGTATCAGGGCCCATTCTGATAAGAAAATTTATTACTTAAAATTAAAATCTAAATTCTCATCATTTTAAAAGGAATAAATTATATTATTAAAATGGTGAATCATGTGAGACTAGAAGATAGGCTTGAGGGTACATCTAATTTCTCATTATGGAAAATTAGAGTAATGATAATATTAAGGGAAATGAAATTAGAGGAATATATTGAAACAAACATGTCCATGCCTAAAAATGGGCTAGAGAAAGTAACATGGAAAAGACATAATAACAAAGCAATGAAAATCATTATAGATTCTACAAAAGATCATATTCTTCCATCCATATCTAGTCTCAAGACTACATTTGAGATGTTCTCCACAATTTGAGATACATTTGAAATCAACAATACTAGTAGATTATTAACTCTACAACAAGATCTACTATATATAAAGATGAAAAATGGAGAATCTATTACCTCATACTTTCTAAGAATTTCTAAACTAAAAGATCAATGTGCAACAATGGAAAATCAAGTTGATGACAAAGAACTCAGCATGATAGCACTAAGAGGTCTTCCTCTATCATGGAAAAAATTTATTCAAGGTTTAAGCTCTGGACCCAAACTCTCTAAATTCAATTTATTAAAGAATGAATACACACAAGAGAATCTAGATTAGTCTCAAGAGGACTAAGTACAAATCAATAGGGAGAAATTCAAGAACTTCATATGAAATAAAACAAGAAAAGAAAATTCAAATACAACAAAAGGGAATCTAAAAAATCATACAAGCAATGTGATTGGTCCAAAGTTAGATGTTTTAAATGTGATAAAATTGGTCACACCCATAATTTTTGCCCTAAAAAGAAGAAAACTCAAGCAACCTTAGCAAAAATCAAAGGAGAGGGTGTAGAGAAAGAAGAAATAGAAAACTATGCTTTTTACTTAGCCCTTTCAAGTGAATTAAACTCTTAACCACAACACTTGGATCATAGACAGTGGAGCATCTTAACACATCACTAGTTTTAAAGACAAATTTGAAACCTTCTCTAAACAAGCCTCAGAAGAAGTTACCATTGAGGATAACTCTACTCATCCTATTAAAGGAATTGGTTCTTGTTCAATTTACCTAAATTCAAGAATTACACTATAACTCAAAAATGTTTTATATGTACTAGGAATAGAGAGAAACCTAGTCTCTATTTCTATCTTGCTAATCAAGGATTCAAAATCACATTCCAAGATGACAAAGTTATATCTTGGCCCAAGAATGCTAATATCAAGAAAGCCATTTCCATTGGATTTAGAGATGGAAGTCTTTATAAACTTTGTAATAATCAAAACCTAGCTCTTATTCATGAAACTTCAAATTTCACCAAAATTTGGCATAGGAGGCTAGGTCACCTTCACTATTGTGCATTACCATCCATAGGAAAAATTGTAAAAGGTTTACCTAGTCTCAAAACTGATCATTTAAGTACATTCAAAGAATGTGCTTTAGGAAAAAATTCTAAACAAACATTTCCTAAAAGTGTTCATAAATCTAAATCCAATCTTGAACTGATCCATACTAATCTTTGCAGTCCTATGTTTGTACCTTCTCTTAATGGGTACTTCTTCTATGTTATTTTTATTGATGATTATTTTAGAAGAACTTGGATCTATTTTCTAGAACAAAAAAAATCACTTGAAGTTTTGTCAAAATTCAAAGAGTTCAAAGCCTTAGTTGAAAATTAGTCAGGACAAAAAATAAAAACTCTAAGGTTAGACAATGGAGGTGAATATATCTCTGATATTTTTAAGAATTTCTACATTGTTGTTGGGATTAAGAGGGAGTTTTCTATACCTTATAATCCTCAACAAAATGGAATTGTTGAACGTAAAAATAGATCAATTGTTGAATCTGCCAGAGCAATGATGCACAATCAAAACCTTCATACTTCTTTTTAGGCTGAAGCATCTAACATTGTAGTCTACATTCAAAACATATGTCCACACTTAGTATTAGAGAACACCACTCCATAAGAAGTACTCACATGAATTAAACTAGATCTAATCTATCTAAGAGTATTTGGATGTCTAGTTTATATCCACATTCCTAAAGAGAAAAGAACAAAACTAAAACCTTCCAGGAAGAAGGGGATATTAATTGGATATAGTGTAACAACAAAAGGATACAAAGTCTTCATTCTAGGTCAAAGAACAATTGAGATTAGTAGAGATGTGAAATTTGAAGAAGATATTGCCTTTAATATTTCTATAAATAGTGATGAATCCTTTACTGAATCTATTCCTGAAGTAGATAAAAATCAACAACCAGAAATTGAGAGGGAGAATGATATTGAACCATCTTCTTCCACTATGTCAAATCATGAAGATTCTAAAAATGTCAATAATAAAAAGAAGCCACTTTGGGCTCAAAAAATGATAGAAGAAAATTAGGTTGAACCTAATGAAGTGATTCAAGAGAGAAAAAGAACAAGAAATCAATCATGTTATGTTGCATTATTAACTGAACTTATAAAAACAAAACCTTCTAATGTTAAAACACTTTCAAATTAGTCTTGGAAAGAAGCAATGATTGAAGAATATAACTCTATATTAAAAAAATGATGTATGGGATGTTGTACCAAGACCTAAAAAAAAAAGTTGTTCCTTCCAAATGGATATTTAAAATTAAACATGCATCTAATGGCAAGATTGAAAAGTACAAAGCCAGGTTCGTAGCTTGGGGTTTCTCACATAAAGAAGACATTGATTATGAATAAATATTTTCTCTAGTTGCTAGATATACTTTAGTCAAAACCATCTTGGCTATTGTAGCATCCAAGGGATGGAAGGTTCATCAAATGGATGTCAAAACAATGTTCCTTAATGGCAAGATTGAATAAGAAGTCTATATCAAGCAACTAGAAGGATTCAACACTCATGACAACAAAACTTATGTTTGTAAATTAAAGAAAGCACTTTATGGTCTCAAACAGGCTCCTAAAGCATGGTATGAAAGGATAGACAACTATCTAATGAAGTTAGGATATTCCAAAAATGAAGCTGATCCCAACTTATACTTCAAAATAGATGGTGATGATATGATTATTCTTGTGTTATATGTTGATGATTTGTTGATAACAAGTGAGAAAAATCTCATAAAGAAATGCAAACAAGAACTCACAGCATAGTTTGAAATGAAAGACTTAGGTCTACTTCACTACTTTCTTGGATTAGAAGTCTGGTAACAAGATAACTACATTCTTCTAAATCAATGAAAATATATAGTTGACATTCTAAAAAAATTTGGAAAGATGGAATGTAAACCAATGACTACTCCTATGGAAGTAAGCCTACATAAGTTGACAGATGATATGATCAAATCAGAACCTATAGATTCTACTTACTATAGGTAGATTATTGGATCTTTAATATATATGGTGAATACTTGTCCTAACATATGCTATGCTACTAACACCTTGAGATAGTTTATGTGTGCACTAAAGAAGATACATCTACATGCAGTTGAATACATTTTGAGATATCTAAAGGGTACTATTGGAATAGGAATCATATATGATACAATTAGCATTGAACTTCAGGGATATTCTAATTCTAATTGGGAAAGAAGTCCTACTAAACATAAGAGTACTTCTAGATATTGCTTTAGTCTAGGATCTGGTATGGCTTCTTGGTCTAGTAGAAAATAGACTTTACTTGCATTAAGTTTCACTGAAGCAGAATACATTGCATCTTCTTTGGGTGCTAGAGAAGTGGTATGGCTACAGAAGTTGTTAGAAATTTTTTTCAAAAGACCTTTGAAGCCCACTATGATTCATTGCAATAATCAAAGTTGCATCAAGCTTTTAACCAATCTAGTTTTCCACAATTTCTCCAAACATATTGAAATCCCTTACCATTACATTTGAGATATGGTGAATTGAGGAATCATTCAATTAGAGTACATTTGTACTAGTGAGTAAACAACTAATATCTTTACCAAGCCTCTTGCTAAAGTGATGTTGAAATAATTCAGAGAAAAACTTGGTATGATTAATTTGTAATATTGAATATTGAATTAAAATTTTCAATTTATGTGAGTTTATGCTTCTATTTTTGTTTAGTCACATTAGATATGTAATGAAAGGTGATGATCTTTCATGGACATATTTAATTGGAAGGTAATTATTTACAAGGTGAAAATCTTGCAATGAAAGGCCTGTTATCATGGACATCTCTAGATATTGCTTTAAGCAATTAGGGATCATAGATAATGAACCCATTTGTTACCATGGACATCTCTAGATATTGTTTCAAATAATCAGAGATCATGAGTAACAAATTTTATGTTATTACTATGGACATCTCTAGATATTGCTTCAGGCAATTAGAGATCATAGATAACATTTTTATTATAATTACTCTAGATATAATTTCAGACAATTAGAGATCATGATGTATGTTATAATATTGTTCATAGCTTAGTGATTTTTATTATTTGACTAGTCACTATTTCAGAGTGTTAAGATCAGATAAAGTAATCAAATATTTGATTTTGAAATTTTAAGTATATTACTTCTCCCTTGCTAAGAGGGAGTGTTGATGTATAGCATCTGTAGAAGTAATCTATCATGAGAAAATCCATATCATATTTGATAATCATTACTGTAGTTCTCTCTCTCTCTCTCTCTCTCTCTCACACACACACACACACACACACACACACACACATGTATATGTGAGTTGTTAATGGTTACTATGAACTCGTGATCGATATCATTGTCAATAGATTAGATAATTAGAGACTACCTTGTATTAACATTGTGATGGCATTATCGACTACTTACATTAAGTAGTATTAATTTACTGTTAACTAATCTTTGATTAATCCTCCATAGAGGCATGACCCTACAAGTTCAAAGGCCATGTAAAGTCATGACTCTACAATTCATAACTATTCCACATGTATATATATCAAATGTAGATCGATGGGAAATACATCAATCTACAACATCTTAGACCCAACAATCTGAATTACAAATAACCTTCAATAATTTTCCTTTGTGATCTAAATCTACAATGTCATTGGCACATACAGTATACATCTCACATTATCAGCAATATTCAAAGAAGTAAATTCTACATACAAATTTAGAGATCATCAGTATTTAAAGGGAAACTCTGCACTACTATGATACAAGCAAGAGTTTCTATTGTTCCCATATTTATTGTAACAATTTTATCTATCAAAGATCCATAAAATCTAACAAAAAGGTGATAAATTTAATAGTTCTTTTCCTTTCTTGAACACACATGTTGTTAGACACATATGAAATTAGTATTAAATATGCACTAATACATAAAGTTGGTCAATATAGTTAAAAAGTTTAACTTGTTTAGATACAATCCTAAACAGGGGCCATGAAATTGTCTAAAAGAATAAAAAAATGCATATAGACAAGGAAAGTGGAGTTTTTCATAGAAAAACATAGACGTTATATAGTAAAGAAGTTTCAACACAATAACTTCTTATAATTTTTCTCTACAAGAACCTACCATGACATCTTTGATTAACTTTTGGGTTTTCAAGTTGGTGATGCTAGTCCAATTCTTGACATGATGGATGTCTCATTGGAGAATCTTTCTACAATCACTGTCGTAGCCAGAAAAAAATTGCAACAACATATCTTATTGCACATATCATATCATCTATACCAAATCATTCATATTATATTAAGGCATGTCTTTGTTCCTTATATTCCTAGTTATTGCTAGCATTGCTAGATAATTACTCAAATTTTTGGGATTTTCTTTTTTCAGCATTTGAGGCACAAAGGTTCTCAAGACATAGGATCTCTCTTGTCCAAGACTTTTTAGGAAACAAGCTCTCTAAGGTTAAGAGGAAATCAAATGGTTCTTTTACTTTCCTCACTATTTACTTAGGCAATATATCCTAAAAATACACCAGAAGATTTTGAGCCAGTTGCCAATACTTATAGTCTTTCATTATTGTTCTCTCGTGTCAAGGTAATATATTTTTTAACTTTTAAGTTATATTCCTAACTTGCTCTTTAATTGTGCCAGTGCTTTGTTTGAGGAATATTGCTTACTTATAATGCTCATGTTTTCTTTTACAAATTATTGCCTAAGCATATTGTCCATTTCTTTACTTGGACATAAAATTTGGATTAAGGAAAATTCTTTCGTTAGGAGTTACATTATTTATCACAACCTCATAAAGGCAGGGTCAAATTTGGCAAGTCAACGAAAATGGAAATATTTTTATTTATGCTAGTTGATGGTAGATTCTAAATGTGCAACAATGATTACAATGGGTGGGATTCATCAATAAAGCTTTACTTATGTTCTTATTAACCTATAACTTCAGTACAACATATATGTATAAGCTTAAAGAAGAGATGCATAACATTGTACTTGTGCCCTTTTCATATGATAATTTAAACATTTCGAGTCCTTGGGATACCACTTTATCTATTGGTACAATTAAGTACTGAAATAAGAGTATTGCATTCTGGTTAATTTTTGTGATCTAATTTCAAGTAACCTCTATTGAATATTAGTTTGATCTGTGTTCATTCACTAGGGCAAAGACATTTTTATACTTTCTTAATGAGGTGTGGATGTAGATGGAACTATTTTGAAGAAGGAAGGATTCCTTGTTTTTCAACATTGCTATTGCATCTTGTCAATGAGCCTTGTCACAAAATACTAATTTAGAGATGGAATATTCATGCTTGTAGAGCTCAAATCATGGTACACTAATTTGAAGTTTCTAGCTTGCTTTCACATTAAGGAGCATTTCTTGTGATCATGAAAGTAAGTATTTATTTCTAAAATGCTTTAGTTATTTTGAGAAAATTTTATATGAACCTAATACATATCATTTCCAATGGACTTAATCAACATAGACAATTTTTTGTGATATGTTTGACATGGCTATCTCAAAGTATGTCATCCAATGGTTTAGTGAACAACAACATGCAACTCCAAATAAATTTATGATCTATGTATTAAATATATGTTGTTTAATTCAAAACAAACATACAAAAGTTATGTTTGGCCTTATTTGAGTAATCTTGTATGTTCAAGTGGTAGACAATGTGATCCAAATGATGTGATCATTGCACTAGTGTGATCCTTATTTTTCTTAAGACTTAAGTCACACTTTTCTTTTTAAAATTTTTATTTAATATTGTTAGGCATTGTTTGAATCTCCAATATGATCCTATTGTTTCAATGAATTCAATCATGCTTTAAAAGATATTAAAATTTTGATTCAAGGCTTGTCCTTTGGCCCAGAAGTTAGAATGTGTTTGTGTGCATGGACACCTCAACCAAGGTGGAGAAAATGTAAGAGTTGGTAGGATAAATTTTAATTCATTTTGCATACTTTCTACAATTTCACCTTGCATTGGAAATAACTACTCATAGGACACTATCAAATAGTCTAGTACCTCGTTCCTACTGCAACTAGAATGGAGAGATCTACATATGCTGCACACATGATTTTTACAATTTTCTCTACCAACTTCTTCATTTTTTCACTACCAAAAATTTACAAGTGAATTCCATGATATATGAAGTAGGAAATTGAACTCATGTGGAAGTATGTTAAAGATGGCTATGCCAATTTGGGGTATTTAGGTAAAATAGTATGCAAGCCAAGTTTATTTAAAGGTGACAAATGATAATATGGTTATAAATGCCTTGAGGTTCCTACAACTCTACAGTTCACTTCCATGGTAGAAACTAACAATATAATACTAGAATGACCAAAAAAAAATTTTGATAATGTAGCAAGCCATCACAATTGAAATTTCTTGTCTAATGGGAAGTTGTCACTCTAAACAATATTTTTGTTGCACATTGTTGCACCTACAATGGTTACTTTCATTAGATGCCCATTGCTTCAATAACATTATGTTGGCAATATGGTCAAATAGATGTCTTGATGGTTTTCATTTATGGCAACATACATTCAACATTTCATTTATGCATTTAGATATAGAAAATTATCTAAGTGTTAGATAGTTTGAAACAACACAGTGAACATATGTTAAGTATGTAGATGACTTGTTGAGAGTTAGCTCATGCATAATTAAGAACAACTTCATGATAGTATCATGATGACGTATTCCAATGCACAGATATTTATGGACTGTATGGCATGAGTTATGATTTAAATACCAGTGTGGGTATTTAGTAGTGCAGAATAGAGCATAGCAGAGAATTGGATTGTATGGCCTTAAGAATTATTCTATTTACAAAATAATTTCTAAGTTATGATGAGCCAACTATATGGAAATTATTATATCAAGTGTGTGAACACATGAAGGCCAACTAGGCATAATTTTTTGAATATGCAAGGTATAAGTAAAGATCTTATCTTACAAAGATAAGTGTGATATCTACAATAGACAAGATGTTAAGTGATATACAAACTATTATGTGAATGGTCTAAAAGATATGCAAGCCTTATGTAATGTGAATTTTGATGTATGATCAGAACAAGTACAAAGTATAGAAAACAACAAGTATTTTTTATGTATATCTATTCTTGTGAAGAACTAAATTGTATTATTTCATGTTAGGGCGATGGGCTCTTCTTGCATACATTGTATTTGTTCTACCAACTCCTAATAGGGTTGAGGCTTGTAACAAGGCCCAGTCTCCTAACAAGGACTCGAGACATTATATGTACTTCATAGACTCCTAACAAGGTCAATATCCTTAATAGGATCCTATTGTGTTATGAGTTACCTATGTGCATGGTTATATTTACTATTCAACATTGTTGGTTTAGTTTCATATGGAAGTTATAAAGTAATTAACAATATTTAGTTGTGGGCAAAAGTTTGTAGAATATTGTATTATCTACTTCCAACACATTGTCATTGCATGTTGTCACCATTGCAACATCCCATCCGACGGATGCCCATTGGGCTTGCAACAACTCTGTTGCAAGTGCAATGGTAGAATCAAAATGTATGCTATCATAATTGTGATAGTGGAACATCCAAATTACTATAGCATGAAGAGGTACTCTTCCCCTTTCTTTTTTCCAAATTTTGATGGCTTTAGGCATCCCAATTGTGATGGACTAGCTTGCTATCAGAATTTGTGATAGCAAAAGTTTGACACCTATCCAACAAGGGACAATTCATGTTATTGTAGCTCAAGCAACAGGTGGCCATCTCAATTCAAGCCCAAATGTAGTAGTGCTCTTACGAGGAGGTTTTTTTTTTGGGCCTATAAATACAAGGTTTTTTTGTATATGAAGGGGGAAACTCTTATGAAAGGGATACTATATATAATTTTTAGAGAACTTAATGTTCATACTTTGTACTAGAAGGTTTTTCACCTTGTACATTTTCAAAAGAATAACCTACAATGAATTTGATTTATATATCTTAGATGTGTTTTGAAATTATTGTTATCAACCTCTTGTATATTAAACTAATAATTCCTTAGAGTACTTTTGATATATGCAAAGGATGAAATACAATCATAACTTGGTATCTTGGTTTAAATGTGTTTAACATGTTTCTTCATATTTTGAAATATTGTATTTCCTTCAAGTTCATCACTATTGCATATAAAACTCACCTTGTGTTAAATCCCTTTTGTGATATGTTATCCTTTGGTAATCTACTATAGAATTTGTATATCTACTATGAAGATTAGGCATCTTGAATTCTATAGAAGCATTTATAGTAACACATTTTTTCACCACCAATTTGTTATGTATACATATATATGTGACAAATTATACACATTCATGCATACATGCGTGCGCGCGCACACACACACACATAAATATATATGTATGTATGTATGTGTGTGTGTATAACGTATATATATCATATATATCATATATATATTTATGTATTGAATATAAAATATATGACATGTACATATATAATGTCATATATATGTATATGAAGCTATTTTTACTTGCCTACCTAAGACACTCCCTCCTTGCCTTCACCGATATGGGAACTTTGGAATGGGTTTGAGACATCCACCACAGAATACTGGAAGTATACAAAAGTTATGCACCAATTATTTTGCATAATGTCCAAATACTTGATATGTGTTAAACCATAGACAACATATATGAATTGTTTAATCCAATTCCTCTAAGAAATTTTATCTAATGAAAAGGAATAAGATCAAATTACCAAAAGTTTTAAACGATGAGAAAAATCTTATTAATTAATTGTAAATTACAAAGGAATACACTTGACAAGTTGAATGACAATTCTATGGGCTTTGGAACTCTAAATTTCTTACCACTAACAAGATATAGACTTTTAAATGGTTGAAAGTTAAACTTAATGCAGAAGGAATTTGGTCATATATGAATGTTTAAAAATCCCTAGAAAACATGCATGTAGATTTGGAATCATAAATAGTAAATAGCTTCATAGATTGCTCCTTTTTATAGCATTTTATGTGCTTTCATTATAATTAATTATCATGGGAGAAGTTGCATATATATACACTACAACTAAATCAAATGTGAAGGTTTTGGTGCCTAATAGGTTGAAGTTTTTTAGTGCACAATTTACAATTCAAAGTTCAAAATCTTGTGGCATCTTGAGTAAAATCTTCATCAATGTAAGGGAATATTGCAAATAACATGGGTTGCACAAATATGATATGTTCAAAATATTATTTTTAGTGAAACTATGGAAGCAATCAATAGGGTAAGGCCTCTACATTTCACTAATATTCTTGATACAAGAGAAAGATGGGATTCCAAACATAACTCTAAATATAATCCAAGTTATATTAGAAAAACCCAAGGGGATAAAGGAATGTCAATGTTAAACTCAAATTATGTCAAGGATGTACACAAGCAAGTTTTCTTTCATGCAATGAAAAGTTCAATTAAAGATGTATAAATATAAATGTGCTATTGAGCTAATTAATTAAATGAGAAGTGTAAGATAGATCTAGGTGTCAAATATATGCAACCAATCCAATTAAGATATGAAAATAGGTCTAGACCAAAAGATGAGATAAATGAAAATGCACTCACCCCAAAAAGTTTAGAGAAATATACCTTTTTCACTCTGGAAATCATGGACCTGAGATTGTGAGGGAGCTTCCAACTAAAAATTCACTGTCACAATGGAAAACCCAAAAAATGTTGTTTTCCATTGGACTTTAAGAAGACTCGACCTAGTCCAACATGTTTGGATGCTTTACCACAAATTAATTATATTATGAGGGTATTGTAGAAAATGCAACCCAACTTCTTTGAAAATGGTTCAATGAATGAGTTTTAGATCTATGGTTGCAACTCAACTATCCTATTTCTACACATAGAATGGTTTTTATTTTGGGTGGATGAGGTCTTGCCTTTTTTAATCCCTATATTGAGGAATCAACCATGAAATTTAGATGTAAATTTATTGATAAAGGAAATTCTAACATTTAGTATGTTGAATATATCAAATGAAAGATACACTTATCTTTTTAGATGCAATGTAATAAAGTATACAAAAGTAATATCCTAGACTCAAGGAAAATCAAAGAAGCAAAAACCTCATGAATAGGAATGTATGTGATATTCCATGATGAAAAATGGAAGAAATTGATGTAGGAGTATCCAGAGGTATAAGGGCAATCCTGTGTCACCCAAAAAAATGTAGTTAGACTTAGTTTCAGTTTCATGTGTTTTCATTTCTAGATACCCATTTGGGTCAAATAAAGGTTTCAACTCTCACAGTTCCACTATTAGTGTTCCAGGATACAGTATTTAAGCACCTTGGGATATGTGTAAATGCCAAAAAGATAGGAGTATGAAATTGAGCCATCATTTTGGTGAACTAGAAGGTGTAAATTGGTCAAATGATTTTAATTGTAATTTAGAGCATTCCAAAAAAAGAAATAGTTCAAAAGGCCCCATGATTTGAAAGTTATTGCAATTTTTTAGTTTCTAGAGACCTCCTAAGAATGCTTCAAAGTCAGGTTAGGGGCATTAAATGACCTTGAATAGGGCCAAAAAATTGGGGACAAGTGAAGCTGGTCCATGGGGCTATAGAGCACTTTGAGAGCTTTTCAAAAATGTAAACTGTTCGTCAATCGGAGCTACGATTCAAAAGTTATGCCTCCCAGAAGTTCGATTACCCTTTCTGGATTCTTCTAATTTTGTATCGACTTCTAATGTGACTTCTAGAGCCTTCTATTTGGTTATTGGATGCCAACTAGCACTTTCTAGAATGTATTTCTAATCCTTAACACTCCGAGGTCTATTTAAGAACATTTTTGGCATTGTAAAAGGCAGTTCGGAGTGGAGTTTGAGAGAAGGTACTGGGAGAAGAATTTATCTCTAGATTTATGCTATTGCAAGCCCATAGGGCATCTTTTGGAGTCTATTTCTCTGCACTACGTGTACTAGCATATTTTTGCAGTTAATAAAATTTTCCCTTTCCTGTTGTGTCCATTCTGTGCTTGGATTGTGTCCCCATCAAGTGGTATCAAAGCAGGTTTTCCTGAGTGTGTAGACAGAGCACCGACTGTGAGATAGTTTGCACCAGGACTGTGTGGTTGTGGGTTTGAGTTAAGAAGATGCCTCCATGAAGAGAGCATGGTGGAAGGGTCAGAGCTATTAATCCTGAGTAGGTTAGAGTCCTCCAAAGGTAGGTACAAGCATTGCAGAAGGAGCTTCATAGAGGAACAAATGTTGTTGCAGGTGAGGAAAGTGAGGATGACAATAAAGAAGAAGAAATTGGACCAGAAGGGGAATTTGATAGGGAAGTTCTGAATTAGGTAGAGGAAAGGCTTTTTAGGGCATTTACTATGTTTGGGAAAAGACCTAAAATTAATGTGGGTGTATTTTCAGGAAATTTAAAACCAGATGAGTTGATCGATTGGATCAATGAACTAGAAGAGTACTTTGAGTATGAGGATATCAAGGATCTAGATAGGGTTAAGTTTACAAAGGCCAAACTAAAAGGACATGCCAAGATCTAGTGGCAAGAGGTCCAATTGGAAAGAAATAGAAGAGGCAAGGATAAGATCACAAGGTGGGATTGCATGGTGGACAAACTAAAGAAGCAGTTCATTCCTATTGACTATGAGCTTGATTTTTTTAAGAAGATGCATGGGTTAAAGCAAGAAAGAAAATCAGTCCAAGAATATACAGAGGAGTTTTATCGACTTTTGATTAGAGCGGGGCATGCAGAAGCAAATAAGGAGAAGGTTTCTCATTATATCAGTGGGTTGCGACCTAGCATCTAGGAGGAATTAAGTCTGGTAAGAATGACCAGCGTTGAGCAGGCATACCAATTTTCCCTACGAGTTGAAGAGAAGCTAAATAAAAGGTTTGAAGGGAGATAAAGAGGGTGTGGTCAAGGAGGAAGGGGTAGTGGTAGGTCATCTGGAGGTCGAAATGAAACCCAAAAGAAAAATCAAGATGTGGCTACTAGCAAGAACCAGAGGACTGAGGGTTTCAACTGCTCCCGTGATCAAGACTTTGGAAATCAGAGAGGAAGAGGAAGAGGAGGCTTCTGTGGTACCTATTTCCATTGCAATGAAAAAGGTCATCGTGCCTTTGAATGCCCTCAATGAAAAGGAAGGACAGATAGGAGAGCTAAGGGTCAAGCTAGGGTTGCTCATGTGGATAAGGATGCACAATCATCACATTCAGAGGATGCAAAAAGAGGAGAAACTTTAGTAAAAGAAAGAGTCCTACTAAGTGGTGAGATTGAACCAGGACAAAGGAGGAGTTTATTCTATACCAGGTGCAAGTGTGAGGATAAATCTTGTGATGTAATCATTGATGGTAGTAGCACCAATAACTTGGTATTAGAGGAGATGGTCTCTAAGCCGAAGCTCAAGAGGGAGAAACACCCCTAGCCCTATCGAATTTCTTGGGTGAAAGATGATCATAAGGTCCTGGTAAGTGAACAATGTTTAGTGAAATTCAAAATTGGGAGTTTCCATGATGAAGTTCTCTGTGATGTTATTCCAATGGATGGTTGCCATCTATTTTTGGGTAGACCATGGTAGTTTGATAGGCATGCAGTACATGATGGTCATACAAACACATACTCTCTAACAAAGGATAGAGTTCACCACAAACTAAAGCCCATGAAAAAGAAAGGCAAAAAGGTATGTAGTAGTGCTAGGATTTGTCTTGTTGATGGAAGGAAGTTTTTAGATGGCATGAAACATCAGCATATGTGCTATGCTTAGATCCCTAGGAAAGATAAAGAAGGTAGTAGTGAAATACCACTTGAAGTTTCAAATTTACTAGGTGAGTTTGGAGATATCATCTCTGATAATGTTCCAGAAGGATTGCCACTCGTAAGACAAATCAGTCATCAGATAGATTTAATCCTAGGAGCTAGTTTTCCTAACAAGGCTGCTCATAGGATGACTCCTACTGAAACTAAGGAGCCAAACAAGAAAGTGCAAGAGCTATTGAGAAAGGGTTTGATTTAGGAGAGCCTGAGTCCATGTGTAGTACCTGTAGTACTGGCACCAAAGAAGGATGGAGAATGGAGAATGTGTATAGACTCTCGAGATATCGATTTCCTTTGCCAAGAATGGATGATCTTATGGATTATTTAAGTGGAGCTTAGTACTTCACAAAGATAGATCTCAAAAGTGGCTATCACTAGATATGGATTTGAGAAGGAGATGAGTGGAAAATATCCTTCAAGACCAAGGAAGGTCTTTATGAGTGGTTAGTCATGCCCTTTGGATTGACGAACACCCCAAGCACCTTCATGCAGCTTATGAATGAGGTACTTAAGAAGTTTTTGGGAATGTTTGTTATTGTCTATTTGGATGATATTTTAATTTTCAGCAAGACTTTGGAAGAACATTTATTGTATATTCGCAGTGTCCTTGAAAGGTTAAGGGAAGAGAAACTGTTAATTAATTTGAAGAAGTGTATCTTTGCAAAAAGGGAGTTAGTCTACTTGGGGTTTGTTATATCACTTGAAGGTCCCAAAATGGATCCAGAGAAGGTAAAAACCATCTTGGAATGGCCTACTCCAAGGTCTGCTACTGAGGTAAGATCATTTCATGGTCTAGTTAGTTTTTACAGGAAGTTCTTTAAGAATTTCAGTGGCATATGTGCACCCCTGATTGACGCAATAAGAGGGGATAGAAAAGAGTTCAAATGGACTGTGGTAGCTACGAGAAGTTTTGAAATGTTGAAGAAGAAGGTGACAAAACAACCTATGTTGGCACTTCCAAATTTTGAAAAGGTGTTCCAGGTGGATTGTGATGCTAGTGGTAGCGCTATTGGGGTTGTATTAAGGTAAGCCTATTGAATATTTTAGTGAAATATTGAATGATGCAAAAAAGAAGTATTTTGTTTATGATCAAGAGTTCTATGCAATAGTTCAGGCCTTAAAGAAATGGAGGAATTATTTATTTCCAAGGGAATTTGTTGTGCATACTGATCATCAGGCATTGCAGTACCTAAATAGCCAAGGTAAATTGAATCAGAGGCATATAAAGTGGGTAGAGTTCTTGCAGAGCTATACATTTTTTTTGAAGCATAGAAGTGGAAAATCTAACAAGGTTGCAGATGCATTAAGTAGGAGACAATTGTTGCTTACAGTAATGCAGGTTGAAGTAGTTGGGTTTGATGAACTCAAGAATCTGTACCCTGAGGATCTTGATTTTGCTAAAGCATGGAAAGCTTGTAAAGAACCTGTTACTGTAGATAGAACTAAGTGGTTAGACTATCTGATTTAGGATGGTATGTTATTCAAGGGCAGTCAATTATGCATTCGAAGGAGTTCCATGAGGGAAAATATGATTAAGGAAAAACACAGTGGAGGGATGGCAGGACATTTTGGTCAAGATAAGACCATTTCCATTCTCAAAGAACATTATTTTTGGCCTCAAATGTCACAGGATGTGAAGAAGTTTGTACATAATTGCCAGATTTGTCAGGTGGCCAAGAGATTTAGTCACAATACTGGACTATATCAGCCATTGCCTATTCCATCAAAGCCATGGGAGGACATAAATATGGATTTTGTTCTTGGATTGCCGAGGACACAAAGGGATAATGACTCAGTATTTGTGGTGGTTGATAGATTCTCCAAAATGGCACATTTCATTCCATTCCACAAAACTCATGATGTTGTCCATATTGCAGACTTGTTTTTCAGAGAGGTGGTGAGACTACATGGTCTCCCAAGGAGTATAGTTTCTGATAGAGATACTAAATTTGTGTGGTATTTCTGGAGAACATTGTGGAAGAAGTTGACAACAAACTTGAAATTTAGTTCCACACATCACCCGTAGACTGACGGGCAAACAGAAGTGGTAAATAGAAGTGTGGGAAATTTGCTGAGATGTTTAGTTGAGGATAAACCCCAAGGGGTGGGATTTTGAATTAGAGGCATATGAAGTGGGTAGAGTTCTTGTAGAGCTATACATTTTTGTTGAAGCATAGAGGTGGAAAATCTAACAGGGTTGTAGATGCATTAAGTAGGAGACAAATGTTGCTTACAGTAATGCAGGTTGAAGTAGTTGAGTTTGATGAACTCAAGAATCTGTACCCTGAGGATCCTGATTTTGCTGAAGCATGGAAAGCTTGTAAAGAACCTATTGCTATAGAAAGAACTAAGTGGTTAGACTATCTAATTCAAGATGGTATGTTATTCAAGGGCAGTCAATTATGCATTCCAAGGAGTTCCATGAGGGAAACTCTGATTAAGGAGAAACACAGTGGAGGGATGGCAGGACATTTTGGTCGAGATAAGACCATTTCCATTCTCAAAGAACATTATTTTTGGCCTCAAATGTCATAGGATGTGAAGAAGTTTGTACAGAATTGCTAGATTTGTCAGGTGGCCAAGGGATTTAGTCACAATACTAGACTATATCAGCCATTGCCTGTTCCATCAAAGCCATGGGAGGACATAAATATGGATTTTGTTCTTGGATTGCCGATGAAACAAAGGGTTAATGAATCATTATTTGTGGTGGTTGATAGATTCTCCAAAATGGCACATTTCATTCCATGCCACAAAACTCATGATGTTGTCCATATTGCAGACTTGTTTTTCAGAGAGGTGGTGAGACTACATGGTCTCCCAAGGAGTATAGTTTCTGACAAAGATACTAAATTTGTGGGGTATTTTTGGAGAACATTGTGGAAGAAGTTGAGAATAGACTTGAAATTCAGTTCCACACATCACTCGTAGACTGACGGGAAAACAAAAGTGGTAAACAGAAGTCTGGAGAATTTGCTAAGGTGTTTAGTTGGGGATAAGCCCAAGGGGTGGGATTTGATTCTACCACAAGAAGAGTTTGCTTACAATAACTCTATAAACAAGAGTACTGGTAGATTACCATTCCAAATTATATATGGAAGTAGCCCAAGGACTACACCAGAATTGAGGAAGATAGAGCAAGGGGAGAGGACAAGTGCTAAAGCTGAAGAATTTGTTGAACATATCAAGCATCTACATGAGGAGGTCCATGCACACATCACCAAGATGAATCAATAGTATAAAGCTAAGGCTGATCAAAGGAGAAGACATAAGGAATTCCAAGTAGGGGATCTAGTCATGGTACACTTAAGAAAAGAAAGATTTCTAGCCGGTACTTACAACAAGCTAAAAATGAAGAAATTTGGTCCCTGCAAAATTCTAAAGAAACATGACTCAGGAAATGCATATGAGGTGGAGTTGCTAGATGGTATTCACATTTCTCCTATCTTCAACATTGCAGACTTGATAGAGTATCATAATGATGGTGCAGATGAGAAGCTGATGTTAGAGCCATGTCCAATTCCTGCTTCTAAGAAGGAGGAGATAGAAGACATTCTAGATCATCGTGTGGGTAGGAGTACCAAAAATGGGCAGTATGAAGAGTATTTGGTCAAGTGGAAAGGACGGCCAATAAAGGACTCAACTTGGATATCAGTAGCTGAAGTTTCCCATTTGGGATTTCCTCTACCATTCATAAAGTGATAGGGTCACTTTTCAATCTACCCTAGGTGACTGATGCAGGAGCATCCAGAGGTATAAGGGAAATCTTGTGTCACTCAAAAAAATATACTTAGACTTAGTTTCTGTTTCATGTGTTTTCATTTCTAGATACTCATTTGGGTCAAATAAAGGTTCCAACTCTCATAGTTCCACTATCAGTGTTCTAGGATAGAGTATTTGAGCACCTTGGGATACGTGTAAATGCCAAAAAAATAGGAGTATGAAATTGAGCCATCATTTTGGTGAACTAGAAGGTGTAAATTGGTTGGATGATTTTAATTATAATTTAGAGCATTCCAAAAAAAGAATCAGGTCAAAAGGCCCCACGGTTTGGAAGTTATTGCAGTTTTTTAGTTTCTGGAGACCTCCTAAGAATGCTTCAAAGTTAGGTTGGGGGCATTAAATGACCTCAAACAGGGCCAAAAAATGGGAGATGAGAAAAGCTGGTCCATAGGACTATAGAGCACTTTGAGAGCTTTTCGAAAATGTAAACGGTTTGTCAATCAGAGCTACAGTTCAAAAGTTATGCCTCCCAAAAGTTTGGTTACCCTTTCTGGATTCTTCTAATTTTGTGCCAACTTCTAATGCGACTTCTAGAGCCTTGTATTTGGTCGGTGGATGCCAACTAGCACTTTCTAGAATGTATTCCTAATCCTTAACCCTCTGGGGTCTATTTGAGAACATTTCTGACATTGTAAAAGATAGTTCAGAGTGGAGTTTGAGAGAAGGTACTGGGAGAAGAATTTATCTCCAGATTTATGCTATTGTAAGCCCATAGGGAGTGTTTTGGATTCTATTTCTCTGCATTAAGTGTACTAGCATATTTTTATAGTTAATAAAATTTTCCCTTTCCTGTTGTGTCCATTCTGTGCTTGGATTGTGTCCCCATCAGAAATTGAATTATTTGGAATGTTATATCTCCTCCTTAGATGACAATTTCCACTACCACCTTGAGGGAAGAAGATTGATGCAAGAAGGAAATGCTCATGCTTTCTTGAAGCCTACTAAACATATGTATGATTGCTCTTGATTTCATTTCTAATGATGATGGTGAAAATAAAATGCCCAAGTATCCTTATATACTAATTTTTGGGATAATAAATATAGTAGTTTGACCTAAGAGCAGTAAACAATTGGTAAACTCAATGCACTTCAAGCCCTATAATAAAATTTCCTTAGGAAAAAGGTCAATCTAGATAAACCTCTTCTTGGAACAAATCAAACTGGGTTTACCTATTCAAAAATAGGTTGACCTATTCTTGTGGGGGTCCTAGAAAGGGGTCCCAAAGGCCCTAGAAAAGGTGTAGAAAGAAACAGGAAAAACTAAAATTGCTAGAAGATATGGCCAAAATGGTGATAAAATATAACCTAAAGGATCATGTTGAAATATGAGAGATGGTCTAGAAATGTGGAAAGTATTGGGAAGAAGAGAGAGAGAGAGAGAGAGAGAGAGAGAGAGAGAGAGAGAGAGAGAGAGAGAGAGAGAGAGAGAGAGAGAGAGAGAGAGGAAACCATGTAAAGGAAGGATAAATGGTCTCAAAATTAAGTTTGTCCTTTTTAAGATGGTACATTTAGCCCCCACTTTAGTGTGAGTATGAAGAAAGTCATACCCATGATAAAGAAAGAAGGAGAAGATATGAGGAGAAAATGTCACAATGAGATATATAACATCACCAAGTTCAAGGACATAAGCCCCAAAACCTAGGATCCTAACTCCATTCCCATGCATAACAACACCAAAATAAAGAAAAAGAAAATAAAAGGAAAAAGAAATCCAAAATAAAAGAAAAAGACTTAGGAAAAGGGGGTAAGTACAAAAACCCAAATCAACTAGTGAAAGAGACCTTAGGTGAATAAATGTCTCAGCCACTAATATCATATTTGGAAGGCTATTGCAAAGCATAAGGAACTACATGGAAAAGGAAAGAGACCCATAATGTAGTGTCTCTCCCAAGTGATTTTTGTAAGTCATCCTGATGGATGCTAGCTTGATGACCTTTCTTTGTAATGTGATTGTGCTATGAGTATTTACATTGTTCGTATAGTAATCTTTTACTATTGTGCAACTGAATGATTTAAATAGATTATTTTAATGAAATTAATTAGATACTTTAATTATATGATTTTTTATAAGTGTTGCTACAACTATTGTATATTGTGCATCTACACTTGATTGTGTTTGTTTATTGTGCAAGAATTATATCCTTGGCAGTGGCGTATGGAGTTAGTGATCAAACCTTTCATGTTGAGCCAATATTATCCCTGTATGGACATTGTATCTTTAATTGATGTTTTAATCCTCTGGTAATTTGTAAATCCAAACTCATATTGCATTATGTGATTAGACCAGTAAGTGTGTCTATGCATTTAGGAATCCACAGTGGTCATGGAAGTTATCTATTTATTGTGATTTACTAATTAAAGGGAATTTTGGGTTTTATTTTATTTCTTGATGACTATTATGAATGTATTTTACTACTACCCAATTGTGTGTTGTGACTCTATCATGACCATTTCAAACCATTGGAAGTATGTATAAGAGATGAAATTGTAAATAGCATACTTGTGTGTGTGTGTGTGTGTGTGTGTGTGTGTGTGTGTGTGTGTGTGTGTGTGTGTGTGTGTGTTAATAGATATAAAGTGTAATGAAAAAGTTGTTTGGTTCAATGTTGATTAAATGAAATATTTCTATGAAAGAGAAAGAAAGTTGTCAAAAAGTGTATAATTGTTAAATGGTTATTTATTCTTACTACTAGCTCTTGAAATCTTTGGTTTTAATTGTTCTTGACTACTTGTAAGAAGAATGATCTAATGTTGGCTATGTTAAATGAGAACATTATGGATTGAGAATCTACTTTTACTTGTTGTTCTGGATGTATGGTGTGTCAACATTCATCCTCTCTTGTGGTTATGAACATATTATTGTTGCATTCTTTGGAAACTAGAATTTTGAGTGTTTATCTTGCCTTATGGTGTTGAGTTGTGGCTAGATGAAGTTTTTGTGATTTGTTCGATTGTATTTGGGCACTTGGGGTTCTTGGTTTCTATCCTTGGACTACAAGCTTCTAGGAGTAAGCCTAGTCTTTGGGGGGGATGATGTAGTGTCTCTACCATTTGATTTTTGTAAGTCTTCCTAATGGATGCTAGCTTGGTGATCTTTCTTTGTGATGTGATTGTGCTATGAGTATTTACATTGTTCTTCTAGTAATCTTTTACTATTGTGAAATTGAAAGATTTAAATAGATTATTTTAATGAAATTAATTAGATTCTTTAATTATGTGATTTGATGTAGTGCCTCTCCCATTTGATTTCAGTAAGTCATCTTGATGGATGCTAGCTTGATGAACTTTCTTTGTGATGTGATTGTACCACAAGTATTTACATCATTCTTTTAGTAATATTTTACTATTGTGCAAATGAATGATTTAAATAGATTATTTTAATGAAATTAATTAGATGCTTTAATTATGCAATTTCATATAATTGTTGCTTCAAATATTATATATTGTGCATCTACACTTGATTGTGTTTGTTTATTGTATAGGACTTATATCCCTAGTAGTGGCATATAGAATTAGTGATCAAACCTTTCATGTTGAGCCAATATCATCCCTTTATGGAAGATGCATCTTTTATTGATATTGTAATCCTTTGGTAATTGATAAATCCATATTTATAATGTATTATGTGATTAGAACTATGAAAATTTCTGTGCATTTAGTAATCCACAATGGTCATGGAAGTTATCTAATTATTGTGAGTTATAGGTTAAAGGGAATTTTGGGCTTTATATTATTTTATTCAATTCTTAACAACTTTTTCATAGTTGAATTCCAAATACTTGGAATAGCCTACTTTTGTTTGGGTGTATTAAGGGTTTAACTAGGTGATTTGGTTAATTACCCTAATACTTTTATTCACTTGAAAAGTGAATGTATATCCAAAATAGAATTTTATTCCTCACTTCTCACTTTTTGAAATAGAAAATTGAGAGCAAATTCAAAATCCTTTTTAAGAGGAAATATTGTTATGTTCATTGTAGGAGCTACAAGTGTGGGATCATCGTAAGGTTGGTCTTATTGGATCCATCTCAGGGAGACCTTAGATTGTTGTGACTTTCAATAGTTTTTTTGGGGTTTTTATTTTACTACTTGGGTTTTCGTATTTGCTCTTTTGGATATCAAGTAAGGCTCTCCTATTTTACTATTTCAACTTTATTCCTAGTTCTATTTTTGGTAGCCATTTGTTAGGAGGCTGAGAACTAGTGTCCCCCTTTGTTTCTAATTGCTATCTCTATCTGGTTGGGCAGGTATGACCATTTCCCTATTTTTTAGGATGGAGGTTTGGGGTTTTGCACCGTTATGCTAGCCATTTTTGCATATAGGGTTCAAGCCCAATTTTATTAGATTTATGTGGCTCATTTACCAGAGGGTAGAATGGGTTTTATTTTTGTGGGTTTTTGTCAATGTTGGATTTTTTGATATTTTTGCCTAGATGTGTGTCACCCAATTTTCTCAAGTTTTCTCCGCATAGTGTTGGTCATGGGTTTTCATTATCCTTAGGATTTCAATCTGATCACTATTAAATCTTTATGTCTGCATTGGGATGTGTGCCACATTCGTACTCCCAAATATAGGTCAGTTGAGTGAGATTATTGTTCCTTTTCTCATATCCAACCCTTGCATTGGTTACTTGATTATTTGGTGTAGTTGATTGTGTCCACACATGAGCACATGCATGTACATTTGATGAGATCTTTCAAGACTCAAAATCCTAGATATAGGCCAATTGAGGGATTGTTCATTTGGGGTTGGGTTGGGAACTTGCATTACCTCTGGACACTCATTGTGATATGAGCATGGGCATGTAGGGTAGACATATGGAGTGGCTTCTCTCGTATACCCCAATTATTTTTTGACAAGGTAATGTGAAGAAGTTTTAACAAGTGATAACTAAATTAATAAATGGGTAAGAAAACTTAACTCAAATAAGTGAATGCCTATACAGTGTCTCCAAAGGTATGGTGTGATGGTTTCCTGAGGGATTCATTCTTCACCAGTGTGATGGATTCCTATGAGTATATATATATATATATATATATATATATATATATATATATATATATATATATATATATATATATATATATATATATATATATATATATATATATATATATATATAGAGAGAGAGAGAGAGAGAGAGAGAGAGAGAGAGAGAGAGAGAGAGATGTATTTATATTAATCACACCAAAAAAAAGTTGGATCAAATGATCTAGCAGGTTTGTATGCTATATATATATATATATATATATATATATATATATATATAGAGAGAGAGAGAGAGAGAGAGAGAGAGAGAGAGAGAGAGAGAGAGAGAGAGAGAGAGAGAGAGAGAGAGAGAGAGAGAGAGAGAGAGATGTATTTATATTAATCACACCAAAAAAAAGTTGGATCAAATGATCTAGCAGGTTTGTATGCTCAGTAGTCAATCATATGCACCTATTAATGAATTTTGTATGCATTTGTATGTTTCCACCCTTGGAAGAATTCCTTGGTATCACCACAAAGTGTAAATATGTTTGTGCTCTTTGTGGATGGATAAGTGTTAATTATCCGTTCAGAAAAATGTGTGTGCAAATGTGTTTCTCTATGATGGAGAAGCATCATTGATGCTTGTTAGGGAATGGTATGAAAAAAATAAAAATGTGAATGTGTTTCCCCAGGATAGATGTATGTATATACATATATATATATACATAAATATGTATATGTATATACATATATATATAATATATATACATACATATATATATGTATATACATATATAAAATATATACATACATATATATATATATGTGTGTGTATATATATATACATATATATATATATATATATACATATATATATATATATATATATGTATGTATGTATGTATGTATGTATGTATGTATGTATGTATGTATGTATATATATATAGAGAGAGAGAGAGAGTGAGATGTATTTATATTAATCACACCAAAAAAAAGTTGGATCAAATGATCTAGTAGGTTTGTATGCTCAGTAGTCAATCATGTGCACCTATTAATGAATTTTGTATGCATTTGTATGTTTCCACCCTTGGAAGAATTCCTTGGTATCACCATAGAGTGTAAATATGTTTGTGCCCTTTATGGATGGATAAGTGTTAATTATCCATCGAGAAAAATGTGTGTGCAAATGTGTTTCTCTATGATGGAGAAGCATCATTGATGCTTGTTAGGGAATGGTATGAAAAAAATAAAAATGTAAATGTGTTTCCCCAGGATGGAGAAGTTTCACTAACACCTGTCAGGGAGTGGCATATAAATGTAAAACTAAAAGTGCATAAAAAGTAAACTATAATACAAGGAGGACATATGAAAGTGTCCCTCCTAGTGATGGTTATGTATCCATAGACATCATAAGGTAGAGAATTAAGGATACATTGTTGAAAATTTGGCTAGGTTAGATAGTGTTGGTGTAATTAAGTATTTACTATTTACACTTTACTTAAGTTTACTTAGGTTAATGCTTTAGCATATTAGTTGTCATATAGATACCTAGGAGTTTACATATTCTTATGAGTTTTCATGTAGACAACATAGTTGTTTTCACTCCAATTGAGCACATGTTGTCTACTACATTCATACAAGTTTGTATTCTTATCCTCTCATTATAACATAGATTCATGCACAATGGAGGTTAATCCACTCTTGGTGGACATGTGCTTAGTTGTGATGATTATCTCTTTGTTGACTCCTAGTCATTCTAGTTGCCTTTATATATAGGCACTTCTAGTGTGTATTCATCTAATATCCATTACCATTTTGATCATTATTGAGATTCTCATTTGATCACTATTTGTCTCTTTTTTGCTATCTATTGAGCTTCTTGATCTTCACATTGAATTATTGCTCTTAGGAAAATTCTTACATGGTATTAGAGCCATAGGAGCTTCATTGTATAGCCATTGGAGAGCTTCATTTTACTTCATTTTGGAGGGCCACAATTGAGATCTGGATATTCACAATTATTGGGAGTATTTTGAGCAAGATCTGACCTTACCATTGTGTCCGGGTGGCTATTTCCATAAATTTTGACTATAAATATGCCAATCTTAGGAAAAAGTTAAATTTGAGACAAATTTAATTTTTCAAATCAGACTTGGAAGCACGATTTTCCAGTTTGGAAGATTACAAGTCCCTTCTTTGTGGTGAGATTGTGAGCCGCAATAGAATAATGCAAATTTGCAGTATTGGATGAAGACAACGAGCTCCCCTCACATTTGAGGATTTCCTTCTGAGTTATGAGCTCCTTGTTGGCATTGATATCCAAGATCCTACCTCCTATGAACACATTTAGAAAGATTTGACTTTCAATAGTAGAAATTCATCTACAAGTTTGGCAATCTGCACCATGTCTAAGCTCCCATGATTTTCACTCATAGTCTATCTTGATCCATTTCTGTGATCCGATCTTACCTTCTACAATAGTGAGATTGTCAACACTCCAATACAAATCCTCCTCAAAAATTAGTGGAGGTAATTACTTCCATATCTTCAGGATTGTATATTTAAAAATATATTTGACAGGTCATTCTTAATGACACATTGAGATCAAGCTTCAGTTATTATAAATATTGGGCACCCACAGTTCAGCCTCTGTCACATAGTCTAGATCTGAGACTCTAATATGAGCATGGGCAATTCATTATTGATGTGATTAGTTTCTTTTGCATTTAGAATATGAGAAGCATTGTGAGCTCGAAGGTCATTGAATATGTGAACCCCACACATGGTTGAGATTACACAATTCTTCTTGGCACAAAGACCCAATTTGCTAAAAACATTACTCATAGTCAAAATTGTGTAGATGACCTCCTAATTTGCATCAAGCATCCATTTTGGCCATGTAATCTCTTATTGATGACTTCCCTCTTTAGTTGGATCGATCTTGTGTTTGCTTGCAACTGTTGGGTGTAAACCAAACTCGACATCAGATCCACCTAGCATCTAATTCTCCTCATTGTGATTTGTGGCATCCATTTTCTTGTTGCAATAGATTCCTCAATACATGTTGAGAATTTGGGTGATTATATAAATTTGTATTTTTGCCAAATATTCATTACATAATATTTGACACCCATCTGAGGGTACTTGATGGTCTTTCATTTTTTACCTTGATGGAACCCAAACCGTCAATTTTAGGCCCTATTTTTGATGAGATAAGAAGTTCTTAAGAATTGGACCCTTCACCGTATTGATTTTTAGTTTGGTAGTCCAACTTTGCAAGGCCATAAGTCACTCATCCAGACTCCAAATCAGGCACAATCTTTTAAAATTTTGGGTAGAATCTCCTAAATATTTTAGTGGTGTAGTTGTTTTCTATTTTTGGTGGAAAGATTTTGTAGAATGAGCAGATCTTGGTGACTGTACCTATTCAATCCCATATTTTGCAACTTCAAAGGCTCCATTCGGGCTCATACAAAGACATTTTTAGGTGCTATTCTTTTTTAAAGTGCATGTTTTTTAATCTACTTTCTAGATTTGGAATCAAATTGGAGCAACTACAAGTAGATATTGTATTTTAAGAATTTGGTCTTTTTTGACCTATTTTAGCACTTGTATTTGTTTAGATCCTTAAGAGATCTAGTGTCTTATGTATTTGATCTGCTATAGCTTCATCATTTTTGTTATAACCATCAAAATTAGAAGTCCATTTTTTTCCATTTTGACAAGTGGCCAATTGTAAATGCACTACATATAAAGTGCCACAAGCATCATTTTTGGGGTGGGGGTTATTTGATTGAGTGAAAAGGGGGAGTGTCTTATGTTCTTCTATCTCCTGGATATTGTGCTCTTTATTTTGCATTATGGGTTCTTTTTCTAAGTTAACACCACATAATTATGCTACTTGGAAAGAAAAGATAAAGGAACCATTTGTTGAAAGAGGTTAGTTAAGTTATGTAACTGATGCAGCAAAGAAACCAGATGATGATGTTAATGAGTCTCATAAAGAAGACTGGGCATCAAAACAAGAAATGGCCTTAGGAACCTTGCTAAAGAATATCTCAGATCCTATCAAATATCACATTAGTAACATTAGCAATCCAATATAATTTTGGAATAAACTTGAAGCATTGTATGGGATAGTAGATGAAGATATGGCCTACACCATTGAGGACAATCTTCTCAAATTGGATCCTAGGAATTTTGACACCATAAAAGATTATCTCACCCAAGTAGACATGTATAGGGCACAACTTAAGGATTGTGGTGAACCCATCAAGGATGGAAATTTGATCAAACATGTGATGACTTATCTTCCTCCTAAATATGTGGCTTTTATTTCTAGTTATAATAATCACAAGTTAACAATGGGAAATGCCTTCACTAAGCCTTCATTCAAATCATTTTCAATCATTTTGGTCTTAGAACATGAAAAGTTAGTGAGTATGGGAATTCTCTAGTCTTCCAAGTCCAAAGCCTTGGTATCTAATAAAGGGAATCAAGGTGGTAAAAATTCCAACAAGAGGCAAAAGCAGTGAAAGGCTAAGCCACAATGTGACACACAAAAATCTTCCTCCAACAACAATCTTCCTTTACACATCAATATTCCTCCTCCTATTGATATTCCTCCACACAAAAATCTTCCTCACAAAAAGGAAAGTCTTTTTTCAAAAATAATAAGAAAGGGAACAACTTCAACAAAAGGGAGAAGAAAACTTGTGCCTATTGTAAGAAGAGTGGTCATGATGAAGATGAGTGTAAAGATAAGAAAATTGATGAGTTGCTAAACATAATGAGGAAACATAAAATTGATGTGCCAAATTCCTATAAGAATAAGGGATCTTCATCCAGTTCAAAAGGTAAGGGATAAGCTTTCATAGCAAGTACAAAAAATTTTGAGGAATAGGTTCTTGATTCAGGAGCTACACATCACATGGGTGCTTCAAGGGAGCATTTTTCTTCTTTGAAACCATCACATGTACCTTACACCAGATAATGAAAGGGAGTATGTGAACTCAAGGCTTATAGAATTTTTTATTCATGAGTATATTGATCTTCAACATTTAGTTGCATACACTCCACAAAAAATTATGTTGCTAAAAGGAAGACTAGAACCCTTAAGGAAATGACTACTTATATGCTACAAAATAAGTCTCTAGATCAAGTTTTTTGGGTAGAAGCTATGTGTTGTGCCAATTACATCCAAAATAGAAGTCCCCATAAGGCCTTGGATGGAATTAAACCTTTTGAGGCTTGGTGTGGAAGAAAACCAAGTGTAAAACACTTTAGAGTTTTTGGGTGTCCAACATGTGCAAGGATACCTCCACAAAAAAGGAAGGCATTGGAACCTCAAAGTAAACCTTGTATATTTGTTGGATATCATGACCATCTTAAGGCATAAAAACTCATGGATCTAGAGACACATTATTATTATTTTTTGAGAGGACTATTCAGTTTGAAGAAACTTGTCCAAGTTTTACTCCTACAACTCCTCCTTCCTCCATGGAAAATGATGATAGTGATAATAGTGACTTGGAAGATGATATTCCTTCAACTTTGAATTGTAGGATACCAACTTTTTAGAGTCCACAAATAGTTGAGGATATTTCTTCTTCTTCTTTTACTAGACCTCATTGGGCACAACAAACACTTGATTCAATATGCTCATTGGTGGGGAATCCTTCAGATACTAGGAGGACAAGTGCACAACACTAATCATTTCCACATGCATATATTGTCATTGCTTCTAATCCATAGTCATTTAAGCAAGAATTATGGGTTCCTAAATGGGACAAGGCAATGGAGGAAGAATATAACTCTTTAATGAAAAAAAACACTTGGGACTTAGTTCCTCTTCCTAAGGGAAGAAAGTTGGTTTGGTGTAAGTGGATCTATTGGACCAAGTTTGCAACAGATGGAAGTGTGGAAAAGTATAAGGCCAGACTTTTTGCCAAAGGTTTCTCATACATTCCTAGTATTGACTATACTGAGACCTTTGCGCTAGTAGCTAAGATGAACTCCATTCATTTGACACTAGCTATTGTTGCAACTCATGGTTGGGTTGTACATCAAATGGATGTGAAGAGTGCTTTCCTCAATGGGGATCATACAAGATTCTACTATGGTTTGCAAGTTGAGGAAGTCTATCTATGGCCTTAAGCAGGCTCCTAGGGCTTGGTATGCTAAGATGGATTCCTTCCCACTCTCAGCAAAATTCACCAGGTGTCATTTAGATTTGAATATCTACATTCTTTGGAGGGATGACTCACACTTGATACTCATGCTTTATGTAGATGACTTGATCATTACAAGATGTACTTCATCCATCATTGCTAGTGTCAAGACTTTTTGCAGGACAAATTTGCTATGACAGACTTGGGTTTACTTCATTATTTCCTTGCTATTGAGATCACACAGTCTTTAGCTAGGATCACACTTTCTCAACCCAAGTATGCTCTTGATTTACTTTCTCACTTTCACATGAGCTATTGTAAGCCTAGACCTACTCCCTTTCTTTTAGGTGTTAAGTTAGAGGCCAAGTGTTTCACTCCACTTGTCGATGCTACATTGTTTAGATAGTTGGTTGGGAGTCTCATTTACTTGACACATACATGCCTTGACATAGCTTTTTTAGTTGGGATGGTTTCTCATTCCATGCAAGAGCCACATGAGCTTCATTAGAAGATTTCCAAATGCATCTTGTACTACATATAGGGTACACATATACATGGGATACTTCAATTGGTTTGATACACAAACTTAGATTATGCAAGAGAACTTGATTCCTGCAAGTCTACTTCAGGTTACATGTTTCATCTTGGTTTTGGCCCTATTTGTTGGTAGAGTAAGAAGCAAAATACTCTTTCTCTTTCTTTGACTGAGGCTAAGTATTGAGAAGTTGTTACTATAGCTATAGAGGATATATGGCTATGATATATCTTAAAGGAGTTTGGGTTCAACTTTCCATAGTCTATAGTCATTCATTGTGATAATAAGAGTGCTATTGAGATCTAAAAACATCAGTTCAACATCAGTGGACCAAACACACTGAGGTTCATATGCACTACAATAGAGAGCTGATACATGAGCAAGTCATTGAGTTGAGGTATTGTCCTACATCAAAGTAGGTTGTAGACATCTTCACCAAACCCTTGACTGAGGTCAAGTATATCCATTTATGAGATCTCTTGGGGGTGCATGATATTTCGGTAAGGGGAGTCACTTGACTTCTCTCTTCTTTCTTATGAGAGGAATCCTTTCCTAACATGAGGTCTTCTTCTCTCTCATTTATTTTATTGCACTTATCTCTCTATTTGGAGGGTGGTTTTTCCCATGTGGTTTTCCATCTTTCTCTATTTTATGAGAGATTGCATTGCATTTTTTTGCACTTCTAGTTTGTACATGGGTACCTAACATGGCCTAATAGCTGGGACCCATCATACATTTTTATCTAGCTTTTGTGATCTTAAGTGCATTCCCCTAAGTTGAACTTAAAGGGGGTGTTGGTGTAAATTCGTATTTACTATTTACACTTTACTTAAGTTTACTTAGGTTAATGCTTTAGCATATTAGTTGTCACATAGACACCTAGAAGTTTGCATATTCTTAAGAGTTGTCATGTAGACAACACATTTGTTTGCACTCCAATTGAGCACATGAATTGTACTACATCTCTTTACAAGATACAACTTTTTATTCTTATCCTCTCATTGTTGCATGTACATTCATGCACAATGGAGGATAATCCACTCTTGGTGGACATGTGCTTAGTTGTGATGATTATCTCTTTGTTGACTCCTAGTCATTCTAGTTGCCTTTATATATAGGCACTTCTAGTGTGTATTCATCTAATATCCATTATCATTTTGATCATTATTGAGATTCTCATTTGATCATAATATGTCTTTCTTGTACTACTACTAAGCTTCTTGATCTTGGCATTTAATTATTTCCCTTAGAAAAATTCTTATGGATAGTATGAAGTTGTCATTTATGGAAACATATACTCATTATAAAGTGATCAAAGTATGGAGATATAGTTTTGGTAGCTAGACTTTGAAAATTGTCTAAGTATCACAAAAGTTATCTGGTAATAAAGTTAGATATTTTCTTGGCATATTTCATAGAGTAAATATTGGCATATGCACACTTAGGTGCAATAAGAAAAAATTATAAGAATACCAAAGCTAAGACTGCAAGGGAGTACATATAGTATGGAAAGAGCTATTGCAATTTTTTTAATTGCAATAATGAGCCAACTAAATAGGATAAAGATAAGGAATCAAGAATTTTATGTTAAGGAATTATTTTTTTTACCAAAAAAATACTTGACCAATTAGGAATGACATCCTAGATGTTAACCCTAAGAGGGCAAGATGTAGTTTTTCATTTTGGAAAATGTGTAAAGGTATGAAGGCCAATAGTAAAGAATATAATATATGAAATATCATAGTATAAAGTAAAGATTTTGAAATATGAAGTTCTATGGCAAGTGTGAATGTGATGTGCTTATTTTATGATGCAAATTTTTATGATAAACTAGTAAAATATAGAGTATGGAAAGTTGATACAGTGAGCTACAAAGGTTATATCATATATTGAAGATATCAATAGTTGTAAAGATTTTTTTGTATCTACTCTTTTGTATATTGAATATCATTGTAAATTTCATGTTTAAGTAGTGAGCTCAAATTTCTTACATTCTATAAAATGTATTAACAACTCCTAATAGGATTGAAACTTCTAACAAGGCCCAATCCTCTAATAAGGACCGAGACAATATATAGATGTAATATAATCCTAATAAGGTCAATATCTTTCACCAAAAACTTTCAATTAGTGCATCATTTTGTGGGTACCATCCCCACTAGGGTTTTCCCTTGTCCATGGTTTCCCTAGTTAAAAAAATATGGTGTTATGTGTTGCATTACTTTATGGTTTTGTTTATTGTTTAGCTTAATTAGTTTATTCATTTATGCAAGTTGTGAAATTATTAATGATATCCATGATTGGGAAAAATTTTGTGAAATATTGATTCACCCCACCCATCTTAGTCTTTCCTATTTCTAACAATTGTTGTCAAAGTGTAGTTACTTGGAGAAGGCCTAATAGCTTGAGTAAGATCACTATGGATATGGATCACAAACAAAAGAACCTAGAAGAAGCTCATGAACAACTTGATGTACTTACAAATGAGAGATAGTTTGAAAGACAAGTATGAAGATGCTAATTACTACATTGAGAAGCTAAAGGACAAGATAGAACATATCAGATCTAAGAAAGATTCCAAAGATCAAACCAAGGACTACAATGAAGTTTCAAGGCTTAAGAAAGAGAATGAAATCTTGAAGCATGAGCTAGAGATTACAAATCTAAAATTGACCTTGAAGGACAATGACAAGAAGATTGAATAAAATTTGAGATCTAAGAACTAAATCTGAGATCTAAACTTGCAAAGATTACATCTAAACTTAACTCTTCAAAGTTATAGTATGTAGAATGTGAGAAATATAATGTAATTGTGAAAGGAGATTTAACATAGTCTAAGCAACATCTTGGGAAGTTATATTCCACCAATGACCTTCTTATGATTATATTGGTCTTAAATACTTAGAAGGAGAATCATCTAAGAAACATGAGGTGACAAAGGAATAAAAAATTGTGATACAAAAACTTGAATAATAAAAATAAGATCCAAACAAGGTTGAGTCAAATCAATCTAAAGATGTACCTAAGAAACTTGAACAAGTTGAATCATCTAAAGAAGTAAGTAACCCATTTAGAGGAAGATGTTATCCATGCAATGAATTTGATCACATGAAGAAGGAGTGTACATGTAAGACATTTACACCCATTTCTTGTTATTGTAATAATTGGCATGGTTTTGGTCATAGAGCTATTGAATGTAAGAAACCTAAATTCAGCAATGGTAATAATAGAATATTTAGAGATACTAACATTGCAACTAGTAGACCTATTGGAGGAACCAATATTATAAGGAATGGTATCATGTGTTATAAGTGCAACAACTTGGGCATATTGCCATAAATTGCAGAGCATAGATCAATTAGTCATGACCTAGATATGGAAACAATATTGTTAGAGTTTATCCAATTTGTAACAACATGGGTCATACAACAAGGTTTTGTAGGATGAACCATATGAGAATGCCTACATGAGAAACATGAGAAATCCTAATTTTAGAAAGAATATGAACAATAATAGAAGAAATGACAATACCACAACTAGTTACACAGAATGTGAAAGATCTTGTAGGAAACCTTGACGAATCATTTGTTGAAACTAAGGATCCAACAAGTTCACATGTTGTGTTAGAAAGTCAATCAAGTGAAGAACCTGAGAACATATTGAAGTTAGTTATAGTTACCAACCAATCCCAATCTAATTTAGCAGTTTATTTAATAATAGAATCCACATCATAATAATATAGAAACTCATAGAGATAGAATTGGGGGTTGCACAATTAATAGAAGATAGACATGGGTGAGTAGAAGCTATGGTTAAGTTATGATGATTTTTTGAGGTGATATGTTAGCATGTGAAAGGAAATAAGTTTACTAGCATTTAATTAAAATCTTTTTGTGATTGTGTACTTGCATAATTATTGTTGTAGGTAAATGAAAGTGATTAAAGGATCAAAATCAAATTTTTGAGTATAATTTGATCATGTGTGAAGTTAAGGAGTAAATTAAGAGTGAATTGAAGGTTGTCAAGGAAAATTTGAGGTGTGTGCATCAACAAACCCAATTTTTGTGATATTTGAAGTATTTTGTGATATTATGAAGGTTAAATTGGGAAATTGTGTTTAGTATTATGTTCAATTAAGATGTATATGTCAATGATTCACAATGTGGAGGATGTACCTAGACCTAAGTTGAAATTAAATCCTATACAACCCTTGGAAGACAACTCTTTAACTCTATTTTCACAAATATTTAATAATGTGTTATACATGGAAGACATTGGTAGTTACTTAAGGAGTACATTTAAGATTGTAGAAGAGAGAAATATTTAAGAGTTTGATAACGTTTACAATCAAGATATTCCATCTAAGGAATGCTATGAGAACCTAGGGAAAAATGACGTAATTAAATACTTATTTTACTATGAATTTAACAAGGAAGAGTGGACCAAGATTATTTTTAGTAGGATCCATCAATGTAAGTTTGGGATGTGAGATAATGTTGTAGAAATATCAGCTACTCTGATACATGAGGTTATTGGTTTGAGAAATGAAGGCTCTATCCCTTTGAATGAAAATGATGCAGGAGCATCCTGGCTGTAAGAGCAATCTTGCATCACCCAAAAATATTACCTTTCAATTGTTTCAATAAGGGTTATCTTAATGTTGAGTTTTTGTCTGTGGAGACTTGCTACTTATTAATTCAATCATACGAGCTTTGAATGTTCTAATTTTAGTGGTGAAGGTTCATTTTAGTTATATCAATTTTTTAGTGGAGTTTCATGGCCAGATTATATGTATTTGAAAAGCTATTACATATTTGCAGTGTGTAATTTCTATATAAAAAATTTACGCTCAATTTTGAAGGCCTTATAAATCTAAGCCTATAGATCATGGGTTGAGGTTTCTAAAAAGTGGTTATAATAGACAATCAGAGCAATGATTTGTTAGTTATGGTCTTCCGAAGTTGGGCTACCCAAAACTTCTAAAATAAATTTCAAAAGTGTATTTGGCCAATTTATATGTATTGTCAAGATCTGTTGACCCTAGGTATTAAGTTTGAGTGTCTAGAACCTTCTTGGATGACATAAAATTGCCTATTTAAGAAAGGCCTAAATATTGTCTATAACAACTCTAGGTGATAGTTTGTAGCTTGTCTTGCAAATTACTGTAATGAAGGCACCCATGTGGGTTGGCATATTGTAATTTTGAATTATGTAATTCTAGATTTGTAGTGATAATAAGAAGCCCATTTTTTTTCTTGCAATTATTGTTGTTTCTTTGTTTCTGTTATGTGTTTATGGTAGTAAGGGTTGGACCTTTCATCATGTGGTATCAAAGCTAGGGCTCTTGAGTGTGAGAAAAAATCTTTGATTGTGAGATAGTTCACACTAGGACTTTGGTTTGGGCTGAGCATTTAGGTAGATCATCGATTGGAAGGTAGTTTGCACTAGGGTTTCAGTAGAAGCACAAAAATGCCTCCATGAAGAGAGCATGGTCAAAGAGTTGAATGTGTTACGCCTAAGGATTTTAGAACCCTCCAAAGGAAAATGCAATCATTGCAAGAATAGATGCATAGAGGAATGAATCTTGTCATAGGAGATGTTGAAAGTAAGGATGAAAGAGAAGAAGAAGGAAATGCAGAACAAGTCATAGTAGAGGAAGTTCTTAACCCAAAGGAGGTGAAACTTTTTAAGGCCATTTCTAGTATTGGAAAAAGACCTAGGTTTGATGTTCCCATATTTTTAGGAAATCTCAACCTAGAGGAATTGATAGACTAGATCAATGAATTGGAAGAGTACTTTGACTATGAAGATATGGAAGATCCAAATAGGGTCAAGTTTGTGAAGCCCAAACTGAAGGGTCATGCAAAGATCAAGTGACAGGAGATCTAGTTGGATTGAAATAAAAGACAAAAGGACAAAATCACTAGATGGGATTGGATAGTAGCTAAAATGAAGTGATAATTAATTCCCATAGATTATAAGCTTGATCTAATGAAGAAAATGCAAGGTTTGAAGCAAGTAGGAAAATTTGTTTAAAAGTATACTGAAGAGTTCTACTGAGTTCTCATTAGAACCAATTATGGAGAAGCTGATAAGGAGAAAGTGACCCATTAAATTAATGGGTTAAGGCCAAGCATTCAAGAAGAGTTGAGTCTTGTTAGAGTGACCAGTATTGAGGAGGCACACTAGTTTTCCCTAAAACTTGAGGAGAAGCTAAGAAAAAAGTTTGATAACAAGTGTAGTGGTAGAGGTCGTAGTGGAAGATCTGGTGGATGGTCCTATGGAGGCCAAAATGATGTTCAAAAAAACAAGGATGAGGCTAGAACTAATAGTCACAGCTAGGGAAAATAATTCCACTCATTTCCATGATCAGAACAATAGAGATTAGGGAGGAAGAGGTAGAGGAAAAGGATCTAGAAGAGAAGGCTTCTGTGGTAAATGTTTTCACTATAAAAAAGAAGGGCATAGAACATTTAAATCTTCCTAGTGCCAAGGAAGGATAGATCGAAGAGTAGAAGGCTAGGCTAGAGTTTCACATGTTGATGAAGATGGTAGATCATCACATTTTGAAGATGTTGAAAGAGGAGAAGTCTTGCTTAGTGATGAGAATAAAATTGATCAAAGAAGGAACTTTTTTCACACAAGGTGAAAATTCAAAGAAAAGTGTTGTGAAGTGATCATTGATGGTGGAAGTAATGACAATCTGGTGTCAGAAATGATGGTCACAAAATTGAAGGTGAAGAGGTAGAAAAACCAAAGTCCATACTGTATTACTTGGGTCCAAGATGACCACAAGGTCATGGTTAGTGAACAATTCTCAGTGAAGTTCAAGATTGAAAGCTACTAGGATTAGGTGCTTTGTGATATCATACCTATGGACATATGTCATATGTTGTTGGATAGGTTGTGGCAATTTGACAAGCATGTTGTACATGACGGGCAAGAAAATACCTACACTCTAACAAAGGATGGAGTGAAGCATAAGTTGAAGTTATTGAAGGAGAAAGAAGCAAAGGTATAGTGTTGCTAGAGTATGTTATGTTGATGGAAAAGAGTTTCTCAAAGGTATGATGTGTAAGCATATGTGCTTTTCTATAATTCCAAAAGATGGTAAAGAAGAAGTAGAGGAGGTACCTATAGAAGTTGCAAACATATGAGGAGATTTTTTTGATATTGTGATAGATAATGTACTTGATGGATTACTCTTAGTGAGGTAGATCAATCACCATATGGATTTGATTCCAGGAGCTAATTTTCCAAACAAGGCAGCACACAATATGACACCATTAGAAAGTGAAGAGTTAAATAAACAAGTTTATGAGTTATTATAGAAGGGGTTGACTCAAAAGAGTCTGAGTCTATGTGTTGTACTAGTAGTATTAGCACCAAAGAAGAATGGAGAATGGAGGATATGCATAGATTCTTATGCTATTAACAAGATCACAATCAAGTATAGATTTCCATTGCCAAGGATAGATATATTATGGACTATTTGAGTGGAGCTAAGTATTTCACAAATGTAGATGTGAATATTGGATACCATCAAATTCCACTAGAGAAGGTGATGAGTGGTAGATTCCTTTCAAGACAAGGGAAGGACTATACGAGTGGTTATTCATGCCTTTTGGGATAACCAATACACCAATCACTTTCATGTGGCTCATGAATTAAGTACTAAAGAAGTTTCTAGGTAAGTTTGGCATTAGTTACCTTGAAGATATTTTGATATTTAGTAAGACATTGGAGGAGAATTTGATGCAAATTTGAAAGGTGTTTGATAAGTTGAGGCAAGAGAAGTTGCTAATAAACCTGAAGAAGTGCAATTTTGTGAAGAAGAAGTTGGTGTACTTGTGATTTGTAGTCTCAAGGGAAGGTTTGAAAATGGCCCCAGAGGAAGTGAAGGCTATCCTAAAATAGGCTACTCCAAAGAGTTCTATAGAGGTAAGATTTTTTCATGGATTGGCTAGTTTTTACAAAAAGTTCATAAGAGGTTTTAGCAATATTTGTGGACCCTTGGCTGAACAATGAGAGGGGATAGGAAAGAATTTAAATGGACTTTAGGAGTAGATAAGCATTTTAATCTATTGAAATATAAAATTATAGAGAAACTTGTTTTAGCACTTCCATATTTTAACAAGGTGTTTCAAGTAGACTGTGATGATAGTGGTATTGTAATAGGAGCTATTTTGAGCCAAGAAGGTAGACCTATTGCTTATTTTAGTGAGAAGTTAACTAATGCAAAAATTAAATATTATGTTTATGATGAAGAATTGTATGCTATAGTTCAAGCATTGAAGAAGTGGAGACACTATATTCTTCCTAAGGATTTTATTTTGTATACTAGTCATCAAGCTTTGCAATTCTTGAATATTTAAGAAAAACTGAACCAAAGGTATTTTAAGTGGGTTGAGTTTTTGCAAAGTTTAATTTTTTTTTGAAACATAGGATTGGGAAGTCTAAAAAAGTTGTAGATGCTCTTCGTAGAAGATAAATTTTGCTAACAAAGATGCAGATTAAGGTGGTTGGGTTCAAAGAACTCAAGAATTTGTATCTAGAGGATCTTATTTTGGTGAAGCGTAGAAGGCTTGTATAGAACCTGCTACACTTAACAAGAAAAATTAGTTAGATTTCATAATCTAGGATGGTATGTTGTTCAAAGGAAGCCAATTGTACATTCCTAGAATCTCGATGAGAGAGAATGGCATCAAGGAGAAGCATAGTGGAGGATTAGCTAGACACTCTGGGAGAGATAAGACCATTGCTTTGGTTGTTCAGAACTATTATTGGCCATAGTTGCAGAAAGATGTGAAGTTTGTATAGAGTTGCAGAGTATGCCAGATGGTGAAAGGAGTGAAGCAGAATATAGGGTTGTATCGGCCATTAACTCTACCAAAGAATCCATGGGAGGATTTCAATATGGATTTTTTTCTTGGATTACCAAGGGCTCAACAAGGGAATGATTCTATTTTTGTTGTGGTTGATAGGTTTTCAAAGACGTCACATTTCATTACTTATAAGAAGACTAGTGATGGTGTTCATGTGGTAGAGTTGTTTTTTAGAGAAGTGGTGAGATTACATGGTCTACCAAAGAGTATAGTTTTAGATCGAGAAACCAATTTTGTTAGGTATTTCTGACATACATTGTGGAAGAAATTGAAGATATATTTGATGTTTAGTTCATCACATCATCCATAGATTTATGGGCATACAAAAGTTGTGAATCGTGGTTTGGGAAATTTGCTAAGATGTTTGGTTGGAGACAAGCCAAAAATAGGATCTAATTTTACTATAGGTAGAATTTGCATATAATAGTTCTATCAATAGGAGTACTAGTAAATCACCATTCCAGATTGTATATGGGAGCAATCCTAGAAATGCTTCTAAGTTGAGGTAGTTGGATAAAGGAAAGATAGGTAGTGTTGAAGTAGAAGAATTTTTTGAACATTTGAAGAATATCCATGAGGAGGTGAGGAAAAACATTATCAAGATGAATACATATTATAAGGCTAAGACAAACATGAAAATGAGGTATAAGGAATTTCAAATTGGATATGACATCATGGTTCATTTGTGAAAGGATCTTTTTCTAATGGGTACATATAATAAGCTAAAAATAAAGAAGTTTGGACTATGTAAGATAGTGAAAAGGCATGATTCTAGAAATGCCTATGAAGTGGAGTTGTCTATTGAATTGAATATTTCACCAATATTTAATATTTTAAATTTGATAGAGTACCATGAAGTAGGTGATGGGTATGAATTTGTAGAAGTGCAACAGAGTATTCTAGCAACTAGTTCAGCTACAAAAGAGATTGAGGAGATATTGGATAGTAATGTTGGCAAAAGTAAAAGGAATAAAACTTATGAAGAATACCTAGTCAAATGGAAAGGGAGGCCAGTAGAAGATTCGTCATGGCTATCAAAGGAGGAGGTTAATCATCTTAGTTTTCCTCTTAATTTTTGAGACATGATGGGGTCACTTCTCAAATTACCCCGGGTGACTGATGTAGGAGCATCCTAGATGTAAGAGAAATCTTGCATCACCCAAAAATATTTCCTTTCTTTTGTTTCAGTAAGGGTTGTCTTAATGCAAAGTTGTTGTCTATGGAGGTTTTCTACTTAGTAAGTCAGTCATACAAGTTCAGAATATTTTAATTTCAGTGCTCAAGGTTCATTTTAGTTATATCAAATTTTCAATGGGTATTCATGTCTAGATTATATGTATTTATAAAGTTCTTACATATGTTTAGTGTGTAATTTGGGTATTGAAACTTCATGCTTAGTTTTGAAGGCCTTAGAGGCCCTAGATGAGGCCTAAAAACCCAACAAATGGGTGCTTGCACTAGTTTGAGCCTATAGATCAAAAGTTGAAGTTTTTGAAAAGTGGTTATAATAGCCAATTGCAGCAATGATTCAAGAGTTATGGTCTTTCAAAGTTGGGCTACCTAAATCTTCTAAAATAAATGACAATAGTGTATTTGATCGACTCTATATGTATTTTTAGGTTCTATCGGCCCTAGGTATTAAGTTTGAGTGTCTAGAACCTTTCTATGTAGCATAAAATTGGTTATTTAAGAAAGGCCCAAACATTGGCTAGGACAACTCTGGGTGATAGTTTGTAACTTTGTCTTGTAGGTTACTATAATGAAGGCACCAATGTGGGTTAGCATATTGTAATTCTGAATTCTATAATTCTGCATTTGTGGTGATAATAAGAAGCCTATATTTTGTTCTCAAAAATGTTGTTGTTTATTTGTTTCTATTACATATTTATGGTATTAAGGGGAGCACCCCTCATTACAAAAGAATATGAAGAAGGTTGTACTTGAAAATGCATTGTCAATTTACAATGAAGGGAATTGTAATCAGAAAGATAAAACAAGATGATGTGAGGTTTGTTAGAAAAAATATGGTAACTAAGACTTGTTCAAGTTCTAAGGAAGATGACATGCTAGCAACTTTTTCCATGTACCATATAAACTTTGTTTTATGAAATCCAAGGTAAATTTATGTAAAATATTGAGGGCATGGATGGTAGAAAACTTGGGGAAGATTAAGAAAGTGAAAAATGGTCATTTTAGGTTTACATCCTTAATTACCTACATGTTTCTCCAACTATTGAAAAGATTTCCATTTATGGAAATTTCTTAATTGATTAATAGTGAATAATGCACAATGGAAAAGACAACTAATTTATAAAAAGAGGCATCCCATAGACAAAATTGAGAGTAGTGTAGACCTAATTGTTAACACATTCTAGAATGAAATGAAGCAAATATTTAGGATTCCACCATCAATTGTGAGTAGATGCAAGGAGGATAATTTTTTTTATGGTTGATACAAATTTTACATACATTGAAGTAGTAGAACCAAGAATTTTGTATGTTGACTCTCTTGGTTATGAAGTTGTAGAAGAGGATATTGAAGGGTATCTCAAAGAGATATTCAAATTAGACCAAGATGAAGAGTTTGATAGGTTTGGAGCATTTAAAGAACATGCAAATGGCTTAAAAAGAAAATATTGAGAAGTAATCTAAGAAGAAAGTGGAGACTATAATGAAGAATATCATAGAACAAATGTAAATGACACCTAAGGAATCCACTATAGTAGGGTTTGACAGTGTCATGGATGAGGATTGGGTGAGAAGGCATAATGTGTGTGCCACTATTGGCAACAATGCCATCATAATTAGTACCATCCATAGGAGTTACATTAGTTCAACCAATAGCTAAAGCATCACCCATTCCATATGTAGACGTTGCACAAGTGCAACCACAAGTCATTTTACCACCAGTAGTTTAGACCAGCAATGCAAAATAAGAAGAAGTAAAGATGGTAGAAGTAAAGAGGAAATTTTGTGAGGTTAGTAAAGGTAAAGCAAGAACCAAAAAAGGAACCTAGACATATAGATTGAAACAAATGGCCACTGGACCTAGTAAGAAATAGAAATTCATTATGACCTATGAAATAAAAAAGAAAAAGAGAGGACAAATTGAGACTCTTAAGGTCACATGACATGAAGAGATAGAAAAGAGTAAAATTGAGGTAGTGAGAGAAGATAGAAAATAATGGAAGCCTAAAAAAGATAAATTGAATTGAGCAATCATTGATGATGGCAATTTTGTGTAACTAAACAAGTATTATGATCAATAGAACAATTTATAGATATTTGGTTTGGAAAATGTAGTAATAAGACACATGATATTGAATAGCAAGAAGTTAACTGATATACAAGGTCTTATTTTTAAGGACTTGTATACAAGATTGATAAATAGAAGACAAAGAGTACAAGAAGATAGGAAAATAAGAGAAAACATAATAAGAAAGTTGTGTGAAGTGAATAGTGAAGAGCACCTAGAAAGATTGTTGAAAAGTCTTGAACCTTACTTTAGGAACAAGACAAGAGCTATAATAATTATGGGAGGAAAATATGAGGAAGTGAATAAAGAAAAAGAGGCAGCTATAGTGAAGATGATGGTAGAACTTGATCCATCAAGTCCCCAGCAAACAACAACTAGAGAGGAAAACATGATATCATGGGGAGAATCCCCTATCCTAGCAGAAATAGTACAAAGAACATAGGTTGAAGTACCATCAACAACACCTATAGTCATAGCTGAGTAAAACATGGAGATGAAGGAGGCAGAAGAAAATAGAGAAGAAGAAGCACCAATCCCAACAACCTGTCAAATAATTGTGAGCATCAACACCATGAATGTGGATAACACAAGAAGTATAATCGATACATCAAAAGATCCTTTCAAGGATTTTGGCCCTAATGTCAACAATTTGGTAGGTTACACAAGTTCTAATGATGAAGGAAAAAATAGAAGAAGATAAAGAGAAAAAGTGTGAAGATGAAGAAAGAAAGAAGAAAGAAGATGAAAAGGAAAAGAAAGAAGAAGAAAAAGGAAAACTTAAGAAAGTTGTTGACAAGTTGAAGGATAGCTGGAGAGTCATAGTTTATGAGACTTCTCACTTCAAGCCACAACTAAAACTTGTTGTAATAGAGAAAGAGGAGGAACCCTTATAGCTAGAGATAGAGAGAAAAGAACTTGAAAGATTAGTGATAATAAAAATTGAAGAAGGGAGAGAAGAAAGAAAGGAAATGCAAAATCCACAAAAGGTAATGAAGGCAAGTGAACCTAGTTCTTCAAGGTCACCACTTCAATCAGCATTGGTTACTTTACTAGGAAATGGGTTAGGTGATGATGATCAAGTTAGCTTGATATCATCCCTGAGAAAAATCATTTAGAAGAACAAAAGAGTGAAGAATCTACAAAGCTTAATGATGGAAGTTATTGGGAAATTGTAGAGTATTATATCACTAAGAGTTACTAAACCAGATCCACATGAAAGAGAAAAAAAAGTGATCAAGGCTTTTGGTAATGTGTTTACTCAATTATCAAAAGTTGTAGCTACAAAGGTACAAAATCTTCATTATTTTCAAATGTTTAGGAAGGTTTGTGAGAACATTAGAGAAGACTTGAAGATTCTTGATTAATGCATCAAGGAATTGAGGAGATGTTTGATAGAAGGAAAATAAGTATATGGTAAATGTGCCTTGTTACATACTTTTATGAAGTACATCTTAGATGAGATAAAGAAGAAAATAGAAGAGTTGAAGACTCTTGTTAGTAGATATAAAGTCCTAATGTATAGATCATCGACTTGGAAAACATAATAGGCATAATTCATGATAATATTGGGCTATTAGAGCTAAAGAAGGAAAGGATAATGAAAATATTTTTTCCATTGAGAAAGAACCTTACCTTATAGATAGGCCATGTGTAGAGATAGTTGGATGAATTCCTTTCAACCAAGGCATCATATGAAATATTTGCATGCATAGATTTAAATGTAGTAGAGATTGCATCATATGGATTATGTACATTGATTAGCATATTAGATGAAGTCAAGGACAAGTTTGACAAGGAGTTGTATATCTTGAAGAACTTTTTAGATTGTATTAGATAGATATCCATTTAGTAGTATTAAAGGTAGAAATTAAAATTTTTGATTTGTATATAAGTTTCGATACTACATTTGTCATTGATGTCAAAGGGAGAGTATAATAAGGAAAGTTGTATACATATAAAAGGGAGTATGGTAAAGAAAATTATATAAGAGAGTTATAAGTAAGAGTATAATTAAAGAGGGAGTATCCCTATGTAATATGGTATAAATAAGAAAGTGGTCCACATTTTGTAAATTTTGTATAGTCATGTAACAGATGTTACAAGTTTTGAAATTTTGTAATTTTGAAGCTTTTGGGACTTAACCAATTTTCCCAATATGTTTCCACCAATTCCAAAGGGGGAGATTGTTGGAAATTTGGATAGGTTAGATAGTATGAGGTTTTCATTTATGGAAATACATACTAATTATAAAGTGAGAAAAGTATGGAGATACAGTTTTGGCAGTTAGACTCAGAAAATTGTCTAAGTATCACAAAGGTTATCTGATAGTATAGTTAGAGATTTTCTTGGTGCAATTCATAGAGGTAACATTGGCATGTGTGCACTTAGGTGAAATAACAATAGATTATGAGGATACTACAACTAAGATCACAAGGTAGTATGGACATTACAGACATAGTTATTGCATTTTTTCTAGTTGCAATAATGAGCTGCCTAAACAAGATATAGATAAGGAATCAAGTATTTTATGTTAAGGAATTAATTTTTTTTACCAAAAAAATTACTTAACCAATTAGGGATGACATCCTAGATGTTAACCCTAAGTGGTAAAGATATAGTTTTTCAATTTGGAAAATGTGTAAAGATATGAACTCCTTTAGTGCAGGATATTTTGAAATAAGGTATAAAGGAAAGATTTTGAAATGAGAAGTTATGTGGATAATGTGAATGTGATGTGATTGTTTTATGATGATGATTTTTATGATAAAGTAGTAAAAGGTATAGTATGCAAATTTGATACAGTGAGCTAGAAATGTTAAATTAGATATTGAATATATCAATAGTTATAAAGAGGTTTTTATATCTATTCTTTTGTATATTGAATATAATTTTATATTACATGTTTGGAAAGTGGCCTGAGCTTGATTATATTTTGTAAATTATATTAACAAATCCTAATAAGGTTGAGGCTTCTAACAAGGCCTAGTCCTCTAACAAGGACCGATGCAATATACATATGTAATAGACTCCTAAAAGGGTCAATATCTTTTACAAGATACTTTTGATCAGTGGATCATTTTGTGGGTACCATCTCCACCAGGATTTTCCATTGGCCAAGGTTTCCCTATTTAACAAAATATGGTTTTGTGTGTTGCATTACTTGATGGTTGTGTTTATTTTTCAGCTTAATTAGTTTATTCATTTATGAAAGTTGTGATATTGTTAATGATATCCATAATTGGGAAAATTTTTGTGAATCACTAAATCACCTGCCACCCCACCCCCCCTCAATATTTCCTATTTCTAAGATAAATACCTCTAGTAAAATGAATATATCCTTTAAGAAATGATGTATCCATAATATTAGTGAAATTTGTAAACTAAGAAATGGATATATTATGAAAGGATATATCACTTATGAGAAGTGCACTTGAAAGGAAGAGATCTTGCTAGCAAGACATCTACCTTCAAGAGGAGTGTGTGAACAAAGATATAAAAGAGGGGAAGGAGAAAAAGAATGCACTTATTTATTCATTTATATATAGGTCAACACAAAGTAAGGGAAATTTTTTATAATGTACATAGTTTTACAAATAAAGAAGAGGTGATGATCAAAGGCATGCACCTCTTGTGTACAAGAGAGAGTCATGATCAAGAGATAATTCCTTATAAGAAACTAATGTCACGTGATAAACAATTTCTACTATACTAAGGAAAGTTGATCCTTACACAAAGAGAGATAAATAATGTAGAAACAATCTTTCTCCAAGCATGAGGAAAGAAAGAGAGGTATATGGTGTGTTATATAAAAAAATCTTGTAAGATATAAAGATAAACTATCAGAGAAAAATATAATCTATTTGTGCATAAAAAAAAACACCCTATATCAAATAAGAAGTATCAAACATCAATATAAAACCATAGAGAAAACTATGGCAAGAAGCATCATGGGATATATAATTCCACACAACATAAGGCGATATAATAGATATCACCAAGTAAACTATAGATGATTATTAAATAAAAAGAATTAAAATCCAAGGCATGTAAAGATATTTTAGGAAGCCACAATGTCATCGTGCATAAAATAAAGCATTACATATCTGTTGATAAGAATGTACTATGGAATAGTGGAAATATGTAGAGAAATGAAAGAGGGAGATGTTAGCATAACATGTTATAAAACTTTGATGAATATAAAAGGAACAAAAAGAGATAACAAATCCTTAGAAGAGAAAAGAGAACATAAGATAATCCTCCAGGATGGATCCCTCATATTTGTTAGCATGCGTGTTGATGAAGACCTATGGGGGAGATTGTCCACATGTTTGGAAGATTGTTTCTAATATATTCATGAGCTAGTATGTTGCATTCATGACTATGTTTTTCATTAACAACAACATAGTTATATTTCTATGAAAAATGAAAGAGTAAAAGTGAGGGATAAACTTCATATAGTTTGAGGAGTGTGAGTTAAAAAAAAATTAGTTGTCCTGACAATCACACACATGTGTAGATGCTACAATTCAGTGCATGTATGGAAAATTTGTATGGAGTTATGAAGGTTTTTCAAAAGATTCTTTCTAGGTAGCACTTAGAGAGAGCAATTATAGGTAATTTTATTTTATCTCCTAATAGGGATAGAATTGGTAAAGTGTGAACTAGATATGCAAATTTGTGAGGAGCATAGCAGAGGTTGAATCTTCCAGTATTGTTAGAACATCAAAGGAACTATATTTTGAAAAGATAAGTTATTGGTTATACAGATCACTATTGATATAGATTTATTTGTATTATTATGTGAGGATAGTACTGAAGTTGTTTGGGCAGTGGGTCTAGTTGACTTCTTATCAACTCCTTATAGGATTGGCAAAACTCCTAATAGGGTTGGAATCTCCTAATAGGGACTCAAAGTATCCTAATGGGGACTCATATGTATTGATTATATTTCATTGACTCCTAATAAGGTATATCTTTTCACAAGGAACTTTTATATGAGTACATCATCTTGTGGGCATCATTCCCACCCAATTTTTCCCTCTAATTAATGGTTTCCCTAGTTAACATGTCTAGTTTTATTGTGTATGGTTATATTTCTAAGGTTGTTGCATCTATTGTTTACATGTTTTAGAATTAATAAAAATATTGAGATTTTTTATAAGAGTATAATTGATTCACCCTCCCCCCCCCAATTCTCTTGGTGGACTTTATTTTCTAACAATTAGTATCAGAGCATCATGTCCTTGAAGAAAAAGTTTAACAACATAAGGATATCTATGGCACATTTCAAGAAAGATAGTCTGAAGTTTGATAGAGTTCATTATGACAGTTGTAAAGAAAAGATGAAGATGCACCTACTATACATGGGTCTGGGATTTTGGTTGGTTACTATGAAGAATAAAGTTGTGATTGAAGAAGACAACTTGAAGGTTGTGAGGAAACATAGAAAGATCTATTCATGTAGAATATGTTTGGTAGAGAAGTATTGTTATAAACTCTTCTTGAAACTAAATACAAAGAGGTAAAATATTTAAGACTTGCTAATGAGATTTGGAATGCTTTACAAAGTAAATTTGAGGGTGATAAACAATATAAGAAGGCTAGATTACATAGTTGGATATCTTTATATCAACATGCTAAGATGTTAGAATATCAAGTTGTAAGAGGATATAATCATTTATAGTAACAAGTTTTTTTACCAAAAAAAATTTATGTACACATACACAGATATATATATATATATATATGGATGTGTGTGTGTGTATATATATATATGTATGTATGTGTTGGAATATTTTAAAATAACCTTAGAGGGGGGCAGGGTGAATCAATTATCCAAGGTCTAAATGTATAAAAAAAGCTTTCCATAGCTTAGTGAACCCATAAAACATTTATCTTCATCATGCATGCACCCATAAGATTATGTAATCACTTAAAACTTGTAGGTTACTATCAAATCTACTTGCAGAAATGTAAACATGAAACATAATAGATTCATCAACAAACTTGACACAATGATTTATGTGGAAACCCAATTTGGGAAAAACCACTAGTAACATGCTACTCTCTTTCACTCTTCTAAAGTGATGTGCTATGAAAGGCCAACCCTGTTAAAGGTTACAATACACAATGTTAAATGTGACCTTTTTAAAGGATTTCAATCACCTTGTTAGGAGTGAGCCTTGTTAGAGGACTTTAGACCATTCACTTGGAATGTCACCCATTTAAGGGATTTACAAATGACTGTTAGGTCAACCTTAATCCAAGGGATTTACCCTAAACCAATACAATTGTTAGAGAGTAATAGTAAGACGTGATTTGATAACAACTTAGAACTTCATTTGTAGATTACAAATCGCTATGTTAGTCCTCAATTCTACTTGGCCTTCATACTTTTTATCTCTGATAGCTTGTTCAACCTTCAAGCATTCATATACTTAATCCTTCTTTCTTAATATGCCAATACAATCTCTTCTCTTAGGTCACTTGATGAAGCAAAAACTCTCGACTTCTTGTCTTCCTTAAGTTCTCACACTTAACCACTTTTTCTTCTGACTAGCCATTCCTATAAATAGGAAATTAAGACCTTTTTTCACTCATTCTCCATTGTCCAAATTAGGGTTAGGTAATATTATGTAGGATACAATGAATCTATCCCACATTCCATATCTCTTCTAGAAACTTATACTTGAATCCTCTTTGAATTTTCCTAAAAATGGTTTACCTTGAATTCTATGCCGCCAATTCATCAATCTTATCTTCCACCTAGTTCATAAATTCCAAGAAAACAAACTTTTTGGCTTAGATCCAACAAATTCATGATCTTTTTAAATAATACATCCACTCAACATTATCTAGCTTCTAATGCTCGACACACACTATGTTGTTTGGCATCCTCTATGAATTTTCTTGGCACAAACTAAATTTTACTAGTGCTCAACATCATTTAAACTTTACTCAACATTCACTAGAATTAAATTTTACTCAACTCTAACTAATTTTCTACTCACCTTGTACTGACTTTTCTCGGCACCTACTCTCCACTCGATCAAGCCTGGTAGACAACCTTTGTGTAACTTGTTCTTCTAAACTTTCTTAGTGTAACCATCCTTTGTAACCTTAAGAAGATTATCAATACATCATGTTATCATTATCTCAACTAGTTCTTGTACCTTTGTACATAATCATAACTCAACCTTTCCTCTAAGTGCTATTGTTACATCTTTTGATCAAATCCTCTTCATCAATCAACTAAGTGATAGTACTTAAATCATATAAGTACTTGTCTTACCAAAAAAAATAAGGTTTGACATCAGTGACAAAATAATTATTGAAACATTCAATCTTCTTCAAAAATCTTCTTATTGTAGTCTAATCACAACAATCTACCTCAACAATGATCTTTTTCAATCTGATCTCAACAATCTCCTTCTTTGGCATTGATGGCAAACCAAACGGATCAACCAAATGGAAAAACACCTTGTCCAACCAAACTGACTAGGTTAAAATAGTAAGACAATACCAAAAATAAAATAATTCCTTGTATTGAAATATCTCCCTCTATCAACAACTTCATCTTCTAAATAGGTTACAAAACTCTTTCTTATTACTCCCTCTGAGTTTCTTCTTATATCTCCCTCTTACTAGGTAGATGTTAGGATTTCTCCTCTTTAATATCCATCTTCTATTCTATTTATTCCTTTGATCATTAAATCTCTCCAATTATCATTCCTTTAATCAGTAATTATCTTCCTCTAAGATCCATTTAATATTTCTCCCTTTGATCAGCAATTCTTGATCGGCAATCTCTCCCTCTTTCTTGGCAATTATCTCTTAATATCTTCCTCTTGATTAGTAAATCTCTCCCTCTTTGACAATAATTCCAAAGACTTGTCATCTTAACATGCAGATATAAGCTTTTTAGTTTCTTTAGTTTCTTCTTTTGTGATCTTGCTTTTGACTGATTTGAAGTTTCAACTCTTCAATTACTTTAGGCAGCTCCTAAAGTAAGATACTCTGCATTAATTTGTAACATATGAAAATTAGCTTGTTTGATGCAAGACACTCCTCTTTGTTGCTTAGATAGCTTTTTATAGCGGTATCACCCCTAGTTTACCTCTTAGATACTCATGAGCATCCTTAGGTAATGCTTTTGTGAAGATGTTAGCAATTTTCTCTTTTGTGTTGACATATTCCATCTTTACTTCTTTATCTTGAACTAATTCTCTCAAGTAATGATACTTTATTGCAATGTGCTTAATCTTTGTGTGCATCACATGAATCTTTGATATATTGATATCACGTATATTATCAAAATAAAGTATCACTAGTTTAGTGATCTCTTCCTTCATACCTTTGAGTAGTTGTTTGATCCATACAATGCTTGTATAATTTATAGTAGTAGTAACATATTCAGCTTCAACAATAGATTATGAGGTGCAATTTTATTTCTTGTTAGTCCATGAAACTAGTCTCTTGCCTAAGATAAATGCTCCTCCGCTAGTGTTTTTTCTATTATCAATGTTTCCAGCCCAATCAGCATCAATGTAGGCTCTTAATTCAAATTTCTCATTTTTCATATAGTATAAACTATACTCCTCTATTCCTTTCAGATATCTCATTATTCTCTTCACAGCCATCAAATTATTCTCCCTAGGATTAGTAGAAAATCTTGCAACTATCCCTATAGATAAAGCGATGTCAAGTCTGCTATGTACCACATATTGTAATTTTCCAATCATAGACATGTACAATGTTGGATTTACTTTAGTTGAATCATCATTCTTTGACATCTTGAGTCCTATCACCATAGGTGTATTTACTAGTTTTGAATCCTCCAATCCAAAAAAAATTAGTATTTCTTTGACATATTTTGACTAAGTGATGTATATACCATATTTTATCTGATATAGTTGCAAACCCACGAAGAATTTGATCTCTTCAAACATAGACATTTCAAATTATTGCTTCATTTCATTTGCAAAAGCTTTACATAGGGCATCTTGGCCTCCAAATATGATATCATCAACAAAAATTTTAGATAACAAAATACCTTTTTCTTTCTCTGTCTTTATGTATAGATTGTTTTTTTTATTAGTCCTTTCAAATCTAGTCTTCACAAGATACTTATGAAGTCTCTCATACCATGCTATTGGTGCTTGTTTCAAACCATATAAAGCTTTGTGTAATTTTTCATACCGTGTTCTTATTGTTAATATCAACAAAACCTTTTGGCTATTCTATATAAACTTCTTCCTCTAATATGTCATTTAAAAATGTAGATTTAACATCCATTTGATAAACTTTGAAACTTTTGTATGTAGAATAAGCAAGTAAAGTTCTTACTCTTCCAATCTAGCAACAGGGGCAAATGTCTCTCAATAGTCAATTCCTTCTTCTTGTGCATATCCTTTGCAAACTAATCTTGCCTTATTCCTTTTTATTTCACCATTTTCATCTAGTTTTTTTTTTAATACCCACTTGGTGCCAATTACATTCTTGTCTTCTAGTTTGGGAACTAGAATCCATTTCTTATTTTTCTCAATTTGTTCTATCTCTTCTTCCATTGCCTTACTCCAATCTTCATCTTCTAATGCATCTTTTAATGATTTGGGTTCCTTCATACTTGGAAAATATGTATTATTTCTCAATCTATTTCTTGTCATTAGTTTAGCATCTTTATCTCCAATAATTTGTGCAATAGGATGATTTTTTTGACATATTTAGACAATCTTGGTTTAGCTCTTGTTTCTTTATTTGACCTTTTCATTTCATAATCATTTTGTACATCTCTATTAGGTAACTTAACATCTCTACTAATCTCAGAATTTGAATATGCTTCAACTTCATTTTGTAACTTAGCTTCTAAATGTAGCTGAGTTCCTAAATGTAACTCAGCATTCATGGTTTGTGACTCAATAGCAGGGATATTTTTAGTGGCTATTATTCGCCAATTGGCTAATATGTCCTGATTGGGATATTGAAATTGGCTAAAAAAACACCGTATACTAGTTGACCGATTCGCCCAGATTTTATAAAATACTCATATAGTGGTCGGAATGTTTGCCACTATTATTATGTAATTTCAGTTTGGTAGTCGAGTTCTTCGTCCATATTTCTCTTTAATTTTTACTCTTATTCACCACAAAATTAATTGAGTGTCTCTTTCAACAATCATCATTCGCCAAATTCCCATTTTCCTATGTGAATTTTTTTTTAATGAGTGACATTGTACTCCATAGACAACTTACCTTGATACGTGTCAACATTCTAGTGACTACCTCGACAATTCTTCTTCCTTCAAGAAATGTTGGCCAAAATTAAACCTCAACCATTGATCTTGGGTCATCGAATGGTCTAAGTTCTCAAATAATACATTTAACATAATTACATTTCAAAACATAATTTGCCATCAATATTAATAATTTTATCAAAAACAAAAATTATAATCACCATTATTTTATAAAAATTGTCTAAACTATTAAAAAATTTGCCACCAAATATCCATTGATTGATGCATAATTTTCCAACACTATTAATTTTTTTTCACCCAAATGACATGTGATTCGCCACAATTTTATAAATTTTGGGAGGAGGGGCGGGGGGAGGGGGGGTTCCTTAAAGTTATCCCTGCTCAACAGTTATTGACACTTATCGTTGGTTTGTAGCTTGATTTGCAACATCTTCTTTAGTAGGTATACCTTCATAAGAGTACACAAATGATTTGTATTCTTCTGGTTCTTTCATAGGTTTAGCCTCATATGCTTCTATATATTCATCAAAATTCACATTTGCATTTTCCACAATTCTGTTACTATTAGTATTTAAACTCGTGTAAGCTTTACTTCTTATGGAATGTCCTAGGAATATACCTTCTTCACCTTTTGCATCAAGTTTACCATTCTTGAAATCTTTAAGAATATGTCATTTGCTTCCAAATACCCTAAATTATTTTACATTGGGTGAGTATCCATACTACAATTCAAAAGGTGTTTATTGAGTACCTTTCTTGACTTGTACATGGTTCAAGGTATAGATAGCTGTACTTAAAGCTTCTCTCTAGTATTTTAAAGCAACATTCTTCTCCATCATGAGTGTTCTAGCATAGTCCATTACAAATATATTCCTCCTTTCATAAATTCCATTTTGTAGAGGGTTTCTAGGGATAGATGTCTCTATTTTGATTCCTTTGTCATTAGTGAGCATCTCAAATTCATTTGATGTGAATTCTCCTCCTCTATCAGATTCTAAAATCTTCATATTTTTACCTGTTTCCTTCTTAACTCTTTCCATACCACTTAAACATTTCAAAAGGCATTAGATTTCTTTTTTAAAAACATAGTTGTCATCATTCTAGAATAATCATCAACAAATAATATGATATACTTATCTCCTTTGTAGATTTGCACTTCAATTGGTCCACACAAGTTAGTATGAACAATCTCTAGTATTCATTTAGAGGTATAAGTCTTACTCTTAAAACTTGACTTCATCATCTTGCCTAACTGACATTGTTTGCACATTGCATTATCAAGCTTCTTCAACTTAGGCAATCCTCTAACCTTTCTCATGTTACTAATACTAACCAAGTTATCAAAATTGACATGACATAACCTTTTGTTCCATAGCCATACATCATCATATTTTACAATTAGATAAGTAGCATCATCTATATCAAGATAGAATAGATTACTTCTAGTATGATCACCTTTTCCAATCAATCTTCCATTTGTGTCATACATCTTAGCAACATTGTTTTCAAATTCAACCTTACATCCCAAATTATTCAATTGTGGCACACTCAAGAGATTATAGTTAAATCCTTCAACATAGTAAGCATTGTCACATAAAATCTTATATGTGAGCTTGATAGAACCTTTTCCTTTTATCAGAGATGGTGCATCATTACCAAATCTTACACTATTTCTATTATAACAGTTCAAGGAAATGAACTTTCTTTTGTATCCAATCATGTGATGTGAACACCCATTGTCAATGATCCACCTATCATTCTTGTTTACATAGGTCACAAGTGTAGTTGCCTCATCTTCATTAGATTCATCTCTTCTTCTCTTGTACTTGTCACCACCTCTATAATTTTTCTTTTGTGGACATCTAGCAGTAATATGACCAACCTCATTGTAATTGAAACAAATGATAGGTAATTTACCTTTGACCTTTGTGGAATCTTCTTGCCAGTAGTGCTTCAAGTTGTTCAACATCCTCCTCATTTGTGTCACTATCACTAGATATATGTTTTATCTTTTTCTTCTTATTCTTCTTATCAAGTTTCTTCAATGACACTTTATCTTTGAAAGAAAATTCAATACTCTTAAGTTTTTTATTATCAAAGTTAGATAGCTCAAAAATAGTAAGTCTACCTACCAGTCCTTCAAGTGAAAGATCATTCCCTGGTATGCATTTTAATTTTTGAATTGTAGAGACTCTAATAGCACATATAGATAGTAGTGTTCTTAAATATTTTCTTAACACAATATCATCATCTAATTTTCCATTAGCTCCTCTTATTTCATTAACTACTTCTTCTATCCTTGCAACATATTGAGCAATATTTTTGCCTTCTTTCATTCTCATATCATCAAACTTTCCTCTAAGACTTTCAGCTTTGGCTCTAAGAATATTGGTATCTCCTCCATAGATAGTGGCAAGGTTATCCTACATCTTCTTTTCACTTTCAAGACCTTTTATATCATCAAATTTAGCATAACTCAGAGCAGAGGAAATCTCCAACATTACCTAGTTATGTTCTTTCTTCTTTCTCATATCTTCAGCAATTGAGGCTTTAGCAGGGTCAACATGCTCAATGGTAATGGTAGATTGTGCATGATCTCCATGTCCTCCAAATTATAGCTTCATCAAAATTTTCTATGTAGGAAAGTTATCTCTATTGAGCTTTTCTACTTCCCTTTTTGACATCTTGATCTTTGTGCTTCTAGTACCTTCAAACTAGTCCTCTTAAAGAAAATGGCTCTGATACCAATTGTTGGAATATTTTAGAATAACTAAGAAGGGAGAGGGGGGAAGTGTGGTTAATTATTTATCCAAGGTCTAGACATATAAACAAAACTTTTCACAGCTTAGTGAACCCACAAAACATGTATCTTCATCATGCATGCATCCATAAGATTATGCAATGACTTAAAACTTGTAGGTTATTGTCAAATATACTTGTGAAAATGTAAACATGAAACATAATAGATTCATCAACACACTTGACACAATGATTTATGTGGAAATCCAATTTGGAAAAAATCACCAGTAACATGCTACTATTTTTCACTCTTTTGAAGTGATGCCTTGTGAAAGGCCAACCCTGTTAAAAGTTACAATACACACTATAAATGTGACCTTGTTAAAGGATTTCAATCACCCTATTAGGAGTGAGCCTTACTAGAGAAATTTAGACCATTCACTTGGAATGTCACTCAGTTAAGGGATTTACGTATGAATGTTAGGTCAACCTTAATCTAAAGGGGATTTACCCTAAATTGATACAATTGTTAGAGAGTAATAGTAAGACTTTGTCTAATAACAACTTAGAATTTCATTTATAGATTACAGATCACTATTTTAGTCCTCAATTCTACTTGGTAGTCTTACTTTTTAGCTTTGATAGCTTGTTCACCCTTCAAGAATTCATATCCTTAAGCCTTTTTGCTTAATATGCCAATGTAGTTTCTTCTCTCAAGTCACTTGATGAAGAAAAAAATCTTGACTCATTGTCTTCATTAAGTTCTCACACTTAACCACTTTTTCTTCTGACCAACCATTTCTATAAATAGGAAATTAAGATCTTTTATCACTCATTCTCCATTGTCCAAATTAGGGTTAGGTCAAATTAGGTAGGATACAATGAATCTATCCCACATTTCATATCTCTTCTAGAGACTTCTACTTGAATTCTCTTTGAATTCACCTAAAAATGGTATACCATGAATTCTATACCACCAACTCATCAATCTTATCTTCCACCTAGTTCAAAAATTCTAAGAAAATAAACTTGTCAGCTTAGATCCATCAAATTCACGATCTTTTTAAATAATGCAACCACTCAACATTATCTAGCTTCTGATGCTCAACACACTACATTACTTGTCATCCTCAATGAAATTGCTCAGCATGAACTAAACTTTAAGAGTGCTCAACATCAACTAAATTTTACTTGGTATTCACTATTCTTCTTGTTATACACTAGAATTAACTTTTACTTGATATAATTCCCAAGAAAACATAGCTCAGGCATAGCTGGGAATCATTATTTCATGTGTGTGTGTGTGTGCATGTGTGTGTGTATGTGTGTGTGTGTGTGAAGGTCAAAGATGGAAACCAAATTACATTGAGAGGTACATCAGACATTGCATATATTTATTGCTTTATCAGGAACAACAGCATTTGTATAAAAATATATCGATTGCTTGAACAATCGATAAGATCATATTTGTAACATCGTAAATACACATAAACCAGAACTGTAAATATTCTATCAGTATTGTCTTCACCTGAGTCAAAAAGTGTTATAATAAAAAGTATATAGAGATCAGTTTACAAACTTGAGTCTCATTCTTGCTAGAATAAGTCATCATAAATTACCTTGCATTAATTGCTTAAATAAGCACAAATTAATATAGTCAGTTAAGGATTGTGGAAGAATAATTCAATGTCCTGGATTGAAGAAAAAAATGACAATACAATTGGTATCAGAGCCACCTTTCCTACTTTATCAGTGGTTGAACAAGAAAGAAATAATAACATATAGCAGAAGAGTAGGACAAAGGGAAAGCAAACAAATGGGCAAGGAAGGAAACATTAGCAACAAGGTGGATCAGGTTTTGTGATCAAAGGGAACTTCAAAAGAAACTTACTCGATTAATTGATGTACTAATACATATAGCCCTAAAACAAAACACTGAAAACAATGGAGGAAGGTCAAGATTGGAAGAACAATCACAAAATGGAAGCCCAAAATGGGGAAGTTCATGGCTAGGAATTCCCAATTTCTCACCACAGACAAAACAAAACAATAAGAACCTTCGTTTATGAACTTGAGTCTCATTCCCAAGTAAAAAGATAATTATTCCCAGCTATGCCTGATACTATTCAAAATTCCCAAGAAAACATGCACATAGATTTGGAATCATAAATATTAAATAACTTCACAGACTATCACATAAATGGAAAAGTATCTATTACACTTGATGGAAAGAATAACATTGATGTTTACTTTGTCGATGGTTTGAAAAATCATAATTTGTTTGTTGGACAACTTTTTGATAAGGGATTTCGATTGTAGTTCATAGAGAAGACCTATATTATCAAGGGTAAGAATGTCACATTGATTGTTACTAGTACAAAAATGAGAGGTAATGTATTCCATTTGAATCCTACTAAAATGACATATTTAGTTTATAAGGTGGATGATAGTTGGTTATAGCATAAGATATTTTTTCATATCAACTTTGATAACATTGTGAAGGTTAGTACTACACTTGTAGTTAGAGATCTTCCCAAGATTGTGAAACATACTAACATGATGTGCAAAGAATGTGTATTGACAAAATAGAAGAAAAGTTCTTTTCAGAGAAAAAGGTTTACTACTTTAGTGAAGTTGGAGATTGTTCATAAATATTTGAGTGGTTCTATGAGGACTAGAATATTTTCACTAGAATGATGTGGGTTTCATTTCTTAGAGATAAATCTAAAGCTTTTGAGAATTTCAAGATATTTAAGAGTAGAGTTGAGAATGAATTTGGTTTGAAGACTAAATACTTGAGATCTAATAGAGGGGGAGAGTTTATTTCAAATGAATTTAACCATTTTGTAAAGATAATGGTATAAAGAGAGCTTTCATCTCTTAAGACACCAGAGCAGAATGGGATAGCAAAAAGAATAAATAGATCAGTGACTAAAGTAGTAAGAGAAATGATGTTAGAGAATAATCACATATCTTTTTTAGAGAAGTAGTAAATACAATAGTATACATTATGAATAGAGTGCAGACCTGACAAGGCATTGGTAAGACCCCTTATGAACTTTGGTTTGGGTATGCACTACTATGAGGTACTTTATAATCTTTGGATGTAAATCTTATATTAAGAGAGATGATGATATTGGAAAGTTTGATTCTAGAAGTAATGAAGGAATATTTCTTGGATAGTTATTGAAAAGAAAAGAATATAGACGTTTTAATCAAAGATATCCGATTGAAGACTATAGTTGAGAGTGCTAATGTGAGAATTGATGAAAAGTTTAGAATTTTTAGAAAAGGAAACTTGATAATAATTCTAATGAGGAAACTAACCAAAGAACTAATAAGCTAAATGTTGAGAAGGAATTATTCTATGAAACTGACCAAAGAGAAGAATAAAGAGAATAACCTAGATTAGAGCCTAGAGAAGAAATCAAAATTGAACAAGTGATAGATAAAAAAATTGTGGAAAAGAGTCACCCTACTTTAAAAATCATTGGGATTATGGAAAAAAGAGTTATGATGAGAAAAAAGGTTCATGAAAAACTATGTTTAATTTCTCAAGTTGAACCTAAGAATGATGATGAACCTTGTGAGGATGTTTATTGGATAAAAGCTATGAAAGAGCAATTAGATCAAATTGAAAAGAACAAGCCATGGGAATTGGTTCCTAGACCTAAAGATAAGAATGTTATTGGAACTAAATGAGTATTTAAAAACAAGATGAATGAACAAGGTAAATTTGTGAGAAACAAAGAAAGATTGGTATGTAAAAAGATATTCACAGAAAGAAAGAATTGATTTTAAAGAAATTTCTACACCTATTGCTAGATTGGAAGAAGTGAGAATTTTTTGATATAAAAAACTAACAAGGAATTTAAATTTTATCAAATACATGTTAAATTTGCTTTTCTAAATGGAGAACTAGAAGAAAAGGTATACATTGAGTAGCCTGATGGATTTTGTTTGACAAATGAAGAGGATATGGTTTGCAGATTAAAATAGACATTTTATGGACTGAAACATGAATCTAGAGCCTAGTATGCAAGATTGGACAAACATTTGACAAATTTGGGATTTATGAAAGGTGATGTTGATAGTAACTTGTATCTAAGAAAGAATGATAAAAGCTTACTAATTTTTGTAGTATTTGTTGATGAAATTATTTTTGGAGATAATGATGAAGCAAGTGAGGCATTTTTAGAAGAAATGAAGAAAGAGTTTGAGATGAGTATGATTAGAAAGATGAAATACTTACTAGGATTGTAGATAGTACAAAGAAAAGATGAAATTTTCATTTCAAAAAAAAGGTTTAGATTGGAAAATTCTAAAATTATTGGAACACCTATGGTAACTAGTTATAAATTATCTACTGAAGATGAATCCCCTATTATTGAACAAAATAAGTATAGATATATGATTGGTGGATTGCAATAATTGACACATGCTAGACCTGATATAGCTAATGTAGTTGGAATTATAAAAAGATTTCAAGTAGATCTGAAAGAGACACACTATGTAATAGTAAAAAAAAAATCATTTTTTTAAAAGGGACACCTAATTATTGATTATGGTATGACAGATCACATAATTTCACTTTATGTACTTATAATGATATTGATTGGGAAGGAAGTGTAGATGACAGAAAAAGAACTAGTGGTGGATCATTCTTCTTGGGAGGAAGATTGGTTTATTGGTTAATCAAGAAATAGGATTGCATTTCATAGAGTATAGTAGAAGAAGAGTATGTAGCAACACTGAAAAATTGTAATCATATTATTTAGATGAATTGGATGTTGAAAGACATTGGGATAGAGTTAATTGAGTATGTTATCATAAATTATGATAACACTAGTACTGTAAGTATGTCAAAGAATCTAGTATTGCATTCAAAAAGTATATAGCTATTAAATATCACTTTTCGAGAGAGAAAGACACATAAAAAGAGATTAAGTTGGAATATGTTAGCACAAAGGCATATATAGAAGATATATTCACAAAAAATTTTGCTAAGGACACATTTGAGTATTTGAGAGGTATCCTTGGGGTTATGCCCCAACCCACTTTGGAGTAGTTGATGTAGAGATTACATCAATCTAGCTAGTAAAAAAGCATTATTTCTTTATATGGACTTGATTCTTGATGCTTCTCCTATGGGGGAGTATCTATTTTGGGTTGAGTCATGAAGGACTCTTGGTATTAGTATTCAACAAACTATTATGGAAATTATTGAAGTTCAAGAATTTACATAATGATTCCTTTGTCATTGATGTCAATGGGGGAGAGATAAGTAAATAAAAAATATGTTTGGATCTTTAAAGGAGAGATAAGTTCATTGATTTTCAATGGGAAAAGACTTGGTAGGGATTTTTATGTATTAGGTAGATTAACACCTTCCTTTTTGATGCAAGAGTATCCTAGGTGTAAGGGAAATCTTGCATTACCCAAAAATATTTATATCTCTAGTTTTCCAATTTTTGAGTTTTTAATAAGGGTTATTCCTATACCAAGTTTTTATATGAGGCAGCTTACTAATTATAGTAATTTGGAATTATGTGCTCAAATTGTTCTAATTTCATATGTAAGGGTTCATCTTAGACATATCAACCTACCAGTTGAGTTTTATTGTCATGCATATATATTGGCACAATAATTACAGGTTTTCAATATTTTTTGCTATCCAAACTTTAGGTCCAATGATGATGGCTTAAATTTCTCTAAAACAAGGAAAACCTTAATCAATGGATGTTTATGTGATTAGCCATTGTAGATCACTAGCTGAGGATTCTTGAATGGGTTTATAATAGCCCATCAAGTTAATGGTTTGCTAGTTATGGTCTCTAGAAATGGACCCATCAAAAAATTTGAGTTGATAATATGTAATAAAGTGTAAAGAATAATATAATATGAGGTTGGTTAGCCTTAAGGGTTAGGTCTTAGTGTCTAGAACCTTCCCAGGTGGTTGAAAGTGCCTATATAAAGAAGGCTTCTAGGTTATCTAGGGAAGTTCTAGGTGATAGTCATAGCTCTATCTTGCAGACTTTTGCAAGGAAGGCACCCACATCAGTTTACATATTGTGATCCTATAATTATTCATTTGTGGTGATAATAAGAATCTCATACTTCATTCTCTCAATTTTTAGTGTTCTCCATTACTGCTGGTTGTTGCAATATTATGGGGAAAATCCTTTATCAAGCAATATCAAAGAAGGAGTTCTTGAGTGTGTAAATAGATTATGATTGGGAAAGAGTTTGCACCAAGACCATGGTTTGGGTTGACCTAGTGGATATATCACTAATTCTGAGGTAGTTTTAACTAAGTTTCAAGTGAAATCATGAAAAATGCCTCCATGAAGAGAGTATGGTGGAAGAGTCATAGGTGTTACGCCTAAGGGTTTTAGACCCCTTTAGAGATAGATGCAAGCATTAAAAAAAAAAAATTTAGAGGAATTAATCTTTTTGTAAGAGATGAAGGTGAGGATGAAGTAGAAGAAGCAGTTTTGAACTCAAAAGAAGAGAGGCTTTCTAGGGCCATTTCCAAGATTGGGAAAAGACCAAAGTTTGAGCTTCCCACATTTTCAAGAAATCTTAGCTTGGAGGAATTAATCAATTGGATTAATGAATTGAAGGAATACTTTGAGTATGAATATATTGAAGATCCAAATAGGATCAAATTTGTAAAGGCCAAACTGAAGGGTCAGGCAAAGATCCAATGATGAGAGATTTAGTTGGAGCAAAATAGAAGAGGAAAGCACAAAATCACAAGATAGGACTAGATGATAGCTGAATTAAAGTAACAATTCATTACCATGGATTATTAGCTTGATCTATTGAAGAAAATGAAAGGGTTGAAGCAAGCGAGAAGATCTATTCAAGAGTATACCAAAGAGTTCTATCAAGTTCTCATCAAAATAAGTCATGTAGAAGTTGACAAGGAGAAATTTACTCATTATCTTAATGGATTGAGGCCAAGAGAGGAATTGAGTCTAGTCTAAAATAATAGTATTGAAGAGACATACTAGTTTTCCCTAGGAGTTGAGGAAATGTTGAATAATAATTTTGATAACAAAAATAGTAGAAGAGGTCATAGTGGAAGATTTGGTGGATGACCTTAGGGACAAAAATGATGATCAAAAGAATAAGGATGTGGCTAATAGTAGCATTTAGAAATAGAGGGGAAATAATTCTAATCATTTCCATGATTAGAACAATAGAGATTAGAGATATAGAGGAAGAGGGAAAGGATCTAGAAGAGGAGGGTTCCATGGAAAATATTTTCACTACGAAGAAGGGCATAGAGAATTTGAGTGTTCCCAATGACATGGAAGGACTTATAGAATATTTAACTACCAAGTTAGAGTATTGCATGTTGATGAAGATTCTAAATCATCACATTCTAAACATGTTGAAAGAGGAGAATTCCTAGTTAATAGAAGAGTCTTGTTGAGCGGTGAGAATGAACTTAGCTAAATGAAGAGTGTATTTCACACAAAGTGCAAATGTGAAGATAAGTGTTGTGATATGATAATTGGTGGTAGAAGTACAAAAAATTTGGTGTCAGAAAATAAGGTCAAAAATTTAAATCTTAAGAGGCAGAAACACCTGTGCCCATACCATATTTTCTAGTGCAAGATGATCAAAAGGTCATGGTCAATGAGAAATTCTTAGTGAAGTTCAAGATTGGGACTTACCAGATGAGGTGCTCTATGATATCTTGCCTATGGATATATGGCATATGTTGTTGGTAGGTCATGGTAGTTTGATAGGCATGTTGTACATGATGGGCATGCAAATACCTACACTCTTAAAAAGGATGGGGTGAAACATAAGTTGAAGCCATTAAAGAAGAAAGAATAGAAGGTATATAGTGTTACTAGAATATGTTTTTTTGATGAAAAGGAGTTTCTCAAGGGTATGAAGCATAAGCATATGTATTTTTTTGTAATCCCAAAAGATGGTAAAGAAGAAGTTGGGGAGGTACTTGTAGAAGTAACAGATTTGTTGGGAGAGTTTTATAGATATTGTGTCAGATTATGTACTTGATGGTTTACCTCCAATGCCAAAGATCAATCACCAAATGGACTTGATTCTAGGAGACAATTTTCTAAATAAGTCGGCACACAGAATGACACTAGCAAAGAGTAAGAAGCTGACCACACAAGTTTATGAGTTATTGGAAAAGGGGTTTATTTGAGAGAGTCTTCATCCATGTTTTGTATCAGCAGTATTAGAACTTAAGAATAAATAATGGAGGATGTGTCAAGATTCTTAAGCTATCAACAATATCATAATTAAGTACAAACTTCCATCATCATGAATGGATGATATTATAGAGTATTTGAGTGAAGTTGTGTATTTCATAAAGACAAATCTAAAGAGTTGGTTTTTGGGCTAACCAATGCACCAAGCACTTTTATGAGGCTCATGAATGAGGCACTGAAGGATTTTCTAGGTAAGTTTTTCATTGTTTATCTAGATGATATTTTGATCTTTAGTAAGAAATTGGAGGACCATTTGATGCACATTTATTAGGCAATTGACAATTTGAGGGAGGAAAAGTTGCTATTAAATTTGAAGAAGTGTAGTTTTGTGAAGGAATTGGTTTACTTGGGATTTTTGGTATCAAAAAAAGGTCTAAAAATGGACCCTAACAAAGTGAAGACTATCCTTGTATGGCCTGATCCAAGGAGTATAATAGAGCTAAGATCATTTCATGGACTAGTTAGTTTTTACAGAAAGTTTATATGAGGTTTTAGCAGTATTTTTGGACCTTTGACTGAAACAATGAGAGGAGATAGGAAATAATTTAAGTGGATTGTAGGTTCAAATAAAAAATCTAATCTATTGAAATAGAAGGTTATAGAGCAACCTATTTTAGCACTTCCAAATTTTAATAAGGTGTTTCAAGTAGATTGTGATGCTAATGGTACTACAATAGTAGCAATTTTGACCCAAGAAGGTAGACATGTTGCTTTTTTGAGTGAGAAATTAAATGATGCTAAAAGAAATTATTATGGTAATGATTAGGAATTTTATGCTATAATTCAGGCAATGAATAAGTGGAGACACTATCTTCTTCATAAGGAGTTTTTTTTGTATGTTTTTGAAATTAAAAGCGACCAAAAACAAGGGGGTTAGCCCTTAACAGTCAAAAGGCTGGTAACCAACACATTACCAGCAAGTAACAAAAATAGACAAATAGAATAGGAGTACCAGCAGGCCGAGACTTAAACTATAAACCAGAAAGCTAGAACCAGAAAGGAAACAACCTAGCTGCTAACCACATAGTCCAAAAAGGTACCCAGGCCTAATAAAAACTTAAATACAGTTGATAACCAGCAAAACCATAACTACCATAAAAGTATATAAAGTCTTTGGATCCTTAGATCCCCATAACTGAACAGAACTAAAAAAGACTTATATTTCTTTTTCCCCTTGCATGAAGTAGAATCTAGGCCCAGTCATCGGCAAGAAACTTGAAGAGTAATTTGTTTTCCTCCATGTCCAAACTAGCTTCCTCCTTCTCTTGTGCCAGCAATTGGAGTGTAGTGGCAGCCACATGAGTAACTTTGACTCCAAAATTGGAGAAGGTGAAAAACCCCTCCTCCAAAGCTTTGACCCTTTCCTCTAGGTTCATATAATACTCCTCCACTACCTCAGTCTCCTCTTTATGCTTCTCGACCTTCTTTGCTGCAATCTCCTTCATTTTTTGTCCCTGTGGTTTATCCTATAGCTCCCATGGGTTAGAGGAGATCTTCAAATTTTCCTTAACAGGGGAAGAAATGCTAATTGGGGAATTATCCTTTTTTCTCATCTCATCACAAATGGTAATAGGTTTAAGTGAGAAGCTGGCTGAAACATGGGTTGTCTCAGTATTCCTTTCTTTGTCATCCGACACTTGAGTTTGAGTATCATCCATCAAAATGTTCCCAGAATTGAAAGCTTTTTCCCCCTCCTCATTATCTTCATCCTTTTTTGAGTTGGATTTTGTTTTGTATGTTGATCATCAAGCTTTGAAATATTTGAATAGTAAAGAAAATTTGAATCAAAAGCATTTAAATTGGGTTGAGTTTTTGCAGAGTTGTACATTTTTGTTAAACACAAGAGTGTGAAGTTTAATAGAGTTTAAAATGGTCTTAGTAGAAGACAAGTTTCAATGATAGAAATGTATATTGAGGTGGTTGGGTTGAAGGAATTTAAGAATTTCTACCTAGAGGATCATGATTTTGGCAAGGCATCTTGGAAATATTGTACTAAACATGTTACGCTTAACATGACCAAGTGGTTGGATTTATAATCCAAGATGGTATGTTGTTCAAGGGAAATTATTTGTGTATTCCCACAAGTTATATGAGAGAGAAATTGATCAAGGAGAAGCATAGTGGAGGATTAGTTGAATAGTTTAGTAGAGATTAAACCATTTTTGGTTCCTAAGAATTTTTATTAGCCATAGTTGCAGAAATATGTGAAGAAGTTTGTGCAATGTTGTAGAGTATGTTAAATGGTGAAAGGGGTGAAGAAAAATATGGGGTTATATCAGCCATTACGTGCACCTAAGAAGCTATGGGAAGATGTCAGCATGGATTTTTTTCTTGATTTGCTAAGGACAAAGTATGGGCATGATTCAATATTTGTGATGGTTGAAAGATTTTCAAAAATGGAACATTCCATTCCCTATAAGAAGACTAGTGATGTTGTTCATGTGGAAGATTTATTTTTTAGAGAAGTTGTGTGACTACATGGTCTCCTAAATACTATTATTTATGATCAAGACATCAAGTTTTTTGGGTATCTTTGGTGTACCTTTTGAAAGAAATTGAAGTTAATTTTGAAGTTTAGTTCATCACATCACCTACTAAATGATGGAAAAACAAAAATTTTGAATTAGACTTTGGGGAATTTGTTAACATGCTTGCTTGGAGATAAGCCAAAAGGGTGGGATCTAATTCTACCATAGATAGAATTTTCATGCAATAATTATGTCAATAGGAGTGCTCATAAATCAAATTCTAGAGTATATGGGAGCATTCCCAAAATTACTTTTAAATTGAGGAAGTTAGATAAAGGAGAGACAAGTAGTATTGAACCACAATATTTTGTTGAACATTTGAAGAACATACATGAGGAGGTGAGAAAGCACATTACAAAGATGAATACATAGTATAACGCTAAGGCCAATGTGAAAAGGAGGTATAAGGAATTTCATATTGGTGATAAAGTCATGGTTCATTTGAGGTAGGAGAGATTTCCACAAGTTTTATAAGAGAGAAATTGATCAAGGAGAAGCATAGTGGAGGATTGGTTGGATATTTTGGTAGAGATAAAACCATTTCTTTGGTTCTAAGAGTTTTTATTGGTCATAGTTGTAGAAAGATGTGAAGAAGTTTGTGAAATATTGTGTTGTGGTGTTCACAACACATGCCCCTATCCTCACTAGGAATGGGGACCCCCTACTTTTTTCGACTCCTAGACTCACAACTTGAGAGTAGGGAGAAGAATATTTTAATTAGAGTTCTAGAGTTGTCCAAAATTGAAAAAAAAAATTTAAATAAAATAATAATAATAATAATAAAATAATAAATAAATCATCATGCACATCCACCCCGCGTGCGTAGGCAGAGTGTGCATCACGCACTGGCGCATGTGTCGAGGCATGTCACACACCTAGCCCGACGCATAGGGTGGGGGGTTATAAAACCCCCCAAACCGTTCTCAATCCTTTTATGTTTTGTTTTGTAAGTGAAGAGCCATTGGAAGAGGTATGTTATGAGACTTAAATGTTGTCGTGACTTGCAACCCCATGCGGCGCCATTTAAAGGCCGCACTGCTTTTCACAACTCGCGGTGTTTACACAACCTACGTGGGGCCATTTAAAGGCCATGATGCTTGTCTTCCGCAGTAGCCTCTACAACCTACATCATTAGTACTATCCCCTGTGACACTATTGCGCTCATGGTGCCATGTGTAAACCATGCCCATGGTGCTATTGCATCCGCAGCACCATGTGAAGGCCGCACCCATGATACCATGTGTAAATTGTGCCCACAGCACTGTTGCATCCACAATGCCATGTGAAGGCCACGCTTGTGGTGCTGTTGCACCCATTACACCATGTGTAAACTATGCCCATGGTGTTGTTGCATTTGCGGCCCCATGTGAAGGCCACATTTGCACTTATTTTCCACGACCACGACATTGTTGCACTTGTGGCACCATTCAAAGCCCGCACCCATGGCACTGTTCCACCCACGGCGCTACTCTATGCCATCACACATCAAACGCCCAAACATTTTATTTCAAACAAAAATAAAAAAAAATTTAAAAATAAAATAAAATAAAAAATTATATATATATATATATATATATATATATATATAATTTTTTTTTTTAAATTAAAAATGATATAAATTGAAAAAAAAATTGAAAATTTTTTAAAAAGTAAATAAAATACCCAAATGGGATGTTTTCTTTTATGCTCGTTTTAATTCTTTCGCTTTTACGTTATCTTTGGACTAATAATGTTTTTCTCACAATGTGCAGGTGATCAAATGGCGTCCACATCTAGACTAGCACCCAAACTAGTCATGTTCAAGTTCCAAGGTGTACCTTCAAAATAAAGATTCCACGACGATTACATTAAGATTAGAGATACCGACCTCAAACACACAGATTTAGGAGAATTCTTGAGAATTTGCAACAAGCCAATAGAGAAGTTGGCCATCATGTCTGTATTGATCTATTCTAGATTGGTGAATGCAGTGTCACATCCTATGTCTGTATAATTAGTTAAACTAATCATGGCCCTGTCACAATGTTTCATTCCTGATGAAAGAGTAGTGAAGAGTGTCACTAGAGAAGTGGTGTTGGATCTATTACCCGACAACATTGAGAGGGTCTTCCATCTTCCTAGAGAAGACCAATTCATCTCACTTTCCTATGAATCAGCTAAAAGATGGTATAGGGAGCATCAACAAGAGGCAATTGAAATCATACAATCCTCATACCTCATTGAGAAGCCTCCTCAAAGAAGGATAACTAGCAAAGTGGATATGACTCAAGGATACATGAAGGATGAGATTAGATACTCTATCATTCTCCTGAGCACACTCATGGGCTTACCCATAGTGGGACACCTTAGTACTTTCATGGTCAACTTCATTGAGACCATTAGATAGGCAAGGATACCACTAGATTGGGCTACCACATTAATTGAAAACTTGTGTGAGCAACTAAGGACAGTAAAAGACAAGAAGTTTTACATGACTTCTTACATGGTGTACCTGCTTGCAACAAGAGCAACAAACTATCTTGATTTGTATAGGAAAGGTAGTATGTAGGACCCCAATGCCTGGCCCTATATAGTCTACCCTCAACTGGTGAAGAAGAAGCTCTCAACATAGAGCAAGGAATATAGAATCGTGATGATGCATTCATTTTTGCAATTATTCAATTCATTGAGGGAGACTATGGAAAGAGGTTATCTGATGAAGCCAAAGCACAAGTCACTACTCTTGGAGCCTACTTCATCCAATTCAATATGTTCACCTATCTAAGGGTAGCTGGTGCATCCATCAATCCTAAGAAGCTCCCAAGATACCCAAGTGACAAGTTGGTACTATTGAAGATTTCTTGGCAAATTGAGTCAGCCTATGAGAAGATAAAGAGGTAACGAAGACCTTGTTGGACATGGCCACTAGTCATTGGAATGTATGAGGTGAAGAGGAAGCAGGATATTTTGACCTTCGAGTGGGAATGGGAGAACTATCCCCTTGAAGAGTACAACTCTCCTCGGCCACCTTTTGACAATGTTGGGAAAGTAGAGAGCATGGCAGGAAGAGACTTCCATCATGAGGATGTTGTTGAAGATCATTAGATGAATGCCACAAATGACTACGATGTCCACATTAGGGACTATTGTAGGATGACTTTATATCTAGCAAAAAAGGCTCTCCAGTTGAATCTCCCACAAGAGATAAAGTAGCAGGATTCTAAGGAATTACTAAACCCCTTGTTACATGCTAACAAAATTGGTGAAAGACCTATTATGAATGTTGAGGTTGACAAGGAAGAGACTGATGATATTAATCATCAAGCAAGGCATGTTATCAGAATGATAAAGGATTGGATCAAGAAACATTTTCCTCTTGATCCAATTCCTAATATTGTAATCTTCCATTTACATGCTTACCTAGAAAGAGGTAAAGGAAGGAAAGTAACAATTCCTACCTTTGCAGCTTAGTCTCCTATCAGGCCAAAAACAATGTACCAGCTAGATCACCTGGTTGGATATTATCACCCTTTTGAAAGGAAGGAAAAGAACAAAAGAAAGAGGACCTCTCCTCAAAGGATTCAGATAGAATAGGTGCTTCCCCAATAACAAGAACAGAGTCCACAAGGGCCTCAAGATACTAGAGCTACCCAAGTCCAGGATGAACCACAATTGCCTCCTATTGTGTCTATCCAACCAGAAGAGGGGAGATTCCACAAGTCTCCATTGCTCCTATGCAGGAAGAGTCAGCTTCTCCTTCTACCTCCAAGAAAAGGAAGAAAAACATTAATATTTGAATGAAGAAAAGGCAAAGGATCAGTAGAAGATTAGAGCCTAATCCATCTATTCCTGAAAGTATTCCAGAAGGAGATGAAGAGGAGGAAGAAGAAGAATCAAAAGAGGAAGAAGAAGAAGTGCCCCTATAGGGAAGAACTCAGCTAGCAAGAGCCACAAAATTACAAAGAAGAAAGAGTTCCACGGGTACCCTACCATCCACTCAAGCAGAACCTTTATAGATTTCTTCTTCAGAAGATGAAGTATAGTAGTAGGTGGATGAGCAGAGTGAAGAAAGTGATGATGTTTTCTCAATGTCAAATTTTGATTTTATGCCCATAGGTATAGAGGTGATCAAGGATAAGATCAAGGAAACCCCTACAGGTGAACCTCAATAGGAAGACTGGACACAAATGCTGCCAGATACATAGGGTCCTGATCTTACTCCTCCATCTCCACCATGAGTTGCAGTGGTAGAATAGGGCTCAATTACCCCTCCACCGTAGAGTTCAAAGGAGGAGCATATTCAAAAGGAACCAATATTTGAAGAGAGACCAAAAAAATGGTGGAATATTCACAAAAACCTTCCCAAGACATTGAGGTACAAGCTATAGGATCCAAATAGACTAAAGCTACAAAAGAGGAGTGCTCACAATAGGAGATGACTCCAAGCAAGAGTGATAAAGGGAAGGAGGTAGTTGAACACACCCCTTCATCATCAAGAACTAGGTCCTCAATAGGATGCATCCTTAGATGGATTTGAAAGGAAATAATGAGGAGCACTAAGCCTCAATTTTGTGCTTCAGAGGAAGACATTTGTGACATTGTAGAGATCTTGAACAAACTTGAGTCTCCATCACATGAGGCAGCACCATTGGCATTTTTCACCACCATACAAAACTAAGATTTATTTGCACAAGTGGTTCTCCCTCCTAAAGGCATAGATGCGAAAGGCCTTAGTCTCAAAGATTATGAGTTGAAGGATGTTATGTTGGGAAGGCCTACACAAGATTCATCTCGAAAAATGATGACTATCAGAGTCAAAGAGGTCCTCAAGTTCATGGAACAAGAGGAGATTTAACTTTTAAAAACTTCAAAGGAAAATTGAGATCCTAAAGGGATATCTAGCCAAAGTTGTTGGTCCTCTTGATCCAGAACACCTGGAACATACTTTGAACATTGTACTTAGAGAAGGGGGAAGTGTACAATTAGAGCCATTTTTGAAGGCTTGTAAGGAATGGCAAGAAAGTTTTGATGAGAAAGGTGTTACAATCATCACGAGGAATTTGAAGTTATTGTATGCTACACAGGAGAACGTGAATAAGATTGTAGCAATTTTGAAGCAAGACTTCAGTATCATGGATGAGGTATGTACCTAGAGTAAGGATTTGCAGACTCTACAAGCCATAAAATGCCAAAGATATTAGGTTTTGATTTATTTATATACCAGAGAAGAATTGGACATAATTGATGACTAGATAGAGGAAATAGCAAATAGCAATAAGGTAATGGAGACATTACATGAGGAGATTCATCGGCTCAAGGACCAAGCCCAAGAGCAAATTTTGGGAGTAGAAAGAAACTACAGTGATGCATGCTTGGATATTTTTGAAGATGAGGAATGAGAGAAATTTTTACCTATAGAGACAGTAGTGGAAAATTTTAGGAAGATTTTTGTGGAGGTTTCTGATGATGAGGACATCCGATGAGCCTTTAGGACAAAAGAAGCATTGTTAGAGTTGGACATCAAACTCAGAGATTTTGTAGAGACTCAAATTGAGGTGGACAATTATAGATAGAAGGTCAATGATAAATATAAGGATTTAGATCTTCTAGATGTAGCTAAGATAATTGAGATGATAGAGAAATTCAAGGGCAAACATCCAAACATAGCTTTGGTATAAAGAAGAACAAAACCTAGATGCCAGAATTTCAATTTTGACACTTAGTAAAATTTTGAGATTTTGACCCTGTCGAGGTCCGCAGCTCTATAGGTGCATAGATCCACAAGTACGTAGGTCTGCAACTCCATAATTTAGAGATGCATAAAAATTTAACTTTGACGCATGCCTAGTAAAGGACCAGCTTCTATTTTTTCCACCTCATGATTCTCCTACTTTGACTGAAGGCTTCCTCCTACTTTCTCTCTCATGCTTGCTCTATTTTTGACATGTAAAGGGCTCATGCATCCAATTAATGAATAAAATATGGATGGAGTCCCTCTAAGCACTAGATTAATTGTTAGTCTATATATATTTAGTTTTTTTTAATGTTTTAAAAGAATTTTATTGCATGAAGATATCTCTCACAAATTGAGGAAATAATTTCTTATAAATACCCCATTGTAAAATGTAACAAGGGCCTCCATTATTATGCAATAAAATTATGCTTTTGGTGCTTACATTTGGAGTGTAGTGATTCTTGCCTGAATGTGTCATTGTTTCGTGAATTTTGTTCATGAGATTTTGATTGAGCCAAAGGTTTATTGTGTTGTTTTTGGTTGTGCAATCTTTTAGTTCTGGTGTTTGCTACAGATTTGCGAATTTTGCTAATGTAACAAGCTTGAGAAGAGATCATCAAATTGTGCCTACATAACTCCTTGTCTCACATGAGCACACTTTTTGTGGCCTTGTAATTTGATGAAGAGAAAAATCTCATTCGGTTATTAAAGTTTCTCACCAATGATTGTATCAATGGATTCTAGGAAGCACTGCTCCTATTTTCATTGGTTTCTTACCAATTTCTTTGAAAGTTTAACTCACAGCATGTTGTTTTCTATAGCTTATGTCTGTTTAGGATTTCAATTTCAAGTTATTTCAATTTCATGTTATTTGCTTTCAGTTTCATTATTTTCTTTGCTAACCCCTTGTTAGAATAGGAACTCATTTTAGTTGCACTATTAGAATTGTATTCATCAAAAAACTAGAAAATTAAAAAAATATTGTTCTTTTGAATGTTATTTTGAGACAAAAAATAGATTTAATTCATGCTAAGATCATAGTAGAACTAGCAAAGGCCTCCTCATGAATAATCACATTTATCTTCAACTGAGTGGATTTTGGTATGTCACAAGACAAATACTGAACCTTGGAGTTGATCCCAAAAAGATTAGCTTTTCAAGAGAGGAATTGCGTAATGGATTCTTGTTGTTGACCTCATATAAAATGACTACCCAACATGTTACAAAGTATGTTAGATGGTGAAAGGGGCGAAGAAAAATATGGGGTTTTATCAGCCATTATGTGTACCTGAGAAGCCATGGGAAGATTTTAGCATGGATTTTTTTCTTGGTTTAATAAGGACATAACATGGGCATGATTCAAAATTTGTGATGGTTGACATATTTTCAAAAATGGAACATTTCATTCCCTCTAAGAAGACTAGTTATGTTGTTTAGATGGAAGATTTATTTTTCAAAGAAGTTGTGAGACTACATGGTCTACTAAAGACGATTATTTTTTATTGAGATACCAAGTTTGTTGGGTATTTTTGGTGTACCTTTTGGAAGAAATTAAAGTTAATTTTGAAGTTTAGTTCATCACATCACTCACTGACTGATGAAAAAACAAATATTTTGAATTAGACTTTGGGGAATTTGTTGACATGCTTGGTTGGAGATAAGCCAAAAGGTTGGGATCTAATTTTACCATAGATAGAATTTGCATACAATAATTATTTCAATAGGAGTGCTCATAAATTAAATTCTAGATTGTATATGGGATCAATCCCAAAATTACTTTTCAATTGAGGAAGTTGGATAAAGGAGAAACAAGTAGTGTTGAAGAAAAATATTTTGTTGAACATTTGAAGAACATACATGAGGAGGTGAGGAATCACATTACAAAGATGAATACATAGTATAAGGCTAGGTCAATGTGAAAAGGAGGTCTAAGGAATTTCATATTAGTGATGAAGTCATGATTCATTTGAGGAATGAGAGATTTCCACAAATTCTATGAGAGAGAAACTGACTAAGGAGAAGCATAGTGGAGGATTGGTTGGATACTTTGGTAGACATAAAACTATTGCTTTGGTTCTTAAGAATTTTTATTGGCCATAGTTGCAATAAGATGTAAAGAATTTGGTGTAGTGTTGTAGAGTATGTTAGATGGTAAAAGGGGTGAAGAAAAACATGGGGTTATATCAGTCATTATGTGTACCTAAGAAGCCATGGGAAGATGTTAGCTTGATTTTGTTCTTGATTTACTAAGGACATAGCATGGCATGATTCAATATTTGTGATGGTTGATAGATTTTCAAAAATGGAACATTTCATTCCCTGCAATAAGACTAGTGATATTGTTCATGTGGAAGATTTATTGTTTAGAGAAGTTGTGCATGGTCTGCTAAAGACTATTGTTTCTGATTAAGATATCAAGTTTGTTGGGTATTTTTGGTGTACCTTGTGGAAGAAATTAAAGCTAATTTTGAAGTTCAGTTCATCACATCACCCACTAACTGATGGAAAAACAAAAAAAAATTGAATTAGACTTTACGGAATTTGTTGACATGCTTGGTTGGAGATAAGCCAAAAGGTTGGCATGTAATTTTACCATAGACAAAATTTGCATACAATAATTATGTCAATAGGAGTGCTCATAAATCAAATTCCAAATTGTATATGGGAGCAGTCCCAAAATTAATTTTAAATTGAGGAAGTTGGATAAAGGAGAAACAAGTAGTGTTGAAGGAAAATATTTTGTTGAACATTTGAAGAACATACATGAGGAGGTGAGGAAGCACATTACAAAGATGAATACATAGTATAAGGCTAAGGTTAATGTCAAAAGGAGGTATAGGGAATTTCATATTGGTGATAAAGTCATGGTTCATTTGAGGAAGGAGATATTTACATTGGGTACATATAATAAGTTAAAAATGAAGAAGTTCAGACCATGTAAGATAGTGAAAAAAACATGATTATGGAAATTCTTATGAAGTAGAGTTGCTTGTTGAACTGAATATTTCACCACTGTTTACATTTAAAATTTGATAGAATATTATGAGGGAGGTAATGGAGATGAAGTTATAGAAGCACAGTGGATTATTCAGGCATCTACTTCAACTACACAAGATATTGAGGAGATATTGGACAGTCTTGCAGGAAGAAGCACAAGGAATAAAACATTTGAGGAGTATTTGGTCAAATGGAAAGGGAGGTCAGTGGAGGATTCACCATGGCTAGCATGTCAAGAGGTTGATCGTGTTAGTTTTTCCTCTAGCTACCTAAGACATAATAGGGGTACTTCTCAAATTACCCCAAGTGTCTGATGGAGGAGCATCCTAGATTTAAGGGCAATCTTGCATCATCCAAAAATATTTCTATTTCCAATTTTTTTTTTTTAATAGGGGATATTCCTATACAAAGTTTCTATTTGAGAGAGTTTTCTAAATTTAGCAAATTGGTATTATGTGCTTAGATTATTCTAATCTCATACGTGGAGGTTTATCTTATACTTATCATCCTACCAATTGACTTTTATTGTCATATCATATGTATTGGTGTAGTCATTGCAAATTTTTGGTATGAATTTTGACTATCTAAACTTTGGGTCCAATGGTGAAGGCTTAAATGGATATAAAATGAGGCAAAATATCAACTAATGAATTCTTGCATAATTAGTCATTGTATATCACTCATTGAGGATTCCATAATGGGGTTATAATATCCCATCGGGTCAACAATTTGCTAGTCATGGTCTCCATAAGTGGACCCATCCAAAAATGTAACTTGAAAATTCTCTTGAGTTGATCATATGTAAAGGTGTAACAAAATAATATAATATGATGTTGTTTAGCCTCAAGGGTTAGGGCTTAGTGCCTAGAACCTTCCTAGATGGTTAAAAGTGTCTATATAAGGAAGGCTCGTAGGTTATCTAGGGAAGTTCTGGGTGATAGTTGGAGCTATATCTTGTAGAATTTTATAAGGAAGGCACCCATGTGGATTTTCATATTGTAATTCTATAATTCCACATTTGTGGTGAAAATAAGAACCTTGTTAAGTTTGTAGTTACAGTCAGATTAATATGATCATGAGTTTCATTATTGATGATAAATAATCATTAGATAAATATTCTTTTATATACGTATATTATTATATATTATATATTATATATATATATATATATATTACATATATATAATATATAATATATATTACATATATATTATATATATGATATATATTATACATATGGTTATTTATATTATTAATATACTAACTAATGATGTTTAAACCTTGGAAACATGTCTCTTCAAGAGACATGTCTCCTCTTATACTTATATGAGATCCAAATCTGCATTTGGAACGTATCTATAATAATGGTAATATAATTACATTTGTAGAACTAATCCATGTTATTGAACATGGTATCAGAGCCAAGTTGCAAATGTAAAATTCAAATTAAGAAGAGCAAAAACAATGATATGTTATTAATTGAATACATTCATCTCAACATCCTATTTAGTGAATGGAACATGATATAGAAGCATTCTATCTCATTCGGATAGGACAAAGGAGATTGAGAATATTTTTACAATTACTAAACAAAGTGATAAAAAATAAATTAAAATTGAGGATAAAAGGAACTTGCAGTCAGTATGAGCTTGCATGGTGATGACTTTGTAAATAGAGATATCATTGTGTTCTTATCTATGTGAGCACCTCAATCATAGATGTCAAGTTTTTGCTGCAAGTCATTATTGGGAGATGCAAGTATTATCAATAACTCTATATATATGGTATCAAACTATTTTCTTTAGAAAAGATGAATGATTCACAATTAATGAGACTTATAATACTAATAAACATACCCAACAACGTGAAAGATTCCCATACTAATGAATTTGAGGAGGATCAATATGGGAATATTATGTTAGGCAGAAAGGAAGGGAAAGCTACAACCATTGAAATAATCTAACCAACATCTAATATCTAATATAGTATAGAAGCCATATCAAATGAGACAAATTAGAACTTGATATTATATGTAGATTTAAATTTCAGTAACCTGTAGTTATCAGGTAGAAAGATTATTATCACATGTCATAGATTATTGAGATAGGAAAAGTTTAGTGATAATGTTTTTTTTTTGGATATACAACCAATAAATGATGATCTAGATGAAAGCTAATCAACATAGTAGTCATCTGGAGGAGTCATGCTTCATCCATCCCAAAATCAAATGAATAGTTTCAAGGTATAGGAGAATGATCAAAATACCATATAAGGGAGAGGCTATGAGAACATCATAGGGACTCTCCAACACTAAACACCAAAGTTGGATGCTTACTTTTGGACATCACTTCACACTCATTATAAGGAAATTGATGTTGGAAATTGCATGGTACAATACATATTTTCCATATAGCATCATAATGATAACACATGAAATTAGAACACATAAAGACTGTAGGCTCTCAAACTTGGCAAGAATGTGTAGTCCATATATATTGAAAGAGTTGCTCAATTCACACCTTCGAAATAGTGACATCTATTTTGTCATATCTCAATAAAGTTGAGCTCATTTCTAGAAATTAGGAAATCAAAATATTCCCAATGTCTTTACAAGGGAGACTCTCTTATTAGCATTAATTGAAGAGGAATTTAATCAGCAATAGAGGGCCAGGATTGTGGATTGTATTTCTTATATGATCTACATAGTGAATCAAAGATAATCTACATCTTTAGCAAATATACCATTCGAACTTGAGAATCATACCAGATTTTTTATTTGACAATATAATAATTTTAAACTTGTCCTCAATAATATAAAAATAGAAGGAAATGTATTCCAATCATCACCTTCAAATTCTAGAGCACTAAGTGAAGCATACAAGGTGATATTATCTTTTTATTTGTGGTGGAAGTTACATGATAATTCATATACAATAAAAGGAAAATTGATAGTAACTTCACATTTCTATGTTGTATATATGAGCTTGGAGGTTGGAGCATTATATGCCATTTGGATACATTATATCCCTATTATTTATCTTTGGTTAATCCTCCACCTATATTTGGATATTTTTCATTTCACTAGAAGAAGCTTTAAATTTAGTTATCAATTTGAGAACTTGGGGGTTCATTAATTTGAAGGACCCACTGAATATTTGGCAAGAGTAAGAATTAACTCATTTTTAGTGAGTCCAATTTTCATAAACTTAGTTCTCTCATCATATTGGCTGGAAATATTCCTCATACAATGAATATTGACAGGAGTTTGATTATAAATGTTTTCACACAAATAAAACTTGATCAATAATGCTAAATATTCATTTATCTTATTTCCAAATTTCAAAATAGCATAAGATAACTAAAATCTCAACAACATACGAAACTCCAAAATGTAATCAAATCATAATACCTCTTCACACAGGTTATCGGCTATTCCACTGGTATCTTTAAATCTGTCGATAATCATAATAAACTATGTTGACAAAAAGGAAATTCAACTATGTTTAAGGTTGCAAACAAATTGTTCAACATAATGTCCATATTGATATTAAGTAATCATCAGCTATCTAATTTTTTAACAATCACATAATACTCATACAATTGCGAATGAAACTAGATCACATGCACAATTCAATAAAACATCAGCTAATATAACTTGATACCTTTCTACAAATTTCTATAACATATTAAGTAGTTTATGCTGTCGCAATGATATTTCTACTTATTTCAAGCTCCCTCTTAACTGTTTGACATAATGGCATTACCATCAGTTGTCATATATTGTTCACTATGTTATGTACATCTTCATTTAACAATGATTTAGTACCTTAGCTGAATCCCTTGGTTTCAACAAAGTGTTTTTTTAATATAATGACTAAGCCTTAGTTTTCAAATGCACTATTCAATATAATGACTTAACCCTCAGTCATGTGAAATGTTTAACAGAGTGACTGTGCCCTTGATCAGTCATGAGTCTGCAATCCAATGTGAGCTCGTGTCTTGTGGCCAAGCCACGCAAACCCATGGATGTTGAGATATGGGTTCTCTTAGAGCTCAGCTCTGAGGAAGCTGAATACCCATATGTTGTATACAATCGCATGCATGCTTACTATCGCAAGCATATGTCTCTAACTAAGTTCAACTCAGTGGGAACCACATGTTTGGGGCAAAGCCCAAAATATATGCATACAAAAAATCCAAAATATTTTACCATACTTCACATTCAAGTATGGATATGTGCAGGCCTGTGCCATACACAGTGCCCAACTTTGCATATATCCATGCTTGAGTGTCAAATATTCATCATTTAAAACTGATACGTGCATATCAAAATACAAATGCAAATATAAATAGAGAGAGAGAGATAGAATAGGGTAAGAAATTTCCCCTACTTGAAATTAGTAGAGGGTGAATGCTCAACACGAAACACTTCAGAAATCCACCGTCAGAGCCAAAAACCCAACTCAAATCAACACTTCCAAAATGCCAAAACAAATAAACTTGCTTGACACAGAGGATAAAGTATTCAAAAGAAGAAACCAAATGCAATGCAAGAGAATTATTGGTAGTGAGAAACTCAACAATGCTCGGCCTTATAAGAATGAATGTTTTTTCAACAAATTCCTCCATGATGTTGATTCCTTAGCAACAAGCATCATAGGTGTTTAACAAAATAGAGCAATGCGGCCAAGTTTTCGGCCCAATCTTAGCAAGAAACCAACTTACGAAAAGAAATGGCCAAACAAAACCAAAATGCAATAATACCCTCATTAACTTGCATTAATTCAACTGCGACACTTCACAATGTCGTGCATATGGCAGTCTCAATGCCACCGCCATGTTTGGATTTCAAAAATAATGAATATATTACCTTTTACATAGCATTCGACACCCATTTAGGGTTACATATTACATAAGAGGTGTTTATGTGAAAATTTAGTGTGCTAAGAACATTAACAAACATGAAAATACTCACACATTAAATTAACAATAACATATAAAGCAAGACTAAGATGAGCCTTCAAATGGGAATGTGAGCCATTAAGTGGGACTCTCCCAATGAAGGGCCCTCTTGTTGATTAGCTTTGTCTATTTGATTGAATTCAGTGTATGTGTGCTCAACATAGCTTCAAAATGGCTTCAAGGGAGGTGGGTAATGGAAAATTGGTAGCTTTGTGAGCTCTCAATTTGGCATTATAAGGGTAAGATTGATGGCTCTGGTTCTCAAAATAGCATGGTAACTTTAGCTCAAAGATTGTTGTTGAATGGCTTGGGAGGGGATTCAATTTATAGGCCAAGGGGTAGAGGGATGGAGGGCTTAGATGCAAGGATGGGGAGATGGTTAAGGAGGGCTAAGATGCACATGGATTGTGCTTGTTTAGTACCAATGGGAAGGTGACACTTGTCACAAGGAGGATGAGTGTGAGAGGGTAGGGTAAAGGGTTGGTTAAAGGCATGATGAGTGGGGTTGAGTATGTAAGAGAGATGTAAGAGGAATGAGTGTGGAAGAGGGAAGAGTGTGGAAGATGGATGTAAGAGTCATGAGTGGGCTTGTAAGAGTCTTTTATGGTTTTTAAGAGCACTCATGACTTGGTGGTTGGATTTTTTGAGGGGAGACTTTGGTTTGGTTTAAGAAAGTCTTAAACTTGTTTAGGGAATGTGACAACATTAGGGGGTGGATTAGGCTTGGGTTTAGGATTAGATTAGGGATGTTAGAGATGTGCAAGTGGATGGCATTAATGAGGGTGGGTGAGTTAGTGGCTAAGCTAGTTTAGTATGGGTGGATGGGGTGGATTAGGCTAAATGGAGGATTAGGGATAGGTTAGGGGTTTTTGGATTTGAGGATTTTATTTATCAAATAGATTTATTTAATAAATGGGGATTTTTGGAATTAGATAGAAGAATAGGATTTAATTGATAAATAATAGGTTTATTTGATTTATCAATTAGAACTATAGATGATTAATTAAATTAATCGGCTAGGGATGGCAAAGGATTAATTAAATAAGAATTTAATTAATGATGCTTTTAGAGATGGCTAAATTAGATTACCAAAGTGGTGTAATCAAATTTAGGTGTCTACAAGAGGTAATTAAACCTTCTTCTTTTTTAAATAAAAAATGTTTATGCCAATCTCAACTTAGGGTGTTTAGACCCTTTCAATAACAAGTATAAATAGAAGGCCAACCGCGGTTTATAATAACAAGTTAATATAAGTCATGTAATCAAAACCATCTTAGGGTTATATGTATTTAGAAGAATCTAAACCCTTAACATCAAATGCCTATAAGCTATACTGAAAACAAATCCAATGCATTAATTCAATCCCTTCTCAGTCACACATAAGAAAATAATGACAAGTTCCAAATACATACAACATATTAACATACAAATGTATTTGCAATGTCAAGTTAAACATACAATATATAAATTTCTTTCCTATACATACAAACATAGAATTTAGTTTACATTGAGTTAGAAACATAATAAACATAATCGGTACCCAATCAACATGCAATTATATATATGCCAGTTTTCAAATCATAAAATCCTAAGTAACCTTCAATGCTAATAAAATATTTCTAAACAGAAAATATGTTCAGCATAAGTCTCGTGTTCCAAAGGACAATAATATAACCAAATTCTATAGAAATAAAAAACATAACATCTGAAAGGAACTTATAACAAGAAAGTCCTAATATGCAAAAAAAATTGAAGTAGTGGTCAGGCATGACATATTGTGTAGACTCAATCTAATGATGGTAGCTCCAAAGACCTTCATTATCAAGGTGTGGATAAAGTGAGATTCTTGAAGCAAACATCTTTGATGATTGAAAATATGAGATACTTCTATATTAAGAGGGAGTATGACACTTCTTATAAGGCAATGCAAGAGCTTATAAGATTGATACTCAAAGGGAGTCTAGAAATACATGTAGGTGACTTCATGATGTTAATGGGCCTACTCCTACATATATCATGAAGTGATGACTTATCACTAGAAAATTAGAAAATTGATATCATATTTAGAGTGAGTTCAACAAGCATCCTTGGGTGAAGAGAGTTTCTTAGGAAGTAACTAGAGGACCTAACTTCCCAGGATCGATGTTCAGAGGGAGAAATTTTGAGATGCAATCATTTTTGGATGATATCTTATCTATGAGGAGAACTTCTAAGAGAATTATTTGTAATGTGCTCTCATCTATGAGAGAGAATTTTGAGGTGAAAACCCTTGTTCCACCCTCTCATTTGGTTCATGGTGGATATCATGTGAGTTAATACATGATGTTTTTTTGAGTATGTCATGAAAGGTGACTATTTTTCACTGATGTATATATTTAGAGGGGAGCTATTGAAAGGTGACGATCTTATCAATAGCCAAACCTATTATCATAACATACTACATTAAGTTGTTGTCATGGAGTGTAAGAAGTTATGATAACAAACATAAGGTAGCTATTGAAAGGTGATGATCTTATCAATAGTAGACCTATCTCCTAGCACCAAAATGTGTTGGAGCAAGTTTTATCATGGTTCTTTAGGCTATATTTTTCTAGACACCTTGATAACCAACTCATCATGGTTCTTCAGGCCAAATTTTGCTAGAGACCATTAAATTAAATTGTTATGGTTCTTCAGGCTTGATCTTCCTAGACACCATAACATAAATTTATTATAGACCACACTTAAGGTGGTGTTTAAACTTATATTAAAGTTGTATAATTTTCTTCAATTCCTCTTTGCTAAAGAAGAAGCGTTGAGAAATTTAGCCTTATTGTGAATCGAAGCCAATTCCATATGTAATATATGTTATTATATATATGTTTGTGTTGATATATTTATGTTGATATTCTTAAATATACCATTCTAGGAATATCATACTAAGATGATATCTCTTCATATACTAAAGAACATAAATGTTCCATACCAGTCAGTCCTAACTATGAGGGAGTGTTAAGTTTGTAGTTATAGTCAGATTGATATGATCATGAGTTTCATTATTGATGGTAAATCATCATTAGATAATATTCTTCTATATATATATACATATATATATATATATATATATATATATACATATATATATATATATACATATATATATATATGTATATATATATATATATAATGTATATATTGTACATATGGTTACTTATATTATTAATATACTAACTAATGATGTTTAAACCTTGGAGACATGTCTCCTCTCATACTTATATGAGATCCAAATCTATATTTGGAACATATCTACAACAATGGCAATATAATAACATTTGTAGAATCGATCCATGTTATTTAACAAATCTCATATTTTTTTCTCTCACTTTGTGTTGTTCTCTATTTCTATTGGTTATTGTGGTATTAAGGGGAGCATCCTTCATCACTTTTCCATATTGGCTATTGTATGGTTTTTATTTTTACATAAAAAACCCTTTATGTCTAAGACTAAGACGTATTTTTACATTCATGGGCAGCATGAATGGGAGAGTAAATGTAGACAAGGAAGAAATATTTTTGGTATTCATGGTACTTAGATGCTTTTTCACCTATATTTCCATCAATACCAAAGGGGTAGATTATTAGCATTAATAGTAATAAAGACCTATAGGGGATATTTTCAGCATTTTTTGAAAACTATTTTTGATATGTTCATGAGCTAGTATGTTACATTCATGACAATGTATGTCATTAATGACAACATAGCTATCTTTCTATGAAGATTGGAAAAATAGAAGTGAGAAATTCTCTTCACATAGTTTGAGGAGTGCAAGTTTGAGTTTGTATAGTTTTTTAGACATTCAAACATGTGTGTAGATTCTACAATTTAGTGCATGTATAGAAACATAAAATCTTAATGGAGTTATGATGTTTTTTAGAAGACTATTTCTAGACAATGTTTATAGAGAGAAGTTACTGGTAATTTGATTTTATCTCCTAACAAAGATGGAATTTGGTTGAGTGATCTTACGGGGATGTTTAAGGCATGTTGAAGATCATCTTGTTAAGTGGGAAAAATTAGATGTTAATTGTGTGATAATTTACGTTAATTTTTCAGCATGTATTCCAATTGTTTGCTTAATATGTTTTGGTAAGTGTAAAATTGAGTTCTAATGTGTAAATGTAATATCCCAAAAATTTCCTATGTTTATAATGTAAATGAGAAATCTTTTTTTTTGAGTCATAATAATTATTATGACTTGGCATAATAGAAATAATTTTTTGATTGAAAAAGACATCATATGTGGTCATGTGAATGGATTGGAAAAGTGTAAACTAGATATGCAAATTTGTGAGGAGCAGAGCAAAGGTTGAGTCATCTAGTATTGTTGGAACATCAAAGGAGTTATATTTGGAAAAGATAAGTTATTGATCGTATATTTCACTATTAATATATCTTTCTTTGTATTATTCTACAAGGATAGTATTGAAGCTATTTGGGCAATAGGTCTAGTTGGCTTCTTATCAACTCCTAATAGGGTTGGCACAACTCCTAATAGGGTTGGATTCTCCTAGCATGGATTTAAAGTCTCCTAATAGGGACTCATATATACTAATTTTATTTCATTGACTCCTAATAGGGTCTATCCTTTCACAAGGAACTTTATATTAGTACATCATCTAGTGGGCACCATTCTCATTGGGATTTTCCCTCTAATCAAGGGCTTCCCTAGTTAACATATATGGTGTTATTTTGCATGCTTATCTTTCTATAGTTTTTGCATCTATTATTTACATGTTTTAGAATTAATAAAGACATTGAGAGTTAATTTAAGAGTATAATTGATATACCCCTCCTCCCCCTCTCAGTTATCATGGTGGACTTTACTTTCTAACAATAACATTTATAATACAAAGATAAAGTTGCAAATAGAAATGTAACACAAATAATCAATGTAAGCATATTCTAAAGAATGCACACCTAAAAGGGAAAAAGGAGGGATATATCAAACACACTAAAACACATTTCCTAGATACCAAATATGTGTGTTGTAGAAATAATGTTAAAGTATAGAAGACATGTAACAATAAGATAAAATAGATCTAAAATGATGAATTCCCACCCCCCCAATTAAAGAGAGATAAAATGAAAGACCTATTATGTAACTCTTGAATATATTATGCAAATAATAGAGAGTGACTCCAATAGCTAGGAGAAATGCTAAGTAATTTTATGAAGGAGGAATAAAAGTATCTTGTGTATAAGAAATATTAGCATTTTAAACTTTATCATGAACATACAAAATGAATTCCATATAATGAAAAATTAAATCTTCATTATTGTATAAAAATGGACAAGAATATTGAGCAATAGCATTCTTTTGATAAGGTTGATATCATAATTTAGGTGCAATAAAAAGATACTAGTAAAGTCTCAATACTAAGGCTTCATGAGTATCATTAGGAGGTAAGGTTAGAGTTGGAAGAAAAAAAGGTGAAAAGGAGGCCATGGAGGAGGGAAAGGAGGAAGAGTATGGGAATGAGAAATATAATGAAGACCTTTTTGAGGGTTTTGTTAAGGAATTTGGATGTTAAAATTAATACCATGCTCATGGATGCCAAGACCCAAACCCTTATAACCTTGTCTAGAGATAATATTGTATCCTAGTGTATAAGTAGTGTAAAGGGTGGATAGGGAGTATGTTAGCATGAATATTTTGATGGTATTCCTTTGGGTAAGTATCTTAAGCATTGGAGAGTATTGATATGTTGCATTCATGACTGTGTTTGTGATTGATGACAACATAGCAATAAGTCTGTGAAGACTGACAAAGTACTAGATAGAGATCTTAGTTGTATGGAAAATGTTTTTATTGTTAGGTGATGCATGTTCATGGATATGTTCAATACAATATCATAATGTTAAGGTTTAATAAATAGTACCTGAGTCAATGATGTACAAAAGATATGCTTGATTTATAGAGAGTAGTATAGATACAGAGTACTTGAGAAGAAGTTTATGATGTTTGGGTTATATCTTCTAACATAGATATAATCTAGAGATTTGTGGTCAATTAGTGACATAAGATAGTCTAGTTATGACATTAAAGAATGTGCAAGCCCTAGTGTCACACGTGTGAGAATTTATATAGACTATAAGCTGACAATGCTATTATAATTATGAATAAATTAATTGTCTTATTATAATTAATTGGGAAAACCTCAAGGCCAACTCAAGGAATTATTTTAAGAAAACGGTATAAAAGATAGATGTTTTCCTTGTTTTTAAGGAAGAAGTAATCATTTTATTGAATACAAAGTGCGAAAAGGAGCAGAGTGTTTGGTGAATGCAAGTAAGCAATCCAAGGGATTATTGGATGCAAGATTTGTGATCTAGTGACAAGATCAAAAGAAGAAGAAGTCTGGTTGACAAGATAGAGAAAGAGGAAGTAGAAGTACAATTCATTTCTATTATTCTACAAGGAATAATATAGAGATCATTTAGATACTGGGTTCATTGGTCTTGCCCTAAAGTTTTTTGGATACTAGGTCCATCTGTCTTCTACAACTCCCTAACAAGGTTGGAATCTCCTAATAGGAACTGATATGTACTCAATGTTATTATAGAATTGTAATATTATTATTGAATCTTAATAGGGTCCATCCTCTAACAAGGAATATCTATACAGGTACATCATCTTGTGGGTACCATCCCCACTAGAGTTTTCCCTCTAATCAAGGGTTTCCCTAGTTAACATATATGGTGTTATTGTGCATGAGTATCTTGTTGTGGTTTATGATTATATTTCTCATATGGTTAAAGTTTAATAATGTTGATAATTGTGATATTAGTTGGATAGATGATTTACCCCCCTTCCTCCCTCTTAGTTATATTGGTGGAATATATATTCTAACAATTGGTATTAGAGCATCAGGTCCTTGAAGGAAAAACTTAACAACTTTGGGAGATCAATGGAAAATCTTTTCAGAAAGGATATTCCTAGATTTAATGGGGCTAACTATGATAGTTGGAAGGAGAATATGAAGGCTTGTATGTTATGTATGGGTCTAGGTTATTGACTTTTGATTAAAAGAAATAAGGAAATTGTCAAAGAAGAGAAAATTGAAGAATGCAGTGAAGCAGAGAGAGATCTATTCATGTGTAACATGAGAGCTAGAGAAGCTTTACTATCATCTCTTCTAGAGCATGAATATAGTTAGGTAAAATCACTAGAAACATCTCATAAAATTTGGAAAACATTAGAATATATTTTTGAAGGTGATACACATGTAAAAATAGTAAGATTTTAGAATTTGATTTGTGCATTTCAAGATGCTTTCATGATGGGAGATGAATTTTTAAGAAGCTATATTGGTATGATAGCAGATATTGTTGTAGGAATAAAGTCATATGGTGGAACCAAGGAAGAAGATGAGGTTGTGTAGAATATCTTGAAGACTTTGACACCACCATTCAAGCGAGTAGCTCAAATGATTCAACTAATTATACCCTATACTAAGGAGTTTACTAGGGAAATATTGTTTGGAAGATTGGAAGAAATAGAAGAATGTTTGAGACAATTAGGAGAATTAACAAGAGTGGGGATAGCTTTCAATGCCTTAAATATTCAACTGAAATTGTCTAGAAGCATAGGTATACATGAAGATTTTTCTAGTAGCAACAGAACCAAATCTGATGAAGATAAGAAGATTGAAGAAGGTATAGCACTTCTTCTGAGAAGAGAAAAAGATGGTAATAATATATTTAAATGTTGGACTTCTAATGAATTTTGTCATTATGCATCTAAATACCTTAAAAGAGAGAAAAAGTATAAGGGAAATTTGTTAGAAAGGATAGGGTTGTCATTGCACCAAAAGATCGACCTATTAATGCCTAATATAACCAATAGTCTTATAGAACCATAGGAGGTGGTTAAGCCATGTCACAAACCCTATGAGGGATGTTGACCCACTACCAATAATCCCCCTCCTAGAATCACTCACCATGGCCTACAGGATTTGAACCTATGACCAATCTCTAATACCAATTGTTAGAAAGGACAGGGTTTTCGATGCACCAAAAGATCAACATGTTAATGCTCGATACAACCAATAGTCTTATAGAACCATAGGAGGTAGTTAAGCCATGTCATGAACCCTGTGAGGGATGTTGACTCACTGCCAATAAAATTTTAATCCTAGAAGACATAGGAATTGTCTATATTGTAATGAAGAAGAGGAATCTAATGGAAAACATTAGAGTGAAAGTGATGATGAGATAGGATTTGTATCTATTAAGGAAGATGGTCATGATAAAGAAATTAGAGGAGAAAAAGCTCTAGTTTCTCAAATTGAAAAGAAATCTAATAGGATAATAGATAGTGGATGTTCACATCACATGATTGGTGATATGAATAAGTTTGTTAAACTTGGGAACTATGATGGAGGTATTGTTAGAGTTGGTAACAATGCAACCTATCACATTACAAGAATAGGATCCATTACTTTAAATGGAAAGACTAACAGTGATGATGTTTATTTTGTTGAGTGTTGGACAATTGGTGGACAAAGGGTGTCAATTGAAATTCATAGAAAAGACTTACATAGTCAAGGATAAAGATGGTAAGATGATTAGAACTAGAACTAGGTCCATAGGTGATGTATTTTAGTTGAATCTCACTTAAATAACATGCTTGGTTGCAAAAGGGGATAATAGTTGGTTATGGCATAAGATATTTTTTCAAATAAACTTTGATAAAATTGTAAAAGTTAGTAGCACATTTGTAGTTAGAGACTTGCCCAATATAATAAAATCTACTAATATTGTTTGCAAAGAGTGTATTTTGGCTAAGTAGAAGAAGGCATCATTTCCCAACAAGGAAGTTCACAACCATAGAGAAGGTGGAGATTGTTCACGCACATGTGAGTGATCCCTCTAGAACAAGAGGATTCTATGGTGAAAGGTATTTCATGATTTTTGTTGATGATTTCACTAGAATGATGTGGGTAGCATTTCTTGAAGAGAATTATGAAGCATTTGAAAATTTTAAGATATTTAAGAATAGAGTTGAGAATGAATCTAGTGTTAAGATAAAATGCTTGAGATCTAATAGAGGAGGATAATTTACCTCTAGAGAGTTTGACATGTTCTTTTCAAGAAAATGGAATCAAGAGATGATTATCTCAATCTAGGACATCTAAATAGAATGAGATTGTAGAAAGAAGAAACAAATTAGTAATAGAGGCAACAAGAGAAATGTTGTTTGAGAATGATATTTCCAAGACATTTTGTAGAGTAGTCAATGTAACAGTATACACTATGAACATAGTACAAATCAAAAAAGCTATGAACAAGAATGAATAATATTATGATGAAGCAAGTGATAAGTTTTCTAAAGAAATGAATAATGAATTTGAGATAAGCTTGATACAAGAAATGAAGTTTTTCCTAGGGTTTTGTTGCTATCCAAATTAGCATATTAGGTTTCCTATGGAATGATGATCCTACTATAGGAATTTTGAATAGTAATTTGCCAACTGAAAGGTTCCAATCTAACTAAATGTGAACCTCTACAATTATGGCTTTGCAAAACCAAGGCTAGTAGGCCTATACCTCACACCCTAGAGGCTTTTTAGAGCAGATAACTTGGTGGACTTGTGTGTTTTAAGGGATTTTAAAAGTTAATAAAATTTTGTAGGTATAATATATAAATGTATAATAGATTTTTTGACCTTTTTCACTTGGATGTATGTCCTTTCTACAATAAGCATGAAGACTCAACTCAATAATCAATAGACTAATGCCTTAACCGATGGATTCTTTATCATTATTCTATTAATCATTCACAATGCTTAAAGTAACCCAAAAGACAAACAACAAATCCTTTTGAGATAAATTAGTGTCACTTTAATGATGTATGAACTATTAAATGATTGAATGAATATCAATAATTATTCTTATTGAATTTAACTCCTCTAAAGAGCTTAATAAGATAGCAATGAAGATTGATTTACCAATAAATTATCACTACTTTCCAAACAATAAAATCACTTATTACATTCAATCTATTAGATAGCCAATTAAAGAAAATTTAAAATTTGATCTAAGGAAACAAAATACATGAAACAGAATTGATATCACCAAATAATCAATCGAGCACATCAATCCTTATATTGAACTTGAAATGGTTTGACCACAAATACATGGGTTGTTGGTGCATACATATAAAAAAAATTGAAGTAGACAATAGAATCAACCTTCTATAAAATGTATATGAAAAAGTATATGGTAGTTAATTATTTTTATTTTTATTTAAAAATTTGGTCCTTATAATTATAAACATCAAATTGGTTACAAAATAAAAGGTCATGACCCTTTGTTTACAAAATTTGAACTAACTAACTAACTAATAATCAACTGTCAGTTTAGAAAAACAAGTTTATAAAGAGAAAGATTCATTATGTGAAATCTGATGTTGATTCCTCGGTAAAATTATTGCATTTTTTAATATGTTCATGATATTTATCATCCTTGAGAAAATTTTCATCGTTGATCACCTCTTAGGCTTTGATTTCAATCTCAAACATTCACTCCATTTTCTCATTATTTTTGTCATCTCCAAGTCAACATTTTTTGTTGCTCCAAGGGCTTGGTCCTACATCACATGAAACATCCACATCCATGTCTCCTAGTCAATTATATTTCCATCTATATCATGTCGAGATAAAATCCAATGTTCTATTACCAATTCTTCAAATAATTGAAAATTTGTCTTGAACTCTTGTGCGTATATAGTGTGATCATTGATCAATTTATCTACTCCCTTGATGTCCTCATCCTCTACAAGATTGTTCTTTTCCTCGACCACTTTTCTATATATCTTGTTATGTTGTAAGACCATAAGTTTATATGCATTATATAGATCCAAAACCTTTCCTAATTTGATTAGCAATCTTATAAAATGATTTCTCAATATTGTGTCAAATATTTCTCTTTGAATTATAGATACATCCTTCAATTTTGTGTTTTATTCGTATAACATTTTTAATTCAGTTTTCAAAGCATCATCAGATGATTGAATCATGGGCTATACATGTGACTTTACTCCTTTGTCCATGCTTTCATACATTGCTCTGTAATGGTCCCTCTCAAATGTCACTTGCTTCATGCGGGCTTGGTTAAACAAAGTCATATCAACCTACATAACTATTTCCTTATCAGGGTTTGTCATCCCTACTTTTAGTGTCATCAAATGTCCAAAATCTTGATCTACATCAATAACCTATGGTCTTTTTTGTGGAAGGTATAGAGCCCATAACAACATTGATCTCCCATCTTCAACGAACCTAGAACCAATAATCACATCTTTAACACCCTTCATATCTATCTTCATGTCCTACTTCCCAGATTTGATGAGGCTATCAAAAATATAAGAAGCACTCAAATCCCATGCAGGAAAAACCATGATCCCTATTTCATATAGCAATTGTCTCCCTCTAGCTAGAGTCATGTTTTCTAGTTCCCTTTTAATATCTTCCTTCATATTGGCCATCAGCTCCTGTTCATTCCCTACAGAAATATTTTGGATACTTTACCTCAATATTTTCCCTCTATAGTTATATAAAAAATCAATGAATTCTTTGGATTTAATGAAGGTATCATCAATCAATAATTTAATGTATTCCAAGAGTCTTTCATCCTTTCCAACATTTACTCTGTTAAGTACTTGAACATCATGTTCCAAGGCTTGAAGTATTGGCCTATCCATGGTCCTAGTTATTTGAATAGGGGAGTCTAGTATATTTTTAATATCATCTTTGAATTTCTCCTAGAGCATGCTATATTTTCTCTTCCAGCTCTTTATTTTGATATTGTAGCTTCTGTTGTACTTCCAACCATTCCATATTCTTAAAAATTTCTTCATATTCAATGCCCTCATAAATGTAATCACCCTTTTCTTTTTCCTTTTTCTACAAGCATGAATATATCCCTCTAGATCATAATGAATCCATGGCTCCATACTATATATGTGATACTCATTTTTCAACTTTTCTCCAATCTAATAATAAGATTTGGTAGCACAGATAGTAAAGTCTCCAAAAGATAGAGTGACTAGAAGGAAAGTTTGTTTTCATTGCTTCCCTCCAAATCTTGTTTATTGGACTTAGATATTTGCCTTACAATCTCTAGATATGCAATTCTGTTAGGGACTGATGTTGGAAATCTATATGCTTTCTCTTCAAATCCAAAAACTCTAAAATAGGTGAAGTAATCATAAGCATACCAATCTCCCCAATTATGCCTAATTTTCTCTCTTAGCCCATTGTCCTTAGGTCTCAAAAATCTCTTGATAGCAGGGCTAATGCATGAAAAAGCTTGATGCCCAAATAAAGTGTATAGAGGCTAGATAAAGTAATCCTCTAAAGTGAGGTAGCAAGAATTACTATATCTATAGACCCATACTAATGTCCACATTTGAGCTAGCCTCTCTTCTTCATTAGTTTCTTACACATTTAATTTCAAAAATTTACTCCATAATCCTCTCAATTCACCATAATACAAAATCATATGCATAAGCAAAGAATAATGCCTAAAATTTGGATATTCAACATCATTAAAATTGACAAAAGAAGTATGAATGTTATCAACATACTTTGTATAATCATAAGGTCTAGGCTCTAGCATTTGAATTTTAGATGCTAATACCATAGGTCCAATCTCCATCAAGTAAGGAACTCCCATTCCTCCTACTTGTCCACAAGACTAATATATCATGTCTAAGTATGTTTTAAACATACTAATATTGAACGGAGGTCCATCTACTACAGTTAAGGGATCTCTAACTATTTTATGTAATATTAGTTTCCACTACATATATGAGATGTTTGATGTCTCGTATTCATTCTTCAACTCTATGAATGATAACTTCTTAGTGAGACTATCTTTTAATTTGAAAACTTTGTTCAAAGAATCAATTGATATCTCCATGAATTTCTCTATGGTATTATCATATATACATCTGTCATCAACATTGTACTTGTTGATAATGACCTTAAGAAATTCCATGTTCATTAATACATTAGCCACTTTCAACTTCCCTAAATTCATCTCCCAAGGATGATAGACATGTGATTTATGGTTTCTTCTGACATAGTAGTAAAGGAAAATATCATATCCCCTAGTGCTCATCTAGACATCTCCAACTTTATTGTATTTGTCATCTATTTTATCTAGAGAAGAAAACTTGCTTCTTCTAGACTTTGGCTCCAAAAAATCCATTTGCTCAATCAAATCTTCTTTCAACTTTCTAGGATGGACTTCATCCTCCACTTTTTGCTTCTTTTATGCCCTACTCTTTTTTACCTTCTCAGCTTTCCTCTTTTTTGTTGAACTAGAACTCTCCATGTTTATCTTCAAAATTCTCTCTACAATGATTTTCTGCAGAAGTTTGTATGTTAATAGAAAATCTTATAGTTTATTTTAAAAATTTGTGTACAGAGCAAGGAATGATTTCCTTTTTATTACAAAGCACTTAGTGCTCATGCATTTACTTTCCCATGTGAATCAAAATCATAAATCTTTTTTGATCATTGTAACACAACACTAACTATCAGAGATCACTTCTTTTAATTATTTCCACACCTTATAAAATGTATTCAAACATTTGATCACTGTAACTCTTAGTGAAAATACATGCATGCCTCTAATTGCTATGTCTTAATCCTAAAAATAGAGAACTATTTTTAAAAAAATATTTATCACTATGGAAATGGCAATAACATTATCACTCATCACTATACTAAAATTTCTCTATATAAAATCTCTAATGGATGTTCTTGCTATTAGGTATGGTGATCAAGAACCTTATCCTTTGATACAAATTTTACCCTTTCACTATAACACATAACAATATGAAAGATCTCATCAGTAATTGCTATATCTCTACTACTCCAAATGTGATCTGCAATCATTCCCAATCTATTGCTATAATACATAGCAATGTCATCTTAAAACTCTATCTCTTCATTGTTGTAGAATATAGCGATCACCTAACTCCATCACTGATCATTGCAGAAAAAATTTCATTCCTTCAATCACCAAAAACATTGATCACTAAATGATATAGTGGTATCTTTCATCTTATTACTAATCACCAAGGCCAAAACCTTATTACTTCAATTATCAATAATCACTGAAGATCATAGCGACATGCTTCCTTTTATCGCTCATCACTATATTCACATTATGTCTTCCCTGCATAGTGATGAACCTTGATCAATGTATGATATAGTGATGCCTCACCAAAATTTGAAACTAACCCTATTGTTATTACTATAGAATATAGCGATACTAGATGTTTTATCACTATAGTCATAGCGATATGCATAAAAATAAAGATATCTCTTAGAATTTCAATAAGATCAAAACTAGAATCAATTGATAGGGATTTCCTTGTGATGAGTAAGCCCTAGGAGTACAATTTGAAACATGAGCCTTTGACTTTATACGATAAATTGTAATTTTATACTAACACAAAGAGATGCAATAAGTGATTCTTTTATTTGATCACAACCATACAATCAACCTAAGACATGTAAAAAATAAGTAATTTGTAATAATAATAGTAAATAAAAAGATGCATAATAATCAAAGAAAATAAAAGGTGGAAATTTTTTTATAAAGTATTGAGTTCCACCAGTTGCTCTAATTGGGGACATGCACCCCCTATGGATGGAGTAAGAATTCAGGTATCTCTGGAATAAGCAAACCAATAGTTAGATCAAGAGAGGAAAAATAAGACATAAACTAAACTAAACAAGAAAAAAGAGAAAAAGGTTTAGGAATACACTTGAATTTTAAATTTGGAAGAAAAGACTTTTCAAGTATTGACCATGAGTAGATAATTCTTGATGATATCCATCAATATCCTACAAGTAATAAGAATCTTCACCATTCTTACCAGTGATAACATATGGCCCAAGCTAGAAGGCCTCAAATTTTTCATTCTTTCCTTTGTCTTGATCTTTTTCATTCCATCTTAAAACCCAATCCCCTTCCTAAAAATTTTTGCATTCTGCTCTTTTGTTATGTAATATCTTCACTTTCTGTTGCTGCCTCATATTTTGCTCATGAGTTGTCCTCCTATTCTCTTCAATTTTAGCTAATGCATTCAATCTATCATCCAATGGATCCAATTCTTCTAAACCATCTTGATTTATGAAATTATAAATAAGTAGTAAGTTATGTATTGGCATTCTTTCTTGTTTTCCATATACTAGTTCAAAAGGAGAAGAACCAATGGATCTCCTAATTGTTATTCTATCTACCCATATAGCCAAATTCAACTTGGAATCATGTGGATTTTTATTCTTATTCAAAAGTCTCTTAATAATTTTAAGTATATTCTTATTGCTAGATTTTTCCTGCCCATTCCATTGTGGATGATAAGGAGCATAGTAAGATATAGTGATATCATAGGTTTTATAGAATTTAGTGAGTTCTTTTTCTTTGAAACACATAGCATTGTCAAGAATAATTTTGTGAGGTACTCCAAACCTACAAATAATATTCTCCATCAAAAATTTCATGACTACCTTATGGGTAGACTATCTTACTAGAATAGCTTCAACCCATTTTGAAAAATAATTTGTCACAACTAGAATCCATCTATTTCATCCACTTGATTTTTCTGTAATTTTTCCTATGAAATAAATTCCCCACATTTGAAATGGATCTTCTTACTATATAGGTCTCATAGGTATGACACCATTAAACTTCAAATTTCTAGAGAATTTCTAACATTCTCACATCTTTTGAAAAATCATAACTGTCTTAAAAAACTATTGGCCAAAAGTAACCAGCCCTTAGAATTTGATGTACAGTAGTTTTAGCAGAGAAATGGGCTCCACATAATCCTCTATGCATCTCTAAAAATATTTTTTTTAACTGATATGGATCCACACACAAAAATTAATATACCATCTATATTTTTCCAATAAAGGTCACCCTTAATAAGAATATATTTTTTAAACTACAATTTTATAGGTCTTTTCTAACTATCTGTCTTTCCTTCTTTAAAACCTAGAGTTCTGAGGAAGAAAACAACATTAGTATACCAAGGAAATATTTGAATACTTTCTTTACTATGACCTTCTTCTATTTCATTCACTTTATTAGCTTCCAAGTTTGATTCCACCATTAGTTTGTCTAGTCCTTGTCCTTTAACCAGTTTAGTAATTTGTATGTCTATATTAAATTCTTGTACCTTGTTAATCCATCTACATCTTTTACCTGTAACTTCTAATTTCTTGAAAATTTCTTTAACAACAACATTGGGAACATATGCTATTGTTTATGCACGTACCAAGTATGGCCTAAAAGACTTTACAGCCTTTACTAGGGCATAAGCTTGTTTTTTAGTAATATCATAATTTAACTCAGATGCTTGTAAATTTTTTCTAAAAAATGCAATGGGTTTCTCATGACCATCCTCATTTTTTTCTAATAGGATAGCTACTATAGTATGAAATGATGCAAAGGAAAATAATTGGAAAAGTTTAGAAAAATCAAGAGACCATAACAAAGGAGCCTCTTTAATAACATTTTTTATATCTCCAAATGCTTTCAATGTTTCATCATTCCAAGAATTTTTTGCATTTGTCTTCATCATTTAAGAAATGGGCTTCACTAATTCTGAAAATTTTGAAACAAATATTCTAACCAAATTAATTTGTCCAAAGAATGATTGAATTGCCTTTAGAGTTTTTGGAACTTGTATCTTATCTATGGTAGCAACTCTCTCTAGGAAAATCCTTACCCTTTCTTTGGATACAATGTGACCAAGAAATTTTCCTTCTTTAACAACAAAATGACATTTTTTAGGGTTCAAAGACACTCCATTTTCCAAATCTCTTTTAAAGATTGTTTTCAAATGTTTACAATCATCCTCTTCTTTCTTAGAAAAATTTGTGAGATCATCTTGGTATACTACCATAATAAAATGAAATAAACCATCAAAAGCTACATTTGTAGCTCTTTGGAAAGTAGCCCCTACATTTGTTAATCCAAAATACATTCTTGCATACACATAAGTTCCCCATAGTACAGTAAATGTTTTCTTGTATTATTCCTCATCCATCACCTTGACCTAATTATATCCTGAAAATCCATCCATCATGGATAAAAATTCATTCCTTGTAACCTCATATAATAATGCTTCCATGTTAGGGAAAGCATAGTTATCTTTGAGAGATGAGATATTCAAATTTCTAAAGTCTATACATAGTCTGATATCCCCATTCTTTTTTCTTATTGGGATCAAATTAGAAACCTATGTTGAGTGTCTAATTGGTTTGAAAATCCTAGAATCCCTCATTTTAATTAGTTTATCTTTCATCTTGGGAGAAAGAGTAGGGTTTATAAGCCTTTTTCTTTTCCGAAAAGGTTTATCATCAGACTTCAATGGCACTTCATGTTGGAAGAGGTCTTCTCTATAAGCATTGAGATCATCATACGACCATGCAAACACATGTCTATAATTCCTCAATAAATTTATGATATCTTGCCTAATTTTAGAGGTAAATTTATTCCCTATAAACACATATTTAGGGGACCATTCAGTCCCTATATTTATTCTTTCAACATCCTTTTCATCCTTAACAGTAATCTTATGATTTTCTTTATCATCCTTATTGTTAAATACCCTTTCTAGTGCTACAAATCCTTTAGAAATTTTGTTGTTTTTTAATTGAATGACTTCTTTACCAAATAGAATCTCTTTCCCATCAACCTCTTCTACAAGATTATTAGAGTCTATAATTTTTTTCATACCTTCCTTCACATGAAAGAAATTTGATAATGTCCCACTCATCTTCAAAAACTTGCCAATTGTGCACATTATCAAGAACTGATGGCCTATTCTTTATTTCTATTTATGTGATATCTATGTAAGGAATACTACCTTGCCTGACTACCAAATTAGCCAAAAAAATTGTTAGAACATTTTTAGATTTGTCTATCCAAGTTATGTTAAATGCATCAAAAATTTCAATAGTATCCCATACCTCATTCTTGTATTGTTTCATCTTGTCTTTTTTTAATATTATGTTTATTTGCTATCCTCAACCCTAATAACAAGGCTTCATATTTAGTTATGTTATTAGTACACTTGAAAGATAACAAGAATGAATACTTTACCTGCACCATTTCCTTCTTTGGAACATGAGCCATCAAATTTCATCCTCCATACCTTCTCATGATCTATGGTAATACATTCATAAGTGGGATCCACCTTTTTTAAAGCTTCCTTAGTGATACTTACTTGAAAATTCAAGTCATTTGATTTGGATTGATATCTTCTACCAAATATCTAACCTGGGTTCCCTATCTATCTTGGTATTCCTACCATTTAATGGGATAGATGCATAAGATGAATCTAATTGAATTTTGCCTCCTAATAAATTATACCATTGTCTAAAAAAAATCATACCATACATAGTAGGAACCTCCACTACTATAATATCAATTTTATAAACCTTTTCAGGAAAAGAAGAAAATCTAAAATCAATATATTTTATAAATCCCACAATAGGGACAGATCTATTATCCATGGCATAGAATTTACCATAAGGAATATCAACATCCAGATTAAAAAATTTCATCACATCAATAGGCATAATATTCACAGTTCCTCCTGAAACAATCATCCAATTTTTTTATCAATTTATCATTTATGAGTAGAGTTAAATAAAATGGATTGACTCAAGTAGGATCCTTATTAAAAATAGTTCCTAGGTATATTTCAGGTATCTTTTGAGCATCATCTTTTTCTTCTTTTTGACTTTCTACTTCAGATATCAATTTTAAAGCCTCTTTCCTATAATGTAGGAATTTCATAATTTTCATTAGGGGAACAATGAATTTTACCTAAGATAAAGCTTGAGCTATGAAGGAATTATAGTCAAGAAAATTCTTACCAGTGGATTACTTGTCATTTGTGTCTTTGTAAACTTTGGTTGCTCTTCCTGCTTATTAATATTTTGGTCCTTACCTTTGATTTGTTTAGCCCCCATCTTGTCAAACATCCTTACCCCTTTTCTTTGTTCTTTATTTACTTCTCAATTCCTCAGCTTGTAATTTCTTCTCACCTTCTCTATTGATGCAATGCTATGAGCTTCTTTATCTTCCTTAGACAAATTTTTTATTCGTGGGAGTTTTTTGTTATTTAAAAACACCACTTGATTAATTTTATATCTTCCATCTGTATAATTTTTTTGCATATTCATCCTCTAATGATTCCTCACTCCAACATGGTCCACTAGATACTACATTACATCTAGTAATTTCATCATTTTCATTTCTTTTCTCATCCCAAATATTTTGTGAAATTACACATTGGTCTGCCATGTAAGGTAGTAAACAAACATCACACCAAGGCTTGTTATTAGCAAAGTGACTAGTTCTTTTTAGAGGATCTGCAGTCTCCTTGATATCCACTAGTTTACCTTCTTTCCAATTAGTATTATAAGGCATTTCTTACAACCTATATCTATCATTATTGATAAAAGGGTGATTGTTTCTCCTTTGGAGGGAAATTATTTCTCCCACTTCCCATATTCATTTTTTTCATCATGTTATGATTTTTTTTTAATCTGATCTTCTTCTTTGTTTTTCTTAGGAGCAGTAGTATTGAACAACTTAGTATCATCCCTTTTCAATCCTTTTCATGTTTCCTTTCTGATGTTTTCCAAAGATAAAGCAATCTTGAAGGCTTGTTGTAGGGTGGCAGGCTTTTCCTTTCTGATCTCATAGTTCATTTTTTGATCTAGAGCATCTATGTAAAAGTGCATAAGAAACATGTCAAGTGGCCTAATGTCTCTTGGAACCTTATTTAACTCTTTATTGAATATCCTATTAAATTTGAGTATAGTTTCATTCTAATTTTCCTTGATACTAGTTAATTCATGTGAAGCAAAAGAAGGATAATTATGGTCACCAAAATGTTCAAAGAGTTGACCAACACATTCCTGCCAACAACCCAAAGACCCATTAGGTAAACATATGTACCATTCTGCTACATCTTCAATTAAAGATTGGACAAATAACTTCATTAGGACATCCTCATGAGCTTCACTCATTTACTCAATTACTACCTTTAATAATGAGTTTCTATTGATATAGCCTCATTCCTAGAGTACTTGGAGATTGCAGTTCTTAAATGATTTAATATGGGATTTGGAAATCCAAATATACCATAAAAATACAATTATATATACTACTCTAATGGGACAAGATCCCTAACATTCTAATTGAACCTATCATTTTGTTGTCTATTATTTCTTTGCATATTTTGATTATTGTTCATATTCCTTCCTCTATGTTGTCTATTGTTTTGCACATAATTGCAGTTGTATGCATTAATATTATAATATGCATTGTTATTTTTCTAATTAATTGTAGGCTATCTTGAATGTCTATCAACATCTCTTCTTCTTTCAGTCGTACGTGGATGGTTATTTGATATGTTTTTTATTTGGAAAATAGGTTTTACAGGGATCCCGAAACCCAAAGTTTTACAGCATTAAACAACTTAAAGCATAATAGTTAGAAAAAACAAGAACTGCCTCAAAAGGCTAGAAACAAAAAGGCTCGAAGCCTGGGAAACAAAGGCCAGGAATAGAGCCTGGCAGGCAAACTGGTGTCCCTTTTTCTCCATTGCCTGCAAGATTTCTGCAGCATCACTTTCCTTCTGGATGGTCTCTTCCTCCTGGATCATGGGGGGGAAATGCATCTGGTCCCCCTAGCTTTCTTGGATTCCAGTCTCTTTCTGAGGATCCTCTCGGCTGGTTTCGTGCTCTGTACTCTGCTCCACATTCCCCATAAGACCAGCATTGGTCAGATAGTCCCCCAGATTAATAATGTCTTCATTCAAGGTATGAAGGGTATCCACAATCTGTTTAGTCACAACTTGGTGGACGAAATCCAACCTTTGGACCTTCTGCTCGAGCCGAGTGATTCTGTCCTCCTGATTGTCACTGGGGTCCTTGCTTCTGTCTTTTCCTTGGCTGCCCACCTAGTCTTTACTGCCTCTGGCCTCATGATCCTTGACTTCCTCCCTGTTGTTGGTCTAGTTGGACCTATCCTTCAGAGTCTCAATTTCTTGAAAAAGCCACTTAATGGAGCAGAAATTGTCAATCAGGTTGTTCTTTGCATTGTTGAGGAAGTTGAAACCTGTTTCACAAGCATTGTTAGAGAGAACCAGAAGAGTTAGGTCAAGGAGCTTGTCATAGTGTGTGCTACTGTTGAGATCCCCAACACCTAGATTTTAGCAGGTTCTCTAACAATGCCCATACTAACACTATCCATACTGAAATTTTGCCAAGCCCTTCTCTTATTTTTCCTGATGGCCTCCCCTTCCTTTTCAACCATAATTTCTATCATCTCTTCTGGGGGCGAAAAGGGGACCTCCAGGGGGGAGGTGGGCGCAGTAGGGCTAGGGTGAAAATTAGCGTTATCACTAAGATGATCATGGGTTGGGTTTTGGTCCAATTTTCTTTTCCTGGGGTTATCTTGGGTTACCAAGGGGGTTGCCTCCTTCTTGTCATTATCTTTTTCCTTGTCATCTTCCAACTCACTTTCCTTCTTTGCCACCGAATCTGCCTCCTCCGACTTCGTATCTGACTCCTCACTAATCTCCTTAGGATGAGGGGTAGGGGGGTTAGGGGGAGGGCACCTGGGGCTCTTCCTGCTAGGGAAGCAGGGTGAGGGTTTGGCTTTTGGTGTTTCAGACTTGACAGATTTCATAATGTGCACTTCCCCTGAGTTTGAGCTAGCAGTGTCGTCCAAGGAGCCACCCGAAGCCCCAATGGATTTGACTCTTGTTTGGGTTTTCACAAACTCAAAAATGAGGAGCAGAAGACCTTCATGAAGGGCGGGATTCTAAACATGACATTTCTTGTAACTCTCTATATTCTTAGTCATAGAAGTATAAATATAGAAAGGAAAGGAGATTTTCACTTTATGTCTAAAATGATTAAGCTGAACAAAATGATGGGTTCTGAGTCTATCAAACCTGGGCTCCAAAGTGACATACTCTATGATGATCCTCAGAACAAGCCCCCAGAACTTCTTGATGGACTCTATGTCATTGAAGGTGTCAATCTTTACGAATTTTCTTTTCTCCTTGTCATTCTTGATGAAAGCGTTGACAGCATTGGCAGACATCTTCTTATCCCTGAAGAAGCTAATGCCTTCCTGGGAGAAGCCTGTCACCTCCACAATGAGACCCTCTATGATTTTGTGAGAGAAACCATCAATTATGACCTTTCCGTTGTGCCATGTTTCAACCATAATCTTGGTAACCCCCGAGTCGAAACCATGGAGCCTCTCCATGAAGCTAGTTATGCCACCCTTCTGGAGTTTTTTCCAAACCTTCCCTTTTTCTTTCTAGCTCTTCGTTTCTCCCCGTGGCTCTCTTCTAATCCTTTCTCCCACCATTGCAATTTTATGCCATTCTAACCCTAAAACCTAAACAGAATTGCAGAGCTCAAAGATGGACAAATCACTAAGGACAAGAGCTTTAATGCGCATGTTTTTGGGTTTAACTCTAGCTTTCTTCTGCTCATGTAATCCGTACACGTTATTATGAAATGGTGGGGGTTCCGCATAACTCCAATTGATTCCCTTTTTAAAACATGATTTAGCATGTGTCATCATCATAAAAATATTTTGAGTTGGTACCTTGAATTTGCTCCTTTCGGATGAGCTCAATAGCTGCCGCCAAAAAATGATTATTGTTTCCCCACATCATCACTGAATTGAAAGTGACCACTACATTCGCAAACCAATCAGCAACCACGTTAGCTTCATGGTAGACATGGCTGACGTGGTAATTTTTAAATTTTCTCAAGTCCATTTTTAGGTCCTCAATTATGCTTTCAATGGTCCATGATGGTTTGGTTACTCCTAAAATACAATTAATTATATTTAGGGAGTCACCTTCAAGCCACAGTTGTTCGATCCCTAAGTCCAAGGCCAGCTTAACAGTGAGTCTGGCCGCACTGGCTTCAGCCAAATGGTTGGTTTGGTGACCAATAGGGGAGGAGATAGCAGCAATGCTCCCTCCTAAGTTGTTTCTTATGATTCCACCGCATCCGGCAGGACCAGGGTTCCCCTTAGCCGCTCCATCAAAATTGGCTTTATGCCAGTTTTCAGGGGGGAAGGACCAAGAAGCCCAATGTCTTCTTTTGATCCTGTCTTCTTTCCTGGTCTTAATTTTCCCTCTATCCTTTATGTTTCCATCTCTAGTTTTGGAATAGTTCTCTTTCATGATGCTATGAATTTTCTCTACCATAATACCCTGAGGAGCTTCTCTATCTCTGAATATCCTTTTGTTGTGCTCCTTCCAAATTCCCCAGCAAAAGTGTGGGATAATCTAGGAACTCAAAATTTGGGATTCCAAGCCTTTATGGTTGCTTCTCCACTGAATGAAGAAATTCTAGATACTGGCTGGCAGGCACCAGTAGGAGTTCATATTGGAAGTCAGAAGACTCCACACTCTAGAGGAAAAGGGGCAGTGAATGAAAATGTGATTAACCGTTTCCAGGTCAATTTTACAGAGGCAGCATCTGTTGGGAATAATTTGGCCTCTTTTGGTTAAATTATCCAGGGTAAGGATCTTGTCTTGCAAGAGGAGCCAAAATAAAATGTTGATTTTGGGTGTTAATCCAGGGGTCCAAGCCTTGGCCTAAATAGGTTTCTCCCCTATTCCCACAAGGGAAAGATAGCCTGACGCTACAGTATAATGGCCTCTAGAAGAGTCTCCCCAGACTAAGGCGTTGCCTATCTAGTTGATGTTAATAGTGTTCAAAGAGGCCATCAAAGGCTCAAGATCCTGTGAAAGTTTTGCCAGATTGTGCCATTCATTCCCATTTCTGTAGTTCCTAACCAACATACCATATCTGCCTATTGCCTGATCAGCCCACCTACCAAATGAAGGATGGTTATTGAGAGGTTCCTGAAAAAGCCAGTTGTCCTGCCAAAAAAGGATTTTGTCTCCCATTCTAGCTTTCCATTTGGCCCTGGATTTAGCAAGGGGAAGGGCCTTCAACATACCTTTCCAAATGTAAGAACCCAATGGCAGCTCGGCCCCCTAGAAAATGGAGGAGAGAGACAGGCCTCCCAGGTACTTCTCAGCCAAAATGTCACTCCAAACCCCTGTGCCTTAGAAGATGCCCCAAGGGAGTTTAGCTAAGAGGGATTGATTGAGGTGAGAAATTTTCCTGATTCCAAGACCTCCCTGGCATTTGGGAAAGCAAACCTGGTCCCAGGCTACCAGGTGGTATCTCTTATGGTCATCAGTTCCAGTCTAGAGAAATTCCCTCTGAATCCTCTCCATTATGTCTGCAAACTTAACCAAAATCCCAAAGAGACCGAGGGCATAGGTGGGGAGGTTCTGGAGAATCGAGTTAACCAAGGTGCATTTACCTGCCTAACTGAGGGTGGCCCCTTTCCAGCCAGCAAGTTTCTTGGTGAAGTTGTCGCTAATGCTAGTCCAAAAGGATTCTGGGGGTTTGGAGCCTAGAGGAAGCCCAAGATAAGTCACCGGTAGGGACCCAATGCCACAACCTAGAATTTGAGCAATTTTCCTCTGCCTCTCTAGAGGAGTGCTAAGGAAGAAGACAAAGCTCTTGTCTAAGTTAATAGCTTGGCCAGAACCCTTGGTGTAGGAATTAAGGATGCATTTGAAGGTCCTGGCCTCTCAAACTGAAGCTTCGCCCTCCAAAATCTTGTCATCCACAAATTGCTGATGACTGAAAGTGGATGGAACCAAAGAAGGCCTCAAACCCACTAAACACATGTCCCTGATCTTCTTCTGAATGAGTCTGCCAAGGCATTTCGCCATGATAAAAAATAGGACCGGAGAGATGGGGTCTCCTTGCCTTAGACCCCTAGAGGGGGAGAAGAAAGGAGAGGGGTGGCCATTGACCAGAACCGACAAAGAGGGTGAAGACACAAGCTAAGAGATGAGTTTGTAAACCTCATCATCGAGGCTAAAGGCATGAAGAGCAGCAAAGAGGAACTTCTAGTCAACCCTATCATAAGCATTTGATAGGTCCAGCTTAAGAAGGAATCCTTCCTTTTTACTTGCCTCAAGAGAGTGGATAGCCTCATGAACCGAAACAATTGAATCAAGGATCTGCCTGCCAAGGACAAAGCCAGTTTGCTAAGGAGAGATAATCAAAGGGAGAACTTTGAGGAGCTTGGAAGTGAGAACCTTGGCAATGATCTTATAGAAGGAATTGCAGAGGCTAATGGGCTTGAATTTATCCAGAGTATCAGCACTCGAGATTTTAAGGATGAGGACCAGAAAGGTAGCATTAAGTTCTTTAAGAAAATACCTGGCTCCAAAGAACTCTTGAACCGCTTTAACCACATCCTTTTTCACAACATTCCAAAAGATTTGAAAGAAGAAAGTAGGGAAACCATCCAGGCCAGGAGCTTTATCCCCCGAGAGAGAGAAGAGGGCCTGATGGATTTCCTCCAAGGAGGGGATTGCCTTCAGCATGGAGTTGTGATAATCTTGAAGAATTGGGGGAATGGTCACTAGGATTTCCTCTTGTTCAGACCCAGAGAGGGAAGGATCAACAGAGAGGAGAGTTGAGAAGTAGCAGACAGCTTCCTTCTCAATTTCATCCTCTTTGGTAATCTGAACCTGGCCCTTTACAATGTTGGATATTCTATTATTAGCCTGGTGCTTAAGGGTGGTCAGGTGAAAAAATCTAGTATTGCAGTCTCCTTCCTTCAACCAACTGACTCTTGATCTCTGTTTCCAGAAAAGTTCTTCCTTAGATATGGTGTTGTGCATATTCAAAAGGATGGCCTTTTCTTGCTGGCTATTATGTGCATTGTATCCTGAATGTTGCATTTCATCCTGAATAGAAGAGAGCTGATCAGAAAACTTGTCTTTCTACTAGAAGATGTGGCCAAAGTTAGTTCTATTCCATGATTTGATGTTTCTTTTCACATTTTTCAACTTCTGGGCAACTTTGTACATTGCAGTGCCTTCAACCTCAATGCTCCACCAATGGGAAATATTATCTTCCAGCGCAGGGTGTGAGAGCCACATTTTCTCAAAATAGAAAGGGAAGGCCTTGTTGCTGGAAAGGGGGGAGGCAGAAAGAGAAATTGGGGAATGATCAGAGCCCACCCTGGGGAGGAGGGATAATCTACAGGAGTGGGAGAGGAGCCGTTTAGGGGAGATGAGGGCTCTATCAAGACGAACTTGGATACTATCACCCCCAATTCTTTTGTTAGACCAAGTGAAGCTGCAACCTTGAAGGTCCAAATCCAGGAAAGCAAGATTCTGAATGAACGAAGCAAGGTCATGTTTGCTATCCTGATCTAGGGCATGACCCCCCCTTTTTTCTGCATCATAGAGGCAAGTTGAAGTCCCCCATTATAATCCCTTTATTCAAATTACAATTAGATAAGATGCCAAGGAGCTTAGTCCAGAAGCAGCTCCTTTCTTTCTTGGTATTGGGGGCATACAGGTTAAGGATTAGCCAAGATTCATTGCTTTGGATGTGAAAAACCTTACAAAGAAGAGCATTAGTAGAGCTATAAAGAGTAATTAACTTGAAAGCTCTAGTGTTATACAAGGTTAGGACACCACCTGAAGCTCCATCCAAATCAGAAGCTTCGCAGCAAAAAGTTTTACTTAAAGATATCCTTCTTATCGGGTCCCTTTTCATCTTAGTTTCCTATAACATCAGAAAGTTAGGTCTTTGGTCTCTAATCATATTTCTAATGAGTTCCTGTTTGTGAGCCCCATTAAGGCCCCTTATGTTCCATGAGATAACTTTCATTTCTTACTTCCTGAGAAATCCTTGATGGACCTCTGGCTTCCATCTGCCAGGTTCCTTCTTGTTTCTTCTTGCAGAATCTGATTTAAGTTCTTTCTTCTTGCTCCCTTGGGGGGTGACCCAATATTAGCTTTAACCCTACTTCTGGTTGAAGTAGGAGATGGGGGGGGGGGGGGGGGGGGGGGGAATTTTTCTTCTAGTTCTTCTTTTTCTTCTTGACCATGCACCAATCATCAAGGCTATCTGTCGCACTGTTATCTAACCTATCTTCCCAAAGGGCAAGCTGAGATGGATCAGTTTTCTTAATGAGGAGATGAAGCTTGGCCTCAATTCCTATAGGGGCTGAATAATCTCCCCCCTTTCCATTAATGACCCCTGGAGAAGCTAGAGTGTTCTCAAGGGGAAGACACTTAGCTTGGGTATCCTCTTCCTAGGCCGGGGATTCCCGTTCCAGGCGATTCAACACTGTAGCTCCCAAAAGAGGGACTTCCTCCGCTATGGGAGAAAACTATACTATAGTTTCCAGAGGGAGATTCTACTCCACAACGAGACCTGTGGCTAAGGAGGGGGAGGTTACCCGCACCTTAGGGTCCTCCAATGGGTCTGAGATTGTCTTTTCCAAGACAGGGCCCTGTTCAAGGGGGGGGGGAAATAGCATTTTCCTTGGGGGATCCTTCTGAATAGTGTCCTTCGTTGCTATGTCTTTTAGGCTAATAGCCTTTCTCCCCTATGCCACAAAAATTTTGTGCCTCCATAGCATCTTCATCTTTCCCTTACCAGAAGGGCGTGTAGCAAGTTTCATGGTATGATCAGGGATGACTGGTTTCGCGATCTTTTTCTTTGCCTCATTGGGGCACTGGTGGGCCTTATGACCAGCCTTTAGATAGAGGAAGCACGCAAAGGGGATCATTTCATAGATGATTTTTTGATTGTGCACTCCAAGTTTGGAATGAAGTTCAACGAACTCAGGCATGTCTGTTCCATCTCTCACCCCAATGCAGATGCGTGCAAAATTGAGGCAACTATTGGAAGCAGTAATCGGATCCATTGAGAGAAGTTCCCCAAAGGTCCTGGATATACCCCCAAAGATGTCCTCATTCTAGTATTCAAGTGGCAGTTCTGGCAGTCTTACCCACACTGGAGCTTGGGCGAAAAAAGAATCATTCAAGCTCATGCCAGATGACCATTTCTAGAGCACAAGGGAAGAATGACCCATGGCCCATTACCCTTCACTTAGAATGCTAGCGAGGTCTTCCAAGCAAGTGAAATTGAAAGACATAAAGCCTTTCGCCATAGCCGTGACCAAGACCTAGCCCTTAAGAGCCCATTTATGTTTTATGAGCTGCCTAACTTCATCAATGCTCAGTCTAGGCCCCAGAAATTTCCCAACCAAAGTAGAAGCCATAGTCTAAATATTGTGATCTATAATTTCATCCGGGATGGCTATCACACAAGAACCAATCACCGAATTCTGAATAGTTTTAACAGGTGGGAAAGAGGACTTACCAAAGGGTTTAACCCTGAAGAGTGAGAACCATTTTGTAGGTCCTTGCACATTTGTTTTGGAAACCAAAGGAGACTTGGTTGCTTCCTTGATTAGGACAACTGGACCCCCAACCGCACTTTCTGACCTATCCCTAGTGCTAGGAGTAGCCAGACAGCCTCCATCTTGTTGTTCGTGCTCCAGTCCAGGGACCCAAAATAGACCATCCAAGGAATTCTCGCTCTTGCATGAATTCAAATTTTGAAAACACCCGCTCCCATCGCTATCCGCTCCCATCACTGATGATCTATTCTTGGTAGTATGATATTGTTAGATTTTATATTGATCTATTCCTAATGGTTATTTGATATGTTATCTATGTCATTTTCTATCATTTATATAGGCTAATAATCAGGGAATCTATAAACACCATTCCTACATATTCCAAGTTTTTTTTCTTCTCTCTTTGGCCTAGTTCTTTTTAGTAATGTTGTAACACATTGATCACTAGTTATTCCAATCAATTCTAGGATTTCACTAGGCTGCCTTTTCAAATCTCTTATTGCTTTCTTAGACCTCATAAACTTTGCAAGTTCTTTAATCATTTTGCCTACTCTAGCATCACCTTCTTTATTATCTTCAAATTCATCAGTTGAGGACTAGTTATTTGAGGGATTTTCGTGATTTTATTGGAAAAAATTAAGCTCCTAACAGGGATTCAAAGTCTCCTAACAAGGACTGATATGTACTGAATGTTTTTATATGCTCCTAACAAGGTTTATCCTCTAACAAGGAATATTTATATTAGTACATCATCTTGTTATACACTCTTAATAGGATCCATCCATAGCTCTCTTATTGTACATGAATAGATCTCTCTTTGCTTCACTGCATTCTTCAAGCTTTCCTTCTTCCACAATTGTCTTCTCACTTTTTTTCAAGATCCAATAACCTGGACCCATGTGCAATAGATAAGTCTTCATCTTCTCCCTCCAAATATCATATTTGGCCCCATCAAATCTAGGACTATCCTTTTTGAAAATATTTTCCATTGATCTCCCAAAGTTGTTAAGCTTATCCTTCAACGACCTGATGCTCTAATACTAATTGTCAAAATATATAATCCACTAGTATAACTAAGAGGGAGGGTGAATTAGTTATCCAACTAATATCACAATTATCGACCCTATTAAACTTTAACCATATGAGCAATATAATCAAAAACCACAAAAAGATACTCATACATAATAACACTAGATATGTTAACTAGGGAAACCTTTGATCAGAGGGAAAAACCTAGTGGGAATGGTATCCACAAGATGATGTACTAATATAAATGTTCCTTATTAGAGGATGGACCCTATTAGGAATCTATAAATACATTCAGCACATATGAGTCCATGTTAGGAGACTTTGAATCCCTATTAGGATATTCTAACCCTATTAGGAGTTGTAGAAGATAGCTGGACCCACTGCCCAAACAACTTCAAGGTTAAGACCGATGAACCCACTATCCAAATGTTATCTATATTATTCCTTGCAAAATAATAGAATTAAAATGTACTTTCTTCCTCTATCTTTGTCATGCCAACCAAATGTCTACTCCTTCTGATCTTGTAACCAGATCACAAATCTCACATCCAAAGTCCCTTCAATCACTTATGCACATTTACCAAACACTCTGCTCCCTCTCATACTTTGCAATTTATACAATGAACATAACACTTACAATCGAGGGAAAAAAATCTTTCCTTTATACCATATATTCAAAATAATTCCTTGAGTCAGCCTTGAGGCTTTCCCAATTAATGATAATTAGATAATTAATTAATTACAATTACAATAGCACTACCAACTCACAATCTAAATAAAACTTCACATGTGAGATACTGATGCTTGTACACTTTTTCATATCATCAATAGATTTTCCTCTATCATTGCCTAACTATGCATCTTCTCATTTATCTTAGATTAAAGATATCGAACAACCATTAGGAACTGCTTTCCTAATGTTGTCTCTGAACTGCTATTTGTAACTCATGTACAACTCCCATACATCTTTGACTTAGACTCTAGGCACTAAACCATATCATCAAAACATATTATAGAATATGTCCATGGCCATGCATCACCAAAAAATCAAACCATTATTTGTACAACTAAGATCTATGTCTTCTATGCAGCCAGTATTTACCAAAACTATACTATGTTGACATCAATGACAAACACAATCATGAATGCAACATGTCAATACTTTCCAATGCTTAGGATACTTCCCCAAATTAGTATCATCAATATTCATGTTGAAAACCTCCCCTTTGGCATTTATGGCAACATAGATTTAAAAACATCTAAGTTCCAAGAATACTAAAATAGTACTCTATTGTTGGTGCTCTCATCTTCACAAATCCCCTTCATTTTCTAAGTTTGAAATCCTTTGGATTCTATGATTAGCATCATTTTTTCACACACTAAACAATTATTAATACATTTGGTGCATATCTCTTGCTTCCTCACATAAATCTTTCTAAATCTCCCTAAAGAGGTATCTCTCCCCCATTCATACTTAGGTGTTCATCTCCCCCATTACTTAGGAGATGGTTAAGAGTTCTTCTCCCCAATTATTTAGGAGATAAATTTTCATGCATATTCTCCCCCATTGACATCAATGTCAAAGGCCTCAATATTAGAAAAACATCATTTTTTAAATACCAATTGTTAATGCATTGCTCCAATTCTTCAACCAACTTGAGTGTCCAAAGATACTAGTCAAAAAAAATATCAATAGACCTCAATGACTCATCTTATCACAAATACTGCCCCATACAGGAAACATCAACATTCAGTCTAGTCTAACAATAGTTATCTATACCACTGTACTGATGTACTTACTACATCATCTACTCAAAACTAGGTTGGGTATAGCCCCAAGCATACCTCTCAAGTACTCAAATGTATCTTTAGGAAAAAGGCTCATAAAGATATTTGAAATCTAATCTTTAGTACTCACATAATCTAATTTGATCTCCTTTTTTGTTTCTTTCTCTCTTAGCACATGATACTTAATAAATATATGCTTGGTCCTAGAATGGAATACATTATTCTTAGACATACTCACTATACTTGTGTCATCACAATAAATAATAATAGGTTCTACAAACTTAATTTTTATTTCCTTCAACATTTTCTTCATCCACATTACTTGATTATAGTTATTGTTGCTACAACATACTCTGCCTCAACTATACTCTGTGAAATACAATCTTGCTCCTTGCTTAGCCAAGAAATCAATCTTCCTTCAAGAAGAAATGGTTCACCATTGATGCTCTTTTTGTCATCCATACTACCTACCCAATCCGCATTAGTATATGCACAAAGAGTAAAATCACATGAACTATCATACCAAATTCCATAGTCAGATGTTCCTTTCAAATATTTGAATATCCTCTTTACTACTACATAATAGCACTCCTTAGTATCATCTTGAAATCTAGCATAATCCCAACTACATTTGTTATATCTAGTTTGATGTAAGTTAGATATTGCAAACATCTAATCATGGATCTGTACTTCTTATTCTCTACTACAGGGGTCTCATCTTTGTTAGATAACTTGTGACTAGTTATCAAAGGTGTACCAATAGGTTTGAAAATCCAAACCTTTTCAATATGTCTTTTAGGTACCTAGCTTGTGAAATGAAATTTTCATCATTATTTTGTACAATATGTAATCCTAGAAAAACTTCATTTCTCCTATCATTCTCATTTCAAACTCATTATTCATTAAAAAATATGATTTCATCAACAAATATTACTATTATCAGCAAAAAAATCTCAATTTATTTCACATACAAGTTACTATATGTCATGCCATTAGCAAATCCAAGCTTTGCCAAATAGTTGTTCAACCTTGCATACCTAGGTGCTTGCTTCACACCATATAGTGCTTTCTTTAGTCTACATACCATGCATTTTTATTTTGTCAAAGGAAAACCTTCATGCTACTCTATATATACCTCTTCCTCAAGTTCTCCATTTAGGAAGGTTAATTTAACATCCATCTAATAAACCTTGAACTCCTTATTTGCTACATAAGCCAAGAAAATCCTTACTACTTCCATTCTAGCTACAAGTGCATATGTCTCCTCATAGTCTATGCCTTCTTGCTATGAATATCCCTTGCATGTAAGTCTAGCCTTGTTCCTCACAACTTCACCTTGCTCTTTCATCTTGTTTCTGAATACCCATTTGGTTCTTATCACATTCTTATATTTAGGTCTAGGAACTAACTCTTATGTTTCATTCTTCACAATCTTATCTAATTCTTTCTCCATTTCTTGAATCCAATGATCATCTTTACATTCTTCATTTGTGCTCTTAGGTTCATCTTGAGAAGTAAAACATATCTCTTCATTAACTCTACTTCTTTTCATCACACCATTGTCTTTGCTTCCAATTATCTACTCTAGAGGGTGGTTCTTTGTCATATTTATGTTAGGGGTAGGAGTTGACATCTCAACTCTTATCTCATCTCTAGGTTTAGATCTCTCATCTCCTCTTTGCTCAATAGTAGCATATCATTTTGTAGATCATTGGTAGTCTCAAAGAAAATTTCTACATTTTGTCTAACAATTCTAGAATTATCTTCTTCTTCATCTAAATTGTAATCTACCATTTTTTCCTTGGTTCCAAACTTTTCATCAATCCTTACATTTGTGCATTCAAATATTGTCATAGTTCTATAGTTAAAACATATGTGTGCCTTTCTTTTTAATGAATAGCCAAGAAACATACCTTCATCATGTCTTGGATCAAACTTACCATTGTCATCATCTCTCTTAATGTAACATTTTTTGTCAAATATTCTAATATACTTAACTGATGGTAAATGACGAAACCATAGTTCATAAGGTGTCTTGCTCATACCTTCTCTAATCTATACTATGTTCAAAGTGTATAGTATTGTATTGATTGCTTCTCTCCAAAATGTCTTAGAAACATCATTCTCAAACAACATCACTCCTGCTACATCTACTACTAACTTATTTCTTCTTTCAATAATTCCACTTTGCTCAAGTGTTATAGGCAAGGATAGTTGTCCTTTTTGATGAATAGTCCTTTCTATTAATAAATAATATACTTAGTTAAAATTCACAAAAAAGGGGTTAGGGTATACAAGATCACCCAATGAAATTTCACATGGCCTTAGTCAGAATCAACAACTATTCACTAAAAAAAACTTATAAGAAATAACCCTTAGGCAGCCAAAGTAGTACCAATTGAAGGGGATGCTTCATCCCAATCATGAAATCCCTAGTCATTCTTGGGACTGGTAGGTGGGCTAGGAACAGTCTAGCCATTAGTAGCATTGTCAAGGGCCTAGTCTTCATCTTTGGTATCATTCCATGAAAGAGAGATGGCCAACTCCAAGTGAAAGGACCATTTACTAGAAACAACACACCAAGTACTAGGAGGGGGAGCCACTGGGCTTGAGGACTAGCCTATGCCACCATGGGGTAAGGAAGTCGAGCAATGATGCTAACCACCATCACCACCACTAGTAGAGTGGTGGCAGGAATCCTGCAAGCATGGCATATGTGAGTGGTGGCCCCTGGGAAGAGGATTATTAGCCAAAGCATCAAGAGGCACTCTAGCAACCATACATGGAGCATTACCCCAATGATTGAGAAGCTCCTAAAGGTGGGCCACCTTGTTGTCTTGTACTTGAATATGCATCATGACATCATTATAGATGTATGATTTAGTGTACATAGCAACATTTATTTGAAGAAAACTAAGTGAAAAGAAAAACATTTCTATCTTTCCATAGAGTAAACAAAATCTTTATCCTAAAAGTATGCCAAATCTGGATGAATTTTCTAGGGAACCTAGGAGAATCACCCAAAATAACCATATACCAAGAAAAGGGCTCAGGCTGAAATGACTTAAAGAAATCATGACTCCAGTACCAATAGTTTTGAGCATGTCTAAAGAACCAAAAAATATGCAAAAAAGACTATGGTTGCCCACAAAATGGACACCAAGGATCCAAAAGTCCAATATGCTTTTGTCAAGGCCCAAGGGGAAGTCCTTGAAAACTAGGTGTAACCATCTAAAAATGGTCATCTAGACTATTAGCTCCCTTCTCAATATTTTGGCTAATTTAATTAATCATTTACCTAGACCAAATTGTTAATAATCAATTAATTTTATAATAACCTATAGTTTGACCATGCTACCCTAAGTTTATTATTTGATTAAAAGAACATGTCCCCTTTTAATTAAATAAAAGACCCCATTCTTCTAACCCACTTAAAGTGCACACATAAATTCATTTTTCTAGTTTTAAAATTAAAAGAAAAGGCTTTGTGACTTTTTTCTTATATAGGAAGTCAACTTCTATTTTGTTGGATCACTTGCTTGTGCACATGGATCACTCCTATTTTCAAACTCCATTGTTGATCTTCCATAATCTTGACCTTGATCTCTACCATCTACATGACTTTAAAAGAGAGAGAACTTTCCCCCTCAAAGGATCCATCCACCTTTTGAATATTGTTATGTTTTAGGTTTTCTAAAAGGTTTCTTTGGAGTCTTGTGGAGAAATTCTCATATCATATCTCATTCTCTCTCATCCTATTAAGCAAAGACACATCCTTACATGTCATTCATAACTAGGTTCCAAGTTGGTAAGGGTAGTTATTCCCCTTTTGTTTTCACATAGTTAGAAACTCCACCTAGGCTTTCTCGTCAACAACCTTTTGTGGAAGACTCTGATTCTAGTCAAATGTAGACAACCAACATTTGGCACAATCCATTTTACAATTTTGAGAATCTATTTGGAACACCCTTTCACACACCCATGGGTGAAAACACTTTGAACAACATGCATCCTAAGAAAATTACACACCATTTAGAAGAGAAAGCACATGAAAATGAAATATTTTTGGAAATTATTTGTGCTAGGGAAAGAGCAGATCAACAAGCTAAAGCTAACCATCATACACACAATGAGGAAATTAGAAGAGACTATTACTGTAATCCTTTTGAACACTTTCCTATCAGTGGTAATCATGGAAATCACTCACCTCCAAGGACTCCTAGAGTCAATGTGAGGGCATGCCCTTCACCACCTAGACGATCACAATTACATCATGAAAGTGATGAGGAGATCACTAGTGAGGATGTTGTAAGATTTCAACAAGACAAACTCACTCAAAAACTGATGCTAAAAGCTTTAGAGAAAAATGGGGACCAATACTTCCAGTATATGAAAATGAAACGATGAAAACTCCCCCAATATTTTGATGTACAATGAATAATCAAAAAATGAGAGCCTACTGAGGCTAAATCTTGAGAGAAGAAATGCAGGAACTAGGGAAACAACTTGCACAATTTTAAACTCCCAAAGAGCCACCTAAAACTTCATTTATTGAATCAATATGTACTCTTCCATTTGATAGGAGTTTATGCATGCCTCCATTTCCTAAGGATATAGAGGTTCCTGAGTATAAAAAATACAATAGAAATGGTGATCATCATGATCATGTGAGACATTTCTATTCTATTTGTATGGATTTCATGCATAAAGACTCCTATCTTGTGTATTTTTTTCCTAGAAGTTTAAGAGGACAACCTATGGAGTGGTTCACAAAATTGACTTCCCCTCTCAAAATATTTGATGAGCTTGCACAAAACTTTATCCAATAATACTCTTACAATATTCAACATCCCATAACTATGTTGGACTTATGCCAAATTAAATAAAAATAGGGAGAACTCTTTGCAACATACCTTCAACGATGGAGATCCCTATACTCTAGGTACCCTCGACAAGTCCTTAAAGCTAAGAAAATCAATATTTTATTCAACACACTTGTACCTGAGCTATAATTTGACCTAAGAAAATAGTTTTTCATATCCTTTAACACAATGTTTGAGAGTATATATCGCATTGAGGATGTTGCTATCAAGAAGGGTGACATTGTTGTGAACAAAGACAAAAGTAACAATGGAAATAGAAAAGACAAAGGTAAACCTTGGAATAAAATTAGATATGTTGTCAATGACAAAGTAGTGGACACTCCTAAGACCAAGGAACCTATGTTTAACAATTCTAATGTTATCTATGCTACAAAAAAAAAGGCTCGAAACCAAAAACATCTGAAAAGAGCTCCAAGTTTACCAAAAAATGACATGTTTATACACCAATGGTTGAGCCTTAAAAAGTGGTCTTGAAAACCTTAATTGGAAAAAAGATGGTTACTTGACTAGATAGTTCATGTCCCTATAACCCAACCGTTAGACCTCGGTGGAGAGAGGATCACATTTGTAGTTATCACCAAAGCAAGGGTCACAACACTGAAAACTGTTTCAAGCTCAAAGGCATAATTCAAGTTCTCATTGAGGTTGGTAAGGTTGTCACTAATGGCCTCATTAAAAATTCTAACTAGAAAGCTTTTAAAGAACCCTTGCCAGAATATGAGAAAGGTAAAACTTCCAAAGCTACTAAGAAGAATCATGATGCCAAGAACAGCTATGCCTATTTTGATGCAGACAACCTTATATGCATTCTTAAATCCATTGAGTATTTATGCATGGAAAGTTATAATGATGAAAACTACCCTAAGGATCAAAGATGTAAATTTGTCCTCAAAATGTGAAATGCTCCTCAACACCATAATGACAATAGACATAAGGTAGTACTCTAAATGGTTGAATCTTCCTCTTCACAACATGAAATGCTTACCGCCGTCACTAAGGGGCAATCTAAAGTTGTCCCAAAAGTTTCTCATGATCCTAAGAATGCTTCATATTTTAAACAACCAACTACTTCCAAGTTCTCCAGCTATGACTTTGTCAGCCAACTGCAATGTACACTGGCTCAAATTTCCATTTTTGAGTTATTAGAGTTGTCACCTTTGCACAGGATATCCTTGAAAATCTCTACATTCTGCCAACATTCCCATATATATTGATGCAAAATGATTCCAAGCTATGGTGAACCATTTCTCTTCACCTCACTACCTCACCTTCTTTGAAGAAGATGACCAAGCTCTTATTCATCCCCACAACCTTGTTGTCGGCCATGTTGAAGTCCAAATATTTTGTACTCATGTTCACTAAGTCTTGTAGATAATGATGTAGGCTTGAACATTATTTAATTCAATATGATCCAATAGTTAGGCATGTTTGAATTTGACATAGACCCTAGGAGCAAGATCACTATAAAATCCTATGATGAGGTTGAAAGACCATCCAAAGGTCAAATTTTGCTTCCAATAAAATTTGGTCCAATAGAAAAGGATGTCATTTTCCAAGTCCTAGACATATCGCTTGCATAAAAATTTTTGTTGGGATGATCATGGATTCATGACATGCAATCAGTCCTTCTACATACCATCAGTGCATCAAGTTCCCTTTTAATGGTACTGAGAGAAACATTGGTGCCACATAATCACTCTTCTTAGGAGCCAACATTGTCCTTTATAGAGTGTGAATAGAAATTGAAAATGATGAGCCACGACATGGGCAAATACACTCTAGACTCTATTGTTGCTTTATCTATTTCCCCTCAATCTTTTGGTAAACCTTTTATCAAAAAGAAGCCTTCTACTTTCGTCATGACTCTTTTTGGCACTTTTGTACAATCCTTAGTTCCCCTGGAAGTAGAGGAAGAAGAATAAGCAATTAAAGATTGGGTCTATAAGGAAGAGAAATATGAGGAGGAAGTCACAATCACTAGTCCCATTTCTCCTAAACATTATGGAAAAGGATATAAATTTCTTGCAAACATGGACTATCAAGGCCACGAGTCCTTAACTGGTAACAAAAGCTCTAGTTGAACATTTAAGTCATACTCAAGATTCGAGATACTACTGACCTAGGTTTTTAGTTAGAAGATGACATACCAACATTTGATCAAAGAGCACCTATGTCTAGCAAATTGAAGGATGATGATCCTCCCATTATTGCTACCACTTCACAAGATGAGGACTTTATGCCTAAAATGTCTCTCCTTCGAGGAGAAGAAACACTAACTATAAATAATGATGTTGAAGCTTCTACCTCTTGTCAGTTAGAACAAGATGAATCTAACCATGAAGACATGAATAGAGGAAAAATTAGAAAAAATATTGTTCATCTAATTGCTAGATATCAGAGTATACACTCTCATGAGTATGAATAGGAAAGCCTATTAGACACATCTTGTGAGCTAGGATTGAATGTCATTCATGCCTATGCAACCCAATTGAATGTAATTGAAGAGTCTAGTATAGGGTCAAACAAGTTTGGCTTGCAAAATTTTTTAGTGGATCACACTAGTCCCTCTAGGTCTATTCCTAATCTAGACTCCTTTACAATGTATGATATAGGCTTGACTTTGCATGTCACTAGAGATTACTCTTTTTCGTATTCACAACCTTGAAGCTTCCCCATCACTCTCATTGATTCACCTTGATCTCATAGATTGGTCAGTTCAAAATCACAGACCTGAAATATTATCTTTTCAAAAAAACTATGAGATCACTTGTTACCTAAATGTCGTTGAACCCATCACTTCTTCCACTAGAAAACCTGTGGTGAACATGAAGGAATCAGATATCAAGTACCTTAGTCATAAAATTAAAATAAAAAAATAAGTGGTCCTATGGTGCACATTGTGGTGGTATGTGAATCTAAAAATAGTAAAAATAAAGATGTATCTAAGTGTGAAAACCTCCCTGAGGCACCTATGGATGGGGTACTTGGTAGTTTTCCAAGCTATTTTTAAGACAGATCTTCAATTCTCATCAAACCCACATAGCCTATCAACTTGGGGACAAAGGAATCTCCTAAAATTATCCATGTGGCTCAATCACTATCAACTAAGGAAAAGAGAATTTTGCCAAATCCTTTCAAGAAAAGAAGATCAATTTTGCATGGACTTACTCAAATATGCTAGGGCTTGATGTAGATCTTATCATGCATCATTTATCTATCTCTCCTAGTGTAATACCTATAAAAAAAAAATTGAGAAAGATACTTCCATGCATAGCCCTCTTGGTCAAAGTTGAGTTGGAAAAATTCCTAAGTGCAAACTTTATCAAAGCTATTGACTATGAGAAATGCATTTCCAACATTGTATCTGTGTTTAAACATGATAAAACCATCTGAGTTTGTACTGATTTTAGAGATCTAAACAAAGCATGCCCCAGGGATGAATTTCTGATACCAAACATAGATATGATAGTGGACATGATGGAAAGTTATGAAATGTACTCCCTCATGGATGACTTTTCTTGGTATAACCAAATTAAGATTGCTCCAACTGATCAAGAGAAGATAGCTTTTACATGTTCCTAGCCTACTTTCTATTGGAATGTCATGCCCTTTGGGCTCAAAAATGCTGGTGCCACCTATCAAGGAGCAATGACTACCATCTTCCATGATATGATGCATAAAAATATGGAAGATTATGTTGATGACACATTGGCTAAATCTAGAAAATGAGACACACATCTTGAAGACCTTAGTCTAATATTGGACCATATGGAACAATTTCAACTTAGACTGAACCCAAAAAAGTGTGCCTTTGGTGTCACATCTAGAAAATTTCTAAGCTATATTATCTTAACAAAAGGCATTGAGGTTGATCTTGAAAAATTCCAAGCTATCATGGAAATGCATCCTCCAAGAAATATTAGTAAACTTAGAAGTTTGCAAGGATGTCTACAATCCATAAGAAGATTCATTTCTTAGTTGGCTAATAAAGCTCAATCTTTTTAAAATAATTTTCATAAAGGTTTTACTCGTATCTAGAATGATGAATGTCAACAAAGTCTAGACCAAATCAAGGGTACTTGGGTGAACCTCTAGTTTTGGTGCCACCCATTCCAGGAAAACCTTTGATCTTGTATATCTCGGCTATAGTTTCTTCTCTAGGAGTATTATTAGCCCAAAGAGATGAGACTGGTAAATAACAGGCTATATATTACATCAATCAAACTTTGGTAGCTTATGAAATGAACTACATCAATATTAAGAAAGCATTCCTTTTAGTGGTCTTTACTTCTCAAAAACTCTAACATTACATGTTGGCACATATAGTTCACCTAATTGCTAAAATTGATCCTTTGAAATATTTGTTGAGTAAAGTTGCACTTATTGTTCATCTAGCTAAATGGATGATGATTCTTTTAGAATTTGACATATAGTATGTCAAATGTAAAGCCATCAAAGGGCAGGCCATAGTTGACTAATTTGGCTGATTTTACACTAGAGGATACAACACCCATGCAAATTGAGTTTCCAGATGCCTCAATTATGTACATCACTAAGAGAACTTGGAAAATATTCTTTAATGGTTCTCATATATAGAATGGGGCTAGAGAAGGTGTCTTTTTTATTTCCCCTCATGGTTATATGATCTCCAAATACCACCAACTCTTATTTTCTTGCATAAACAACATTGTTGAATATGAGGAACTAACAAATGGGATCAAAATGGCTCTTGAATGGAGAATCACCGAATTGCACATCTATGGAGATTCTCAACCAAGTGAATAATGAATATCAAACAAAGGATGACAAGTTGATACCTTACAAGAAGTTGATAGATGCTCTTAAGAACTATTTCACTTTTGTGACATTCTAGAAAATTCCTAGAACATAAAATAAGGTTGTCGATGCTATGGCCACTTTAGCATCTATCCTCCATCTACAAGAACATGAATCACGATTTGAGTTCCTAGTAGAAGAACTACATCATCTTGCCTATGATTTCTCACATAATCAGGTGATCTACATTGTTATAGGTCATGATTCCTCCCGCTATGTGGCTATCCTCTCTTAGTTGTGTTATCAGGTTTTTCTTAAAACCCTCATGTGTAACCAAAAATGCCAACTCCTTTGTAATGCTTCAGAATACACTTTGGTCTCTAGTGACTTGTATAGAAGAGTTTAGATGAAACCTTGCTTAGGTGTTTAGAGCTAGAAGAGTCCAAAAAGGCACTCACTAAATTCCATGATAGTATTTGTGGGGCACATTCTAATGGCCTTTCAATTGCTTGGAAATTGCTTAGGGTGGGTTATTATTGGCCAACCATGCAATTTGATGTCCTTCATTACACCAAGTCCTATCAAAAATGTCAACTTCAAGGCAACTTATTTCATGCTCTTGGATATGAATTGATTCTCTTTATGGAATTTGGTCATTTCAATAATGTGCCTTTGACTTGGTAGGAAAAATTCATCCAAGTTCATCTAGTGGTCACAAGTTCATCATCATAGCAATTGAGTATTTTACCAAATGGGTTAAAGTTGTACCACTATCTACTACTATAGGCAAACATGTTGCCCTCTTTATAATGAACCACATCATTTGTCATTATGGTATTCCTTCCTCCATTGTTACTGATAATGGAGGACAATTTAAGAACAAGGACCTCAAATAGCTATGCAAGAAATTTCAAACCAAACAAAATTGGTCATCTATCTACTACCCTCAAGGAAATGGCCAAGCTAAGGCCTCCTATAAAACATTGCTAAAGATCTTACATTGTACAGTTCATAAGTCTAGGAAATATTGGCACTTATAGATAAATCTGGCACTTTGGGCCTATAGAACTACCATTCATACTTCTACAAGGGTCACACCCTTTTCTCTAGTCTAATGCTCTGAGGCCATCCTCCCTTTAGAAGTTGAGATCCCCTCCTTGTGAATCTCCTTACATGGGTTGATAACTAATGAAGACCATATAGCTATGTGTGTACAAGAACTAGCAACTCTTGATGAATGCTGCAAGGTTGCTTTTGATCACATGAGGGCTTATCATAAGTGCATGTCTACTCAATATAAAAAGAAATTTCACCCATGAATTTCAAATAGGTGAACTTATTCTTAGAGAGAATCCAAAAAATTAGTAGCATAGAGAGTAGAAGGGAAAGTTTGAACCTAATTGGTTAGGCCCATATATTATCATAGTAGTATTTGTGTCTGGTGCTTATGAACTATCTACTCTTGAAGGGGAAGAACTTGTAGAGCCTATCAATGTCCTCCATTTGAAGAAGTTCTATGCTTAGAGACTTGCAACTCTGATCTCCTGTACATACCTTTATGATCCTAAAAATTAGAAAATTTCCTTTAAAAATGATCATCCTAGTGACAACCTAGCAATAGGAACTTTGATGTATCACCAAAAAAATACAAAAATACAAAAAAACAAAAAAAAAATTGAAAAGTCCTAAAAAAATTTGTCAAGTGGTGAAAACCTAGAAATAGATGCTACTTGAGACCCTTGCACCTATGTCTATCAGTCTTAATCACCCACTTTGCAACATATTTCCTAGCTTGGGATTGTTTCTTATCCTCATCTCAAGGGCATAGCTACTTAACCTATTGAGGTGCCCTTGTGTATTATGGTTTCTTTGACAACTCACAAAATAGTGTTTCTCAACACTATCCCCCCTAACTTGACATCAAGTGTTTCTTAACACTTTTTAGATGGTTTACCTTCAGTCTCTAATGTCACAATATTTCTAACTATCAGAATCAAGTCTTGAAGAAATGGCTAAGTGACTTACACACATGCACTTAAACACTTAAATGGCTGAGCTATTTTGATCTTTATTTTCTTTGTGTATTTTTTATGATGATTTCTTTTCTATATATTCCCTCCCTAATAGTCTTTCGAGGATGTCATGGACTAGAGGATGGGGGTACGGGGCATGTTTTCTTGATTTTTGCTTGTGGGTATACTTTTTTTGTCTATAGTATTTAAAGAATTTTTGCTTGTCCTATTTGACACTTTGACTTACAAATCTATCATCCTTGACTATTTTTGCAAGACCGCACTTAGGGGTTATCTTGGCATTGATGCCTTGATATAGGTGTAATCTTGCTATATCAAACTTAGGAAATCTAATTATGTAGCCATCGTGACTTACATGTCTTTGATGCTTAGATTAGATTTCCACATAACTATCTAATATCAATCATATTCATATCTTCATAGTTATACTAGTGATGGTTGTATGATCTCATGATGTCCCTAATAAACACTTCATGATGAAATTAGAGTCCAAATGTTATGTGCTTCTTGCTGGTAAACCACTTTGCATATTAGCTTGCATTATAGGTTCACTCTCTAGCATAGTTTTGCATTCTTGCATATGTGGAGAACTCTCTATCTTCATCTTTTCTCAAACACATTGGCTAACTGCTTTCATATCTTTATTCGCTTTCTTCTAGCTCATGTCTTTTTTATCTTCTTGATCTTTTACTTCACCTTTTTTCTATCTTTTCATCACAAGGGGTTAATCTAAAAATCAAATTCGATCTATCCAAGTGTCTATAGCATACACATGAGAGCTAAACATCATACATGAGAGAGATACATGAGCATATACACCTAAGTATAAAAGCAATTCATACATGAGCAAGAAACCAAAACTAAAACATCACATGAACACTTAAAATGCTAAAACATCAAACAAATCCAGTATCTCATATGTGTGTGTGTGTGTGTGTGTGTGTGTGTGTGTGTGTGTGTGTGTGTGTGTGTGTGTGTGTGTGTGTGTGTGTGTGTGTGTGTGTGTGTGTGTGTGTGTGACAATACATATAACAAATGTGAGATCAAAAATCTAGATATCCATCTCAAAATACATGTACACTCAAAAAATCTAGATATCCATCTCAAAATACATGTACACTCAAAACTATCAAAACTACTAGCCTAAGACCTAAGACTGACTTGCACCCTCTATAACTAGTGGTGGCCCTAGTGGTGGAGCTTCTCTCCTATTTGGTGGCTATACCATACCATCTAATCTTCCAGACCACTCTCAATAGTTGGGAAGTCCCTATCCTAGTGGCATCACACCCTATAGGCAGCATAAAAAATATGTGGCTTGTGTGCCATTATGTGATGCCTCTCACCTAATAGCATCTCACTTTGGTGCTCACTCATCTATGAGCTACTGATCTCATACTGCAATGGTGACCCAAGCTATTTATAGCTCTACCTCAAAGTTTGGATCCTCGCATCATGATCATCATCTCCCCTAGCAAGATACTCTACCTATGTCTCTAACTATACTTCTCTTTTCCACCTCAGTGGCACCTTCTCCTCCTCCTCTTTTTCCACCTCCTCCTCCTCCCTAGTGGCCTACGCTTGCATCCATCTCCTCCCTGATTAGGAACTATCCCTAACCTCCATCTATCTCCTACCTCCACCTCTGCCTCCACCTCCACCTCCACCTCTACCTCCTCCATGTCCACCTGCTATGGGTAGGGTATCTAGCTCCATAAATCACAAAAAAGGATGTCTTTGGATCTTGTATAGATAGTCTAGATCTGCCTCTACATCAACTACATTTGGGAAAAAATCCCAAGGAGTCTGCATTAAGGTTTCTTTCTCATAGATAGCCATTTTATAGTCTAGCATAGGTAGCCATCCTTGTTCCTCATCTGAGTAGAAGTGACCATAGGTTGCAATCTTCACTGAGATCACCTATGGCTCTGCAAACTAATGTCATTCTCAGCTGATCACAAATCTCTCCATGATCTTTGAGTGTCTAGCTATTAACAGTCTATTATATCACATATACTTTTGCTCCCAAGCATCTGACCATCTATGGCACTCTTGATAGGACTGCCATGTGAATGCTATCAACTCATCAAAAATGTGTTGGTAATATGTAATGTCCCCACTATGGGTCTATGGGACAAATCCTATGTATCCAGATGGCTCTACTCCTATGGCTGAACCCATGGTCAAATCATAGCAATGTGCTTCCATGACCAAATCTATGCTAATACCACTCCACATGCCTAGGAGTGACCCTCATAGTACACTATCTCATGCAACTCATGATACATGTCTGCAAGAATAGCTAGCTCCCATGTCATCCTACGAAGCTACATAATCAAATTTCCTACTAGTCAACCCCATCCTAGTATTTTTCACCAACACTTGAGCAACTAGAGAGCATAATAAATATGGTAGGGGGTAATCACTCCCATACTCATTAATGAGTCATTCCCAATTCAAATGACGGTCCAAGATGGTGACATCATGAAACATCTATTGCATCACTGCCTACCCCTCTTTTGGGGTCTAATCACAATACACCTATGACATATAACCAAACCTGGTATTAGTATACCTCACATCAATATCAAAATTTAAAAGCATAAAAGAGAAATCAAAAGTACAACTTGTCAAATCACCATGGCAAGGTACTTGGAAGATATGATACACATCCTCTGGGATGATCAAGGCCTCTTTGATTAGGAAGTGAAATGTGTTATACTCACTCTGCCATAGCTTAGCAAGCACGATCAGCAATGCATGATTCACCTATATATATGGGCCATCTGTATAACCCATCTCAAGGTCATGCTAACTATGGTGGTATTCTCATCATCTGTCAAATATTGTACAACCTGTAACCCCACCACTTTGGGGGCTCTAATAAGAAGTGCAAGAAATACCATACACAAGACATGCAAACATTAGTAACACATCAAAAACATGATCAACACACAATATAAAATGTTGATTACATATCATGCAATACTTTTTGATACACTGATGTGATATATTTATGTCATGTGACATTTCACATGAGTTCATGTTGCAAATGGGTATGCCCCATATGACATAGTTTTTACTACTGGCATGATACATTTTTCAATGTGAAGTATTGTGTGATATATTCTAAAGTACCTATGCGATACATTTTAAATTATCACATAGTATTTTGGATTTTACTTCTAAAATGTGCAAAAAAAAGGTTTAAAAATCTCAAAAAAACAGTAAAAAGTGAAAACTTACCGGTGCCTCATAGTGGGCTAGCTAGTTGTACAACTAGCTATGCTTGAAATGGTGTTGGTGAATTGGAATGCCTGCTAAGACCATTTTCTCTCTCCAAATCACTCTAAGCTCTCTAAATTCATGAAAGACAAAATGAACTAGAAAATGACACTTGCACCCCTTTTATAACCTTTTGACATCATTTTGACCTAATTTTCAAACTCCTCATAATTTGCAAAAATTGCACTCCTAGCAAAATTGACATCCTGGATCAATTTTTAGGATTGAAATCAAAATTTGAGTTCATCTTGACAGTCAAAATTGCATTTTAAAATTCTACCTTCTTCTGAGCAGTTAGCTGACCTTTTTAAGTCTAATCTTTAAATCTTCATTGGGGCATCTTCATTTCTTTATGTCTTTACTTCTACACTTCATATCTACTTCAATTCACCTTTTCATGTCTAAAATCACTTTTCTACTCAATTTGACCTAATTTTCATGCTTTATCCTTCATGGTCAACTTTGGTCAAACTAGGTCATTCTATCAGTTCTATATGTTCACTCTTTGGTTCTGAATCATCTATATGTCATCATGGACTTTTTTATATCTCAAATTGCTCATATCCAGCTTATTTTTGCATCCCCCTTACCTCTTTTTGATTTTGATCCCAAAGGGGCAAAAATACTCTATATCACTTGCTATAACTATCTATTTCTCAAGAACATATTCTTGATCTCTTCATTTTCTCTCAATCTATCCGCTTTGCTAGGTGTTAGCATTCTTCTTAAATCCTGACATTGTCTTTTTCCTAGTGCTCAATGCTATTGCTATTAGGCTATACATTCAGGATTTTCTATCACCTTCTATATTTTGTTCTTCAAAATTAGATATCTCTATCTATTGCTACCTACTTGGCTTCTATTTTCTTTGACAAAATGTATTCCCAAATCAATCATGCATTATCCAAAGAGGGGTAAATAAAATCACCTTAAAATTGTCATCTAGACTATTAGCCCCCTTCTCAACATTTTGGCTAATTTAATTAATCATTCACCTAGACCAAATTGCTAATAATCAATTAATTTTATTATAACCTATAATATGACTATGATATCCTAAGTTCATAATTTGATTAAAAGAACATGTCCCCTTTTAATTAAATAAAAGTCCCCATTCTTCTAACCCACTTAAAGTGTACACCACAAAGTCCTTTTTCTATTTTTCAAATTAAAAGAAAAGGCTTTGTTACTTTTGTCTTATATGGGAAGTCAACTCTTATTTTATTGGTTGACTTGCTTGTGCACATGGATCACTACTATTTTCAAACTCCACTGTTGATCTTCCATCATCTTGACCTTGATCTCTACCATCTATACAACTTTAAAAGAGAGAGAGCATTCCCCCTCAAAGGATCCATCTACCTTTTGAATATTGTTATGTTGTAGATTTTCTAACAGGTTTCTTTGGAGTCTTGTGGAGAATTTCTCATATCATGTCTCATTCTCTCATCCATTGCATACTAGTTTAGAGGCATCTTGCATGGTAGCTTAGCTCTTTTGTTGAAATAGTCTAAGCTCACATAGCATAATTAGCTTGGATATAGTAATACTTTCATTTTGTCAACATAGTTGCACTTTGTATTTCATACTAGCTTACTTCATATTTCCAGATATTTTCACTCTTGGATCTAGTGTCTAAGAAAACCTCTCATTGCATGGTTTACAAGCAAGAAGAGCATTCCTAAGGCTCAGTTGAGAGCCCTTGTATTCAAATCATACTCTCTTACACTCTATGGATAGGGAGCTCTAAGCTGGCATCCAAGCATTCTGAACTTATGGAATCATTTGGATAGAATGGTTTAGAATTTGAGAATTTCTTAGTTTACTAGACACCAAGACAAATGTGCAATCTTACGTTCTATAATGGCACTCCAAATAGTGTCAAAATGCTTTCTCCACTAAGAAAGAGAAGACTACAAATGCCAATGCTAGTTGAGGGTATCCACCATTGGAAAATAGGGAGAAAGCCATCGATGCCCCAAACTTGGCTTGTACCTAGTAAAGGGAGTGGCAAGACACCACTTCCAATCTATCTACCAAGGTTGAATAGACTGAATACACATCTTGTAAATTAAGTGATCTAGAATTGTAGAAAGCAATACATCAAAAATTTGTTGATCTAAATGGGAAAGATAGAACGGGACTTGCATATCTTCTTAGGATTTGAGACTCATAGACCCTTGAAAAGAGGTCCTTAGGAATCTTAATACCACATTTGAAAAAATGCAAAGCACTAGCATTTTGAGTCTTGGCCAGAGGGATATTCTGGATGGAAAATAGAAGAGACCACCAAATTTTTTGTTGGTTCAAAGAGAGCCCATCATGCAACCTATCACTAGACCATTGAAGCCAATGCTTGATTGTGTCTCAAGCTTTCCATATGCTCTTAATAACTAAATATCCTTGTATGTGCATGAGTTTTTACACGATGAGAAGGATTCCAAAGCCAATCCCCTTCCATGCAAGCCTATTAATAGGGAACCCAAAAGAAATGCAATGTCAAACTAAAACTTTCCAAGCTTCATCTCTAGTAATGGCACATATAATCTAATTGGCACAAAGAGCAAGGCCTTGCTTTTGTGTGGACAGAAGGCCAAGGCCTCTAGACTCTTTGGGGAGACAACAAAAATCCCAAGTAACTCTTTGAAAACCATGATGGTCAAAACTAGAAGCCCAAAGAAATTCATGGAGCAATCACACTAATCTCATTTAAGAGGCTTTCAAAGGAGCCTAACAAGAAGATAATAAACATGCATAGCCACTAGGACCTTTGAGAAAATCTAGAATTTTCCTACAAGAGAAAGAGGTTTAGTAAGCCAATAATCAAGCTTCTTTGCAATATTGACAAGCACAATGTTCCACAAATCAACTGGTGAAGCATAAAAGGCAAAGGGAATGCCCAAAAAGAAAAAAGTCTTCCCATGCATGACCCATTTCCATTCAAACTAGTCAAGCCAAGGTAGAGCTAGCAAAAAAGATTGTTAAGAATAGAGTGTTTTGTGCCATTGAAAAGTAGAGACAAAGGCTAGACAAAAGGCATTGCAAAGCATTAGTGATGTTTTTATCATCCTCCAAAAGAGTGAGAAAGGAATCATCAGCAAAATTTCCATTGACTAACTAGGAAGAGGAATCTAGCAAGGAAATTCCATGAACCAAACCTAAGGAAATGAAGTGGACTAGCAAGTAGCCAAACCCTTTAGCAATAAGAACATATAAAGCTAGAGCTAGAGGAAAACCCTACCAAATGGAGTGAAAGAGCCCAAAGGCTTCAGATTGAGAGCTATTGATAGTAATACTAGCATTAGCATCTCCAAAAAGAATTCCCATAGACTGAAGAAAATTGGGACCAAAACCAAGAGCTTGGAACATAGCCAAAATGAAAGGTCATTCAATCTAGTCATAAGCTTTGACAAAATCAATTTTGAAAAACATAAACAGCTGATTGGATTCATGAGCCCACTCCATGCCTTCCCAGATGATAGTGATATTGTCAAGAATATACCTAGACTTAATAAAGTTAGTTTTTTCTGGCTGCATAATTAAAGGTAGGAGATGGTGAATTTTAAGAGAAATTTCCTTAGCAATAATCTTATAAGACACATTAAGTAGGGTAATGGGCCATCAATTACAAATATCCTCAGGATCACCAACTTTAGGTATGAATTTGATGTTTCCTTTGTTGATAATAGCTTCTAGACTCTTAGAATGATAGGCTTCAAGATAAACTTTGTCCAATTTGGGACCAATAGACTCCCAGAGGTTTTTGTAAAATTCACAACGAAACCCATCACACCTAGGAGACTTGTCATCAACCATGGAAAAAAATGCCGACTTGAGGTCTCATATGGTGAGAAGTTGCTCATAGAAAGTACATTTCTCAACCGCTAGATAGTTTGTAGTAATAGAAATATACTTTCTAAGGGTTTCCTCTCAAGAAGCCAAATTTCCCTACAAAGAAAATATGTTTTCATAATAGTGAACAAAAGTTTACAAGGTGTCAAGGAGACTGGAGAGAATAGAAGTACCTTGTTTAATTTTTTTAATCCTAAGATTGGTATGATACACTATAAGAGCCTAGAAGAATTCCTTCAATGCCTTATCACTAACCTCCAACCAATGGAGGTGAGCTTCGATCTGGGCCCCTCAAGCAGCTTAATTATTCACAACCTATTTTTCATGATGAAGCTTGGCAAGCTAAATTTGTAAATCAACATCAAAAGGGTTAAGGGTGAGAGCCTCAGAAGCTTTCTTAAGAGTCAAGGTAGTGGACTCATAAGATCATCATCTAAAAATTGCCAACTTCTACCAATAGATGCATAGAAATTGAGCAATTCTGGTAATAGCATCATTCGACTACTAAATCCACCCCCTATCTAAGAATGTGGATGTGGTTTCAAATTCTAGACACATAGGATATGAGAAATAGTGGAAGCATGCATCAGCACTGACATATTGAGGAAAATTTGAGTCTTAATAACTCATTGGATAGTTGTGTGCCATGAAATGGAAAAATAAATGGGATAGTGGTTTGATAACCTCACATCTAGAAAAGGAATGATAGGTAAATATCTATCCTCAAAAAAGAAGAAAAATGATTGTGCAGTAATCATAGCATCATCAAGACATTTTAAAATGTGGTCAAAGCTAGCTCAAAAGTTGGACCAAGTGTGTTAGACCCCACTATGTTGGTGGCAATTAGTATTGGGATCAAAAAGGCCCAATTTATTATGCATGTAGTACCAAGCTTCCCTTTCCCCAGTTGTCCAACAAAAAGGTAAAACATCATCTTTGTCAGAGGCTAGCTCAACCATATTGAAGTCACCACACATAACCCAAGTAGCTAGAGGCAAGTTGTCAGTCACCCAACCCCACAATTGAGATCTTTCCATAGCATCATTGGAAGCATAAACATTAACTACTCCAAAAGAATGATTATTGATAGAAAGAAAAAGCCAAATTATTTTGTGCATGGGGTTAGAACCATGTGAAATAATAGCATAATGAAGATGAGGTGACAAAAGAGTAACTACACCACCTCTACCAAATTTGTGCTAAGAGGAAAACATAATGTCATATGGCTAAATGGTGCAACATGCAATGAAAAGCATGAAACTAGATATTTTAACCTCTTGCATACAAAGAAAATCTAAATTACCAAGTCTATGATGGGTATCCCCGACATAGTACTTTCTAGAGAGGTCTGTAAGACCTCCCACTTTCCGTGATAAAAAATTCATGAAAATTCTTCCATGCCTTCCTTGTTCGTGAGAGAGGAGTAACTATTCTAAGAAAGTTGAAATTTGGTTAATGCTAGAGGGAAAATCCTCTTAACTAATATCTCATTGTTTCTCCTTTGGTTTCTTAGCACATCCGAGAGGATTGCGAGAACGTCACACATTCTGAGGTGCAATGGAGGAAGCAAAAATAGGGATGTGAATCATAATCAAGGTGTTAGCCCTTACAACCACCTTGATCCCCTAGGAATTACCAGGGTTGAAACTTGTGAAACACTAGAGTTTGGTTCTAGAAAAACTATCGTCAACTCTACAATGGTTGCGGTTTGCACTCATGTTGAAATAGGGGGAACCAAAATGACAACTACATATGACTATTTAGGAGCCAAGGGAGCCTTTCCCTTGCATCCAATAGTAGTCCATTCTTCTTTCACTTCCCTTCTATTGGTTTGATAGAGGCCTCTTTAGAAAGGGTTTTAACCTTGGGCACAGCCAAAGGGAAATCCCTAATCTTGCATTCCACTAACTGGCACCTATAATAGGTTTTAGGTAAGCTCAAATAAATCACCTTCTGAGAGAAGGTTTGGGAACCAATCTGTAACTCCATAGAATCCTTGAGATCCTTGGAGAGATCAACCTCAATGTACACACATTTCTGAGGATGAGCATTGAAAAACTTTCCATGTTTCTTGGTAATAACTTTGCCAAGAGTATTGGCAATGGACTCAATAAAAGGCCAACATGGCAAGGGTAAACTTGGGAACTCAACCCACATAGGAACCCTAATGTTTTTGTCATCAGAGATAGTGATATATCTTGACCATCTTTGAAAAACTAGCAGTAAGGAATGCACTAACCAAGGACCTATTGGGACTCAAAATTGAAGCCCTGATTTTGAATATCATCCTAAAAATCAAGCCCTATGAGTGCTTTTTAATGCATATGTACCTGACTGTCCATTTAATGCCTAAGAGGTGTTTGATGTTTCTAACATCTTGCATTCAATATATCCATGCATTCCATGAAGATAAATTGCCATTCCATTCTGAGCAATGTCCAAATTTGCATTTTTGCCTAAGTGTAAAATAGTGATAGAAGGCCTTATTTGCATTTAAATATCTTGTACCTAGTAATGTTTCATGACTCAAAACTTTATAAGTGTTTAGTGTCCATACTAGAGAACCTATGTTTTAGATTTTGAGTCATTTTGATATGTTTTCACTAGGTTTTGAATCCTTCAAAGTTGGTTGTTTATTGTTGTCATGCTGATGCAAATTGTTTAGAATTCTGGAAGGCCTTGTTTAACCTATTATAACTTTGACCTAATTGGCCAAAATGATAAAATTCCTTTTTTATTTCATTTTAGAGGTCAGTGACTTGCTATGTTTCAATTTTGAGCTTATGACGAATTCGTTTGATCAATTTTCAAATTCGATTCCAAATGCAATTTATGATGTTTTATTGGTATCAAGAAATGTAAATTAGTTGGTACCCCTGTTCGTGATGTCATAAATTTGAATCTGTGAGAGCTTAGATCAAATGGATTGTACCATTGCATTCTAATCTTTTAAAAAATTAAGTGTGCCATTTTGCAAGTCTTGACAAATCTATCTACACACTTTCCAAAGTCTATTCTATTTGCAAAAAACACTTTTCTACCATCGTTTCCAGTCTGCAAATTTGAGTAACCTACTTTGACAACTTGCCATTTTTTCCTTGTTATTCATCATGAGCCCTGATTAAAAATTTATACTCTCCTCATGACAGTGGAGCAATTCCCCATTTTTCATGCCCCCAAGTGCCAGTTTGCCCTATTTTCAGAGCCAGTTCTAAACGCAATTTATTGTCTTCTAACATGTTTGCTTGCAAGCAGTTCTGAGAAGGAAACTTTGACAGTCAATATCTTTTGACTAAGAATTCATCATGAGATGAGATTTGACATGGTGTAAGAATGCAAAACAAAGAATTAGTGCATCTATTTCAGAGCCCATTCAAGTGTTTTTGTCAATTTTTAAGGCCAGTGAAAAGACCCCTTGGTACAAAGTCAACATTTTGGACAAAGAGGTGAAAATGAGTTTTAATAGTTGAACCAATGATGCAAATTGTTTTCAATTAGAGTTAGGTGTTCAGTAGATCTGTTTGACAGCTTAGTTGTTTGAAAATAAATTTTTTTTTTACTCGGACCCACCTTGGAGCTCGACTGAATGGTATCAAACTGATAAGGTATACTGGGGATTAAATTTTTCTAAATGGAAGGATTATAATGATTATAGATTAAATTTTTCTAAATGGAAGGATTATAATGATTGTAATCATTATAAATTTTAATATAAATGCATGTCATTCATGAAGTATATGAAGAAGAGAATATATAAGGAATTGTGATTAATTTGAGTTGGTTGCCCCTCCTGGTTGACCATTTTAAGTTTTTCAAAACACATTGGAATCCTTGTTCGTGGAAAGGCTATGTTTCATGAGGATGTGAATTTGGAGGCAGCAAAATTGATTAGTATTAATAAGTGGAGAAAGTGATATGGTTAAGCGTTGAAGTTAGATGGCTTGATATTAATCTAGGAAACAAGGTTACATTTCCAAAGGTTGGGTTCTATCCTATTAAAGGGTGGGGGCAACCTTTTATCTATGTTTTTTTTTTATCCAATTAAGTGGGCCTCATTTGTATAAGGTTTGAAGTTTTATTTTAAAGTCTCCTTGGTTTGCAAAAATGTAAAGCCTCTTCTTATTTGGTGTAAGTTAGATATGGATCATGTTACCTCTTATATTTACCTTCCTCCATCATAAGTAATTACCACAGAGAAAGATAAAAGGTTTTAGTTTCCATCAAGTCTTGTAAATGGATTAAATGTGAGACACTAAGGAAACTATTATATCACAACTTGCAAGCATAGGTTTCCCTTGTCTTCATAGAAAAAGTGTTATTCTTCATGCTTATATAAAAAATAGCCAATGCAAAACATAGAGATCCCCACGCAAGGACTAAACCCTACAGCGTAGGAAGGAAAAAGATTTAATTGGAGACACAACCAGTTTGGGGATTGTCCATGCCAGGTGAGGATGTTGCATTGGCAGATAAAGGCTCCATATAGGACATGTGACCACCATTTTTGTAGATTATGATAATGATACTAACGATTCTAATGATGAGAGTGTGGAAACTATTTCCCTAGGAGATAAAAGGATTGGTATTAAGACAAATGTTTTGGAGGATAAGGCAGTAGCATGTAGCATGATGTGCTACTATGGTGATGAATTAAAAGAGGGCTTCTTTCCATGGATCAATTAGGTTGCCTCAATGTTGGTTCCACTTCCAAAATTTTACTTCCATGAAGAAGTTTTCAAAGTTGTTGTTTTAGCAATGTCAAAGCTATTGCAATCTATGAAATTAGCCATGGAGTAGGGACAAGCATAGGGAAGGGATCAAACCTATATTAAACAATGATCAAATTACATTGTACCTACTTTGGTTGAAGCTTTGCACAAGGAACTTGAGACTAAAAAAAATTCTACCATGCTAGATGCATTGAGTGAATGCACATAAATATCAGGTACCTTGCTTGATCAAGTACAAGTCAAGTCAATAGTGATGAAATCAAACAAGAAATAATAGCCAATTCAACTCGAAGGAGAAAATCTATGAGAGAAGCCCCTGGATGGAGATGTTATCATAGTAACACCCCACGACAGAAAATACAAGAGTGGCAGCAAGTTTTTTGAACCACATGTGGACACAGTTTTGGAAGGAGGTATCTTTGTTTGTCCCACATTGCCTAGGAAAGGAAGCTTTTTGTATTTTAAATATCTAAGAACTTTACCCTTAAGTTTCTAAAGCTTTATGCTTTATGACATAAGGAAAGCTTGTGAGGGGTCCACATGGCTGGCCTATTAGAGACATAAAAAAAAAATTGAATGATGTGGCAGTTGACTTGACAATGAACAATCCTATTCAACCAACCAAAGGTGATGACATCATCAGCCAGTTGGATAAATTGTAATGTTACACGTGGCACAAATTTCAGCAAAGTAGTGATGTTGCAATCTGAGATCTAAGGCACAGGATGGTGACACATGACAAATTAGGCATTTGTCACCATGTCACCAAGGAAAGATGCAAGGAGGATAACCGTGTGACATGGTGACTAGTGATGTTAGCAATGACGAGGCACCTATTGATGAACTGAAGACTAACATGTGGTAGTGATGTGGAGCAAGATTGACTAAGTTGGACGAGTCAAAAATTAACACATGGTGGACACTTCAGACATGGCATGCTTCCCAAGGTGTTGAAATGGACTAAAGTGACATGTGTCACAAGGTCACTATGTTGTGATGACATGGAAAATCATTGACTAGGATAGTGATAGCGACTGATGACATGGAAATGATGTGGCATGATGATGTGGCAACCACATTGTAGAACAAAAGACCAGTAAGATAATGACACATGGCACCTAAGTGGCAGGGGTTGGATGACTAAGCTAGAATCCAAGGAATTGGATCATGACATGTGTCATAGCTTGATCAAACATCTTTGACCCAGATAGAAATTCTAGAGGGAAAATTTCAAAATTTGAAATGTGAATATTTTATTATTTTTTCTTCAAAATCACATCAGGGCCTTTTAAATCAAAATGGCTTATTAGATAAAGTTTTAAACTTTAGAAAATTTTAAATATTTACAAATAATGTTGTATGAAGCCATAGAAGGAGCCTATTTTTCATTTTAAGATTGTGGGTGTTTTTGATAAGCAGATATGTACTATTATATATCGCCATAATCGGGAGAGAATGAACTTTTTGTTTCTAGATTTTGTTTTCACACAAGAGGTCACTAGTTAAAGTTATGCAAGGATTTATTTGAGGTGCCCAATTTTTAGTTTTATTATGTTGGGGCAATCCAGGTTTGATTTCTAGTGAAATGGTGAACTTAGTGAATGTAAAAGGTAATAAAAATATAATTATGGGTGAGTTTTGTCACATCCAAATCAGTTGAAGCAAGGTTTTATCAGTATTTCATGATGCATTTTAGATTTTTGTTAACATAAGGATTTTCATCATTGAAGAAGAGATAGCTTAGGTTTGTTACAAAACAATGATGAAAACCAAATTAGATTTCATGGGTAGAAAGATGAGAGAGGTTTTACAACAACAAGGAATGAGAATTCAAGTGGACACATGTCACTTCCAAATCAGATCTGGAATTCCATTCTTCTTTGATATCTTTCTCTTTCTCATCCATTGTAAGGGTTTGCAATTTTCACTATGAAACCAATTGGATCCAGTTTGTCTATGAAACCACATTGTTGGATCCAGAGCTATGATTCCACCATTTTCTTTAGCAATTTCCCTTGTAATGAACAACAAGGAGTAAGAATACATATAGTTTTGATCTCTTAGGTAGTTTTACATTTCATTTTCATGCATCTTTTTATATTTGTTTCAAAGAAATGAATGAAAATGTAGTAGCAAGTTAATCTTCATTTTGATATCTTGTCTCCCATTCATGTTGTTTGTGATCTTTTATGTCTTGTAAACAAAGGTTATGAAACGCAATTGCAATCTATTGGTTGCATATGTTGATTTATTTTTCTTATGACTCAAGGAGTTATGTAAATGCTTGATTCATCATCATAGGATTGTAGACCTCATGAAGAGATAGGTCAAGTATAAGGTTCATAAATATGCAGATGTCTAATTCACAAGGTGGATGGATAGATCAAGAAGTCCTGATGTATGGGATATGTCAATAACTTTCAGTGATGTGTGTTAGTGTTTTGTGGGATTTCTCGATAGATAAGACACTAGATAAGTAGGAGATAATTTGTTGTGGAAATTATCTCCTACTTATTAGACAAGGCACTAATCAGCTACATGATCAAAGTTTTATGTTGTTCATGTCATGTTTTGTTGATATCAACATCATTAACCAAGTATTTTTCTTTTAATTTTGAAGAACTAAAAAGGATACCCTCACTCATCTTAGCAATTTCTTTGACCATGTTCTTAGCTATTCCATGCTTGATATCTTTACATAAGTGTTAGAAGATTAAGGGTTTAATCTACTTTGTTAGATTCAAGGGTATGTTTTAGCACTAGTACCATTTAAGTGAATCTAAGGTACACCTATCTAGGTTTTATAGAGCCTGAAGTAGAAGAAGGGTCTAGCCTTATATTTGGCCAGTGTCTGAAAGGGTATGTTGAAAATGGGAAGTATCTACCCCTAGATGTATCTTTTCCTCATCAAGGTAATTTGAAACCATGTTGTTTCAAAACACCAATAGGACCATTGGTAAAAACCATGTCTTCCTGTGACGAGTTGGCAAAATGAAATTAAAAAAAACCTTTGGTAAGATTTTGCACAGTATCAAGGAAGACTCCATGAGGAGTCCAACTCTTGTTAACCCATTCTCAAAGCATAGCTTTAGGAGGAGTCATACCCAAAAAATACCCTATCAAGGTATGTTGTTCTAACCAATCGCAAATAGCATCAAATTCTTGCAAAGGAAGGATAATATCAGGATTACCTTGTGAAAGACCTTTAGGATGAATTTGTGAGGACATTTGTTCAATAGAGGTACCATGGCTTTCCAAAGCAACAGCATAAACACCAATATCAACAACTAGGTCACTAATGGCTAGGGCCATTATAAACTAGCCTAAAAACTCTTGCAGTAAATATGGTTTGATAGGTGGTAAACACAGAAGGAGAGCTCAAAGAGAGAGCCATATGCAAATATGTTAAACTCTCTAGAGGTGAACTCTCCTCCTCTATCTAATCTCAAATACTTTATCTTAACACCATATTCATTCACAACTATATTCTTAAATATCGTAAACTTCTCAAAAGCTTCAGATCTCTCTTTAAGAAATGCTCCCCACATCATTCTAGTGAAATAATCAACAAAAATCATAAAATACCTTTCACCATAGAATCTGCTTGTCCTTAAAGGACCACTTAGATCTGTGTGAAGGATCTCCATCTTCTCTATGGTAGTGAATTTCTTCCTAGGAAATGATACTTTCTTCTATTTAGCCAAAATATATTCTTTGTAAACAACATTAGTAGGCTTTCTTATCTTAGGAAAGTTTTTGACTACAAATGTGCTACTAACCTTTACAATATTATCAAAGTTTATGTGATAGAATCTTCTATTCCACAACCAATTGTTGTCCACTTTAGCTACCAAACATGTCATTTTAGTAGAATTCAATTCAAATACATTACCTCTAGATCTTGTGCATGTTGTAATCAGCATACCATCTCTATCTTTTGTAATGTAGGTTTTCTTTGTGAATTGCAACTAATAACCCTTGTCTACCAACTATCCTACACTCAAAAATTATTCTTCAATCCATCAAAAAAATAAACCTCATCATTTTTAGTTTTACTATCAAGAGTAATGGATCCAATTCCTATTATATGATAGACTACATTGTTACCAACTCTAATAATACCGAACTTAGAATTCTACCTTCATCAAGAGAGTCGAGGGTGGGTAGTATGCAACTCTATATGATTATAGTGTATTAGATTTGTGTAGCATTTTTGGCTTGCCCTATTGAATGAAATTATTTGTCGTGTCCTTTTTTTATTTTGTTTTTTTGTGAATCTTCGATCTTATGTGCCTTTAACTAGTGTTTTTTTTCTTATATGCCCTTGCCTATAATTTGTGTGTGGTTTTGCATATCTTTTTTGCTAGTTTGAATTGGTTGTTCAACTCTGACATTAGCTTGCATATGTCACAGGGGATAATGGAAGGTAATGATGTGGCTACGGCAAGTGATCCGCCAGGTGGACCTATGTGTGATAATGATGAAATTTTGAGGGAAGAAAATATTTCAAACATGATAAAATAGAGATCTTTGGTAATGATGGAAAGGATGGTTTTAGTGAAGGTATCATTCAAAATGGTGCCTCTAAGAATAAGAGTGAAAAGCATTCATATAAGGTAGTCCTTATAGATATTTCATTGCTAGTTTTCCCTGAGATAACTTATTTCGAGAGTAGATTTGAGAGGATTATAGTTTCTAAGTGTTCAAATGAAATTGAAAGGTCAACAACCCATGGAAATAGATGGGATGTCAGATATGGTGGAGCTATTCTTTAACATGAAGATGGTAGGAGCCCATCTAATGGTTTAAAAACCCTAAACTTGTCTCCCAATGAAGATATGTTTAAAGTTGTTAGAGAAAAGCAGACTAGATTATGAAATATTTCCATATTATTTGTTTGTTTAGATGTTAATGCTTTTCCTTTGCATAAATTTCTTAATGATTGGTTAAATTTTGTGTGGGGAAAAAAATTGGTTTACATGTTAACTTTTGCAGAATGATTCAAGAAGGGCTCTTTGTTATCTTTTTAAAATCCCATAATATGTAGGACAGAATATTTAAAAAGGGTTTTTGGAATTTTGGTCATTCTTTATTTAGAGCATGTCCATGGTCATCTAATGGTAATTTTGATGAAGTTATAAAAAAATCCACGTCAAATTAGGTGAAAATTAAGAATCTCCAAGCTGAATTTTGGCCATTTGTTTCTCATATTTTGAAACCCCTTGGGTTGGTTTTGTAGATTGAAGAGTCTAGGGTTACTCTTCTACATTTAAATGTGTGTGTTATTGTGGCCTTAGACCCAAATGTGATTTTTCCTAATATTATCTCCTTAAGTTTAGAAGAAGATAAATTCTCTTGGGAAGTTTCTCTACTGGGCAATTTGCATGCATGTTTTTATTGTAAACTTAATGGTCATATTAAGAAAATTTATTTGACCTGTAATATGCATTTTGAGAAAGCTAAGGTGAATGTTGATAATACCAAAGAAACAATCTTGGAGAAGATTAATGTTGTTGAAGTATCATACAAGGATGGTTTACCATCTACTCCAAAGGGAAAATTGGATAGTAGTATGTCTAACTAGTCCATGTTGTCAATAGGCTCTTCTGAAGCTAACTATTTGGAACGTGGTGGGTTTGTCATTTTCGATAATCCTTTATATGATAAATAATTTGAGGTGATTCTCGCTATAAAATCTGGTCATATTCCTAGTGGATTTCATCCCATGCCCCAAGCTATTTTAACCCCAAAGGTGACTAAGGCTAGTATTGGTGAGATCCCTACCAAATTGAATGTTCAATAGCTTGCTATCAAATCCATTAAAAAGAAGGAAAAGGTTACTAATAGTAAGGTTGGTATCCCTAAAGAGATCAATTCTCCCTCACTTGTGATTCAAAAAACTCTAGATGCAGAGTTAGGGGGGGAGGCAATTCACCAAGGTTGTTAAAAGGAAAAGGAAAACATATGAGAAAAGGTCAATTTTGGGTAGCTCGGTGGTAAGAATGTTGTCTTGAATTGTTTGAATAGGTTCTATAAGATTCCAAAGACTCCCTCTATACAACCGCCTTCATGATGTTAAACATTCATAGCTAGAATGTTAGAGGTTTGGAAATGAATGATAGGAAATATATTGTTAGGAAGTGGTGTAATAAGTTAAAAGATAAGGATTTTGGATGTCTACAAGAAATTAAAGTTGTCAATTTTCAAGAATCTTGTATTAATAAATTTTTATGGGATAAATTTGTTGAGTTTTATTGTGAGCATGAGAAAACCAAAGATGGAGTGGCCATGTTAATTGGGCCTAATTGGGTTGAATCCATCCTGTAACATGGATGCTTAAGATGTCAAAGGGCACTTTGGGTGAGATTTAAATATGAGGAGGATATAATTGGGGTATGTAACATTTATGCCCCAAATGATTATAGGGATAGAGTTGTGTGCTAGGATTGGTGTTCTTCTAACTTGCCAAAAGCATCTTGGATATTTATAGGAGATTTTAACTTGGTGGAAGTTGGATGTGATAAACAAGGAGGTCTAAAACATCAATGGAAAGGCAATGAGCAATTTTTTGGTGTAAATTCAAAAGATGTTTTAATTTGATTGATCCATTGGAGCATAATAGGGAGAGCTTTAATGACATTTGGTTCACTTGGTGTAATAATCAAGGGGGGCAGAATAGAGTATGTTGTAGATTGGATAGGATTTACTATGATTCTTCCTTTTTTTTCCTTCTAGACTGTAGAAGGTCATTCTCCTATTACTATGTTTACTGCTACAATGTCAGATCATTCTCCTATTTCTACAAGGATGTTGATAAATAACGTTGATAATGTTAATAGACTAAGTAACAAAGGAAAAAGTTTTAAGTTAAATACCTCTTTGTTGAAAGACCCTAATAATGAAGAGGCTATTAGAACGATGACTTTTTTATCCAAATTATGTAATTTGTTTGTAAGACCAGTTAATGGTGGTGCCATCTAGTGGAATCTTGGAAAAAAAACTTATCAAATTATGGGGGAAAAAGTAGCCAAAGATAAAAATGAAGAAGAGAATGATCTTCAATTTAAACTTAATGAAGCTAATTTTCTCTTCAAAATTGTCCAAATGACCCAGTTCTATTGAAGAATTTGGTTTTCATCAAGCATCAACTAGGATTTCTTCATAGATATAAGATCTAAGGGAAAAGGATTCAAGCAAGAATGAATTGTCTTAGAGATGGTGATAAGGGTCCAAAAAAAATTTAACATTATTAGGGAAAAAATAAGGCAAAAAAGATTGAGAATATTTAGATTGAGGGTGGTAAAACTAGTGATCCAAAGGTTATTAAGGAAGCATTTTATAGTTATTATTCTAAATTGTTCTCTTCAGAATTTGATCAAGATCAACCTAAGAAATTGGGAGAATGTTTGAAGATGGTCCCTAAGAAGGTCTCTAGTAGTGAAAGGGATAAGTTGAGTAGGAAAATCTCTCTAGAAGAGATTCAAGAGGCTATCAAAGCTATGGATAATGAAAAATCTCTAGGAATGGATGGACTACCTATTGAATTCTATAAGGATAATCTAGATTGGATTGGGTAAGAGCTTCTATTATTCTATAATGATGCTTTTGATAATGGTTCTCTGGGCAGTAATGTGAATAGAGGAATCATTAAATTGCTTCCTAAAGCCAGGGATAAATCCTTAGTCAAGAATTGGAGACCCATCACCCTACTTAATTTGTCTTATAAAATTATTGCTAAGCTATTGGCAAGGAGGATTGCAAATATTACTAAGAACATTGTTTTAGTCACTCAAACTAGTTTTATAAAAGGAAGATATATATTGGAGAATCTTATTGCCAGTTAGGAAGCTATGAATTGGGCTAAGGCTAGTAGGAAGGATGTGGTTATGATCCTTCTTAATTTTGAGAAGGCTTATGACAGGGTTGAGTGGCCTTTTATTAATAGAATGTTGAAATCTTTTGGCTTTCCCAATTATTTTGCAAATGGATTGAAATTATGTTTAAAGATTCATCCACAATTATAGAGATAAATGGAGAATTTTCAAAATCTATTATTCTTCAAGAATCTATCATGCAAGGATGTCCTATTTCACCCTCCTAATTTGTGATAGCTATTGATGCTTTGTATTACATTCTAAGGGATGCTTCTTTAGGGCATCCTATTAAGGGCATCACCCTCCCTAATGCAGATGAATTGATCAATGCTCAATTTACAGATGACACTACTCTTTTTTTGGAACTTTATGAAGATAAATTTTCTATGGCTCTTAATAGAATTAATTTTTTTGCTCTATTTATGGAGCCAAAGTGACTCCCCATAAGTCATATGTTATGGGTTGGAAGGATGTACCTCCTAACCAGTTGTCAAAGATAGGTTGGAATTGGACTAGACCTAAAACTATTACTAGGTATTTGGCTATTCCTTTCTCCCTAGATCCTTCATTTGCTAACATGTGGGAGTGGATGTTCAGCAAGATTAATAGAAAGCATATTACATGGTTGACTAACTCCCTTTCATTGGCTAGGAGAGTTTAGGTTGTACAGAAGGCCCTTTCTTCTTATCATATTTTTTTTGCTTTGACATGGTTGTTTAATAAAGCTCAGTTTGGTATGCTTGAAAAATTTCTCAAAGACTTTATATGGTCAAAAGGCTAGGGGTCCAAGAAGAGGCACTGTGTTAAGTTGGAATGGTGTTGCCTACCCAAACAGTTGGGGGGATTGGGAATTAAAGATATTAGAATTTAAGGTATTGCTCTTGTAGCCAAGTGGATCTTCACAGCATTTTGGGGAAATGAACCTTGGAAGGTTCTGATGAGAAACAATGTTGAAAGGTCTGTTATTAGAAAAGGCAAATATTGGGCCAACATTTCATTTTGGGATCTTATTATGGGAGACTTTAATATGAAGGTGTTTGGGTCTAAAGTATTCACCTCCCTATGGTCTGCATGGTCACAAGTGAGGGAGCTTATCTCTTGTAGGAATGTCACTGAGGGTCCTCCTAATTATATTATTACTAATAGATCAATCTAGTGGAGACTATATTTGAATAATAAGCCTCTTTCTCTTACTTGAGTTATTTAGCTAAAAAATGGAATGAGAAAGTTATTTCTATGACTTAATGGTTAATAATAGAATTAGGTCATGGGATGAGATCTCCAGAAAGTTTGACATCCTCAATTCTCAAACGAAGACAAATACTCTTCTAACCAAAGTTTTATGCAAGGAGAAAGGTTGGGAGTTCATGGATAGCAATACTCTTATCAAAAATGTAAAATGGAATGATGGCACCAGTATTGGAAATACATCCATTAAACAGACTTATAATATGTTTAAAGCTAACCAATCTATGTTACAGCGTATAGTTAATTGTTGGGGTCTTGACTATCCTTTCTTTAAACTGGTAATTTTTCTTTGATTATTTTTGGAAGGGTCCATGTGAGCCTAAGGTTATTCATTTTAGATAGTTGTTGTTGATTAAGAATCTTGTTCTTGGGTCAGTATTGTCATCCATTAATGTTGAGTCTATGACCTACAATCTGTGTAATAGACTTGAGAGCTTTGAACATATTTTCATTCAATATATTTATGCATCTAAAATTTGGGCCATTTTCTTTGGTTATCCTATTGATTGGAAAAACAAAAATGGTTTTTCTTGGTATAAAATTTTGGTTGATTATGTGATGTATTTTGACTTATCTCTTAATAGATTTTGGTTTGCTCTTACTAGTGAAGTACTATGGTTTCTTTGGAAGGAAAGGAACAAGGAGATATTTTGAAATGTGAGAAGGCCCCCTACTGAATTTAACCTTAAACTCACACATTTTTACATCATGCCATAGGTTTCTTTTTGCTTGGAGATTACAATGTCCAGATTCATGAAATTGGTAGATGATGGGATGCTGGTGATTTACAAAGATGAAGTTAAAGCTACACAATACATTGAGAGATACCAAAGTTTCCTTACACAAGAAAAAATTGAGGAGCTTAGCAATCTACTAGAGAAATGCCATCTGGATGTTGATATGGAGACAAATACATGTTTTGGATCCACTTCAATGCATATTAAAGATATTGATCAGCTAGAACATGAATATCAAAAATTATAGTTCTCTAGTGCATGTATTGTCTATTGAGTAATTTTTTTATATCATATAAGTTATGTATGTTCATACTAGAAACATTATATACAGTCCTACAATTGGTTTATCTCCTCCCTCCAATTTTGTATAGTATTGAGGGTTGGTTGTTTTTCAAATTGACAAGTTTTCATGGATGTTGTTCAAAATTTTTCAACATAAAAAACTATAACAATACCTCCATCATGATTCTTAAACTTAACAAACTTAGTTATATCACCAATCATGTGATGTGAACAACCACTGTTTATTATCCAATTAGATCTCTTTTCAACTTGGGAAACTAGAGTTCTTTCTTCTCTAATTTCTCTATCAAGATCATCTTCCTTGGTAGCCATAAATCCCAATTCATCATCACTTTCACTTTGACCTCTCTCATCAGATTCTTCATCTTCATTTGCATATAAACAATTTATGTCTCTTCTAAGATTAAACTTTCCCTTATAATTTTTCTCTCTTTAGGAAATTTAGATGCATAATAACCAAATTCATCACAAGTCCAACATTTAAATATTTTCTTACCATATTTTTCTCTTCTCACAAGGACTATACCATCCTAAATCTTCTTGTCTTCATCGGATCTGCTACTATCAGCAAAATCTCCACATGTGCTTACACTCCTTGTCAGATTAGGTTGAATGTTGAGGCTACTACAAGGTGTTTCTACTCTTGCTAGATCTCTAGACTATCTCAAATCTACTTCTATAGCTTCTAATTTTCCAAGCAACATTTCCTTGGTAAAATCCTTAGTGCAAGGTATCAATAGTTGAATCATCTTAGCTACTTTCTTGAATGGTGGCATCAAACTTTTCAAGATCTTCCATACTACCTCATCTTCTTCCTTGGTTCCACCATGAGACAAAATTCTCATAATAATTTATAATATTCTACCAATATATCTTCTTAGAGATTCATCTTCCATAATTTTAACATCTTGAAATGCACATATCCAATTATGCAATCTAATTATCTTTGCATGTGTATCACCTTCAAAAGTATATTCTAATGCTTTCCAAATTGCATGAGATGTTTGATGTGACTTTACCTGACTTTATTCATTCTTTGGAAGAGTTGATAGTAGAGTTTCTCTAGCTCTCATGTTGTACATGAACAGATCTCTCTACTTCACTACATTCTTCAAAATTTCCTTCTTCCACAATTGTCTTCTCACTTTTTGTCAAGATCCAATAACCCAGACCCATGCACAATAGATGAGTCCTCATCTTCTCCTTCCAACTCTCATAGTTGGTCCCATAAAATCTAGGACTATCATTTTGGAAAAGATTACCATCAATCTCTCAAAGTTGTTAAGCTTATCCTTCAAGGACCTAATGTTCTGATACCAATTGTTAGAATATATAGTCTACCAATATAACTCGAGTTGGTGTGAATTATTTATCCAACTAATATCACAATTATCAACCTTATTAAAATTTAACCATATGATAAATATAATCACAAACCACAACAAGATACTCATACACAATAACAATAGATATGTTAACTAGGGAAACCCTTGATCAAAGGGGAAACCCCAATGGGGATGGTACCCACAAGATGATGTACTAATATAAATTTTCCTTATTAAAGGATGCACCATCTTAGGAGTCTTTGAATAAATTTAGTACATATGAGTTCCTATTAGGATACTTTTAATCTCTATTAGGAGTTGTGCCAAACTTGTTAGGAGTTGTGGAAGATAGTTGGACCCACTGCCCAAATAGCTTCAAGGTTAAGACCAATGAACCCACTGTCCAAATGATCTCTACATTATTCCTTGCAACAATAATATAATTTAAATGTACTTCCTTCCTCTATATTTTTCTTTTCAACCAAACCTCTACTCCTTCTATCTTGTAACCAAATCATAAATCTCGCATCCAATAATCCCTTGGATCGCTTACTCACATTTACCAAACACTCTACTCCTTCTCACACTTTTCACTTTGTACAATTATCACAACACTTTACAATCAAGGAAAAAATCTTTCCTTTATACCATATCTTAAAAATAATTCCTTTAGTTTTCCTTGAGGCTTTCCAAACTAATTATAATAAGATAATTGAGTAATTACAATTACAATTATAGTAGCACTATTGACTCACTATCTATACAAAACTTCACACTATAATACTAGGGCTTGTGCACTTGCTAACATCGCCAATAGACTATCCTCTATCACTAGCTAACTTCACCTCTTCTCATTACATCTTAGATTAAAAATATCAAACAACCGCGAGGAACTAATTTTCTAATGCCCTATCTTTGAACTGCTCTTTGTAACTCAAGTACAACTTCCGTACATCTTTGACTTAGACTCTGCACACTGAACCACATCATCAAGACATATTATATAACACATCCATGGCCACAAAACACTAGAAAATCAAACCATTTTCCATATGACTAAGATCTCTATCTGGTACTCTACCAGTCTTTACAAAAACCATACAATGTCAACATTAATGACAAACAAATCCATGAATGCACCATGTCAATACTTTCCTTTCCATTGCTTAGGATACTCCCCCAAAGTAGTATCATCAACACTCATGCTAATATAAACATAGTAGGTATGATAAAGAGATACAAGCACAATAATTATCATAAAAGGAATTATCCACCATAATAGCAAAGAAAATGAAATTATAAATAAGTTCTAACTACACAAGATAGCCAAATCAAACTCCAAATTGGAAAATAAGAGAGATCTTAACATAGCAAGATCGAACTCCAAAAAAAGAGGTATAGGATGTTGATTTCATCAAAAGAAGGTTAGAACCTAATGAAAATAATCCAACTCTAATAAGAAAGGGAAACAAGTAAGGTTCACCAAAATGTTTAGTGAAATTATGGAAGTGCTAATTAGGGTAAGGCCTCCATTTTTCATTGGCATTCAATACAAGAGCAAGAGGGGCTTCCAAACATAACTCTCAATATAGTCCAAGTTAGATTAGATAGCCCCCATGGGATAAAGAGAGACCAATTATAAACTCAAATTATATCAAGGAAGAATGCAAGAAACTACTCTTTCATGCAATGCAAGGTTTGATTAAAAATGTGCAATTGAGCTAATTAATTTAATAATAAGTGTGAGATAGATCTAGGTCCCAATATATGCAACCAACCCATTTAAGATATGAAAATATTTCTATATATAAAAATGAAATAAATGATCAAGCACTCACCTCAATGTGTATAAAAATGTATCTTTTCTCTGAAGATTACAGATTTGAGACTGTGAGGGAACTTCCAACTTTGGATTTGTGATGACGAATGAAAACCTAGAAAATGTTGTTTTCTTAGGGCCTCATAAAGATGTCAACCTAGTGCAACATGTTCCATATTATTTATATTTAGTCACCATGTGCTTATAGCATTGTATTAAATTCAACCCAATTTATTCATAAATAGTTTGTCAAATGATTTTTAGATCTATGGTTGCAATTCTACTATCATGCTTCTACATACATAAGAACATGGTTTTTATTTTGGGTGGATGAGGCCTTGCCTTGGTCAAGCCCTAGATTAATGAATAAAACTTGAAATCAAGGTGTAAATGTATCGATAAAGGACATTCTAACATGTAGTAGGATTAAATATACTAAATGAAAAATGCAATTAGATTTGTAGATGCAATTGAATTTGATATATGATCAAGTATACAGATGTAATAGCCTTGACTCAAAGAAGAAGAAAATGAAATTGAAGAAGTCAAAAGCTCCTGAATATGGATGTGTGTGACATGTCATGGTGAAGGATGGAAGAATTTCAATTATTTGGAATGATAGATATCCTCCTTAGAAGCCAACCTCTACTACCACCTTAAAGAAAGAAGCTTGATGAAAGAAGGAAATGCTTGAAGATTCTTTCTTGAAGTCTCATGAATATGTGTACTATCTCTCTTGATTTATTTTAAAATTATGATGATGAAAAAAAAAATCCCAAGCCTCCTTAAATACTAATTTTGTGATTAAAAATAAAGCAGGTTGGCCCAAGAGAAAGAGTAAACAATTGACAAATCCAAGGAACGTTGAGCCCCATAATCAAATTTCCTTGGGGTAGAGATTGACTCAAGTTGAAATATTACTCAAATAGGCTGACCTAGGTTGATCTATTGCATAATAGGTAAATCTAAATCTACGTTTTCTCAAGTGGGTCCCAGAAAGAGGTCATAGAAACCCTAGACAAGGTGCAAAAAGAAATAGGAAATTTGAAATTGGCAAAAGATATGGCCAAAAGGGTGATAAAATAGCACCTAAAGGACCAAGAAAAAGGATGAGAGATGATCTATAAATGTGGGGAATATTGGGAAGAATGGATAGAGACCAAAAAACACTAAGGAGGGATAAAAGGTCTTAAAATTAAGTGTGTCCATTTTAAGCTAGTATGATTATCAAAAAAACACACTTAGTAATTTCATGCCAAACCCAACTATATCCAAACCATCCTTATTATCTTGAAAAATAATGAGGGCCATGAAGTTATGCATGCAATATTTGGAATCATGTATATTTCACAAAGTGGCCTCATTTAGTGAATTGGTTTAGTTGGTAAAGACATTGTTGTATATAATCAGTGAAGAATGAATGGTTATAATATAATTCACTAGGTTTGAAGAGAGAAATACATTCTTTCTGAAATATTCATTTATAATTCATCTAATTTAATAACCCTTTTCAAACTTGGTCTTTGTCCTCCTAGTTCATGCCTTATAATGATTTTCTTAAAAATAATTTAAGAAAGAAGCAATTGGAATGTGGGAAGCTAGGTTCAATAACCTTTCTTGGATTATTTAAAGTGTATATAAGGATAAAGAAATCAACATGGAAAATGAAGAAAATAAGGACATCACAGTACTTATTACAAAGTGGTAAGGAAAATTTAAGGTTCTCCTTCAAATTGTGCCTCATTTCAAAAATTTATTAGTATAAATAAGTAGTGTTGAGATGCAAAAAATAATTAACATGAATTCAAGATGGCTAATGTTCACAAGAAGCATATGGAGACAAAAATTGCAAAAAAATCTTAATTTGAAAGTGATATTTTGTATTTATCTTTTTGTAAAATTTACTCTAGTCACTTCTTGTAACTCATAAATTAGGATTGTGACTTTTATTTTGTTAAAAGATAGGGTTTTGGCTTTGATATTTCTAAAAGTTAGCATTGGCTGAAAAAAGATTATATAACGTCCATACTTTAACTTGGTTAGTTACTAGCCCAAAAAGGTGCTTACAAAGAGGTAACCTTGTTGGGCCTATAAATACAAGGTAATTTTGTATACAAAGGGAGGAACTCTTATGAAGGTTAAACTTTGCATAGTATCATAGGGAAATTTTTGTGAATACTTTATACTTGAAAGTCTTTAAATTGTACATCTTCAAAAGAATAACCAATAATGCATTTGATTTGTATGTATTACATGTGTTTTACAATTATCATTATCAATCTTGCATATGTTAAGTAGATATTTCCTTAGAGTACTTTTGATATATGCAAAGGATGAAATACAATCATACACTAGTATCTTGGTTTCAATGTGTTTAAGTAACCTATTCTTTTGTATGTTGAAGTGTATTTCCTTCAATTTTATTGATATTTCATATAAAACTCACCTTGCGTCAAATCCCCTTCATGATATGTTATCCTTTTGGAATCTCCTATAGTATTTGTATGTCTCCTATTGGGATTTATTTTGTTTATCTTTCCTTGACTTTATTCTTTACCCTTTATTTACTTTCATGTTAAAAGTGAATGTAAATACAATCACCCCTATTGTACGAGGGAGTTTCCCTACACAAACACAGAGGAAGACTATAATTAGATGGTGATCCAATTTTGATCTCTCACATTGTTAACATGGTAGTCACTACTCACAAGGAGAACATGGTCAATCATATAGAAGCACTTGCAGTGAAAATTTTGTTTACCAACAATATGTTATATACAAATATATATGACATATATTATATGTGTGTGTAGACATACATACTTACTTACTTATATATATATATATATATATATATATATATATATATATATATATATATATATATATATATATATATATATATATATATATATATATATATATATATATATATATATATATATATATATATATATATATATATATATATATATATATATATATATATATATATATATATATATATATATGCACGCACACACACACATATATATACATATATATTTCCTTACATGCATGCATACATATATACATACATATATACATATATATACATGTATATATATCATCTGTGTTATATATATATACATGTATTGAATATAATATATATGATATGTACATATATAATATGTCATATATATATATATATATATATATATATGCACATGTATGTACTACATGTCATATATACATGTATATGAATAACATATATAGCATATATTTTTTATACATACTTGTATTCCATCATTATGTATGTAAATATGACATATATACATACATATTATATGTGTATATACATATATACTATGCATACACACATGTTTATATGTATGTATGTATACACATATATACATATATATACTTGTATATACATGTATACACTAATATACACACATATATACATATTTATACAATAGAAAATATTAAATAAAAAAATAGAAATATATATATACAAATCATAAAGCAAACCTAAAAAAATGAGTAGGAGAAATTATTAGATCTTATGAAATGCTTAGATCTTATTAAATGCTTAGAGTTTTTCTAATTTAAGTTTCTATGGTTCTTGGCTTATGTTCTCATTGATTTTTTTAATTGGGGAAGAGTTATGATCATGGTTAGGACTGTTGATAATTAGATGCCTTGTAGATATGATCAAATCCTCGCTATTGAAATGAAAATGATAGTGGGATTTCACATTGGGTTAAAAATTCCATAGAACCCACTTTTGATCAAAACAAGCTTTCAATTGGAAGTATTCAATTATTGTTTTAATTGAGTAATGATACTTTCAATTGAAATTAGGTTTGAGGTTGTTCTTTTTGTAGGAATTCTTTCCTCCAAAAAGGTGTAACCTCTATTGTGGGTTCACCCACTCCATAGAACACATTAATCATTGCATGACACACTTCAGGGTTCTAATGTGTTCTAAAAAGTTCTAATGTGTCCCATGGAATTGTAATGGATCTTAAGTGGAATTATGACCCCTTGGGACCCATTAGGGATATATAGAACGCATTATGAACCATAAGGATACATTAGGACCCATTAATGCATCTTATAACACATTAAGGGGTATAGGGAACAACGATGATTTTTTATGTATCTCATTGGGTCCTAATGTGTCTTTAGGGGATTTAACGAGTCCTAAGGACCCATTAGGACCACCTATGAAATATTATGATCCATTAGGATAGATTTAAGATGATTACTACCCCTTAGAACACATTAATAATATTAGAACATGCTAATGTATACTTAGGGGTTCTAATGTAATAAGGGTTCATAATGGATCCTAAGTGATCCTAAGACTTCTTAGTACCCATTAAAACTCCTTAGAATTTATTAGTGCCCATTAGGACATATTAGAATTCATTAGTACCCTTGTTATATCCCCTCCAATAAGGAAATCTAATATTAAATCATTATAAATGGTCTTATCTATTATTAGATAAATAAATTAGATGTATTATGATAATTAAATAATAATTTAATTGTCACTATATATCTCCAAGTTAAATTTCACTACACCAAATCAATATATGTTTATTAGATATGAATTAGATAACTATGTAATATTAAATAAATAACCTCAATGAAACTATAATCACCTAAAAATGTTCATCTACACTATTAGCCCTCTTCTTAGCATTTTGACTAAACTATTTAATCATTTGCCTAGGCCAAATTGCTAAAAATCAATTTATCTAATTTTAATGTATAGTTTGACTATAGTATCCTAAGTTTGTATTTGATGAAAAGAATGTGTCACCTTTTAATTAAATAAAATACCCCATTCTCCTAACCCACTCACTATGCATATATAAAGCCTTTTTCCCTATTTACAATTTAAAAAGAAAAAGCTTTTGTTTCACATGAAAAGTCAACTCCTTCTCATTGGTTGACTTTCTATTACACATGTATCATGTCAAAAGTCAACCCTCACGCTTGATCATCCATTTCTTGATCTTCATCTCAATTGTTTGTACATCTTTAAAAGGGAGATCTCTCTCTTCATCTAAGGATCTCATTTTGAGATAACGTTTCATTGTGGGCTTCTTGACAAGTTACCTTAGAGCTTTGTGGAGAACTTTTTGTTTCTTGTCTCATTCTCTCATCATCATCCTCATTCTATCTTAGATCCATTTCTAAATAGTCTAGTTTCTTTTACATTAGCATAGGTCACATAGCTTAATTAAAATGGTTGTAATATGTTCATCTTTCTTAGTTTAGTGGTATTCTTGCACTCCATATTAGCATAGTTCATTCCTGCATTGAATGCTTGAGAAATCCTTTGGACATTTACAATATTTTTATTGTCTAAGGAGTCTCCCATTGCATGATTTACTAGCAAGGTTGTGTCTCTAAGGCTCAGCTGAGAGCTTCTCATATGCACAAACACACACCTTTGCACTCCATGGATAGGGAGCTCTAAGCCAACATTGGAGTGTTTGAATTCATGGGATATCTTGGATAGAAGGGTTTAGAGAAGTTTACAAATTCTAATGTATAAAAACTAATCACTTTAGATGATTTTACCACACCCTGTAATCTCCCTACCCTCTTGGTACCCTAATAGTCTCTATCTTGGAGACACCACACCTTTGTATACAACATAATAATAGGCCACCTACACACCATAATGCTATGCATCACATCTTGTGGCATCTTGCTCTTTCTAGAGATCCTCACTCTACACCCACGCATTAATTCATTGTTGATCCCACGCAGCTATATTGATGTGTGCTACATGTACTTCTATCTCTAGTGCTCGTATATGAGAATATCTAGAGTCCTCTCCTCCACCCCTGGTAGGTTTCTCCTATCATGGATCCACTTTCTCCACCCTCCTATGGCTCAGGGGATGCTCCTCATCATCATCATCATCATCATCATCCTCACTCTCCTCCTCCCTCATGGCTCAGGCCCATGTCTATCTCACCCTAGCAACTCGATAATTACTCCTGACCTCCATTTGTCTCCCACCTCTTCCTTCACCTCTACTTCCATCTCCACCATCACCTCCCTTTCCCCTACCATAGGTAGTGTATCTATTTAGGTAAATATATGGAATGGATTCCTTTTCATCTCATATAGGTATGCAAGATCAGCTCTTGCATTTGCTAAATCTGTGGTAATCTCAAGGCTCTTGCATCAAAATTATTGTATACCTTAGAGATGTTTGCTAATATAGCATAGGTAACCAGCCTTGGTCCTCCTCTCCATAGAAGGGGGTGTATGTAGTGTTCTCCATGGAAATTGCATGTCTCTAGCCAAACTATCTCTATATCTAGCTAATAACAAAATGCTCTACTATACATGCATACCTCCCAACAAATGGCCTGATATATCGCATGTACTCTAACTCTCATGCATCTGACCTTTTGGCACATTGTCAATATAGCCACTAGAAAATAGAGGAAAGCTCATCAAATAAACACTAATAGTAGATCACATCCCTGCTATGGCTCTACGGGATGAACCCTGTGAACTTGTAGATAAACCAATGGTTGCACTCCTGTCATTGTACCCATGGTCATATAATTGCTATATGCTCTTAGACCCATATTTGTGCTAATATTACATCATAAGCCCATGTCTTCCCATCACGGTACACTATCTCATGCAGCTTATGGTATATATTTGCAAGGATAGCTAGACCCCATTCCATCCATCTTGGTCAACCCACCAAGTTTGCAACTAATTTGCCCCAACCTAGAGGGAAGCCCTTCTAGCCCCTGTTAAAGACAAGCACCTGGGAAACCAATGAACAAATGAGGCAAAGTAATGGATACTAGTCTCCATACTCATTTATGATCCTCTCCTAGCTTAAGTGATGGTCTAGGATGGTGACATCCTTGAACAGTTGCTATTGTCAACCTCCCCTCTATTAGGGTCTGATCATAATAAACCTGTGACATGATCAAACTCATATCAAACTCACCTCATATGGAAATTAGTAACTTAAAACAAAAGAGCATCAAAACATAATGATCATGCTCATAGGATCTACATGGCATGGCACATGAAGGATGTGATATACATCCTCCAAAGTAATGGTGGCCTCACGAGTGGGAAAATAAAAGGTGTTATGCTCACTATGCCACCACTCAACTAATGTGATCAACAATCGTTTGTTTCCCCAAATATGGAGCATGTGTAGCAACCACCTAAATCCCATGTTATCTATAGTGACCTTCTTTTCAGCCTCCAAATGATGGACTTGCAACCCCACCACCTTGGAGGCTCAGATCAATAATGCTAGGAAGACAATCTATATAATCAAGTCAAGAAAACATCAAAATGTTAGTATCAGTTGTAAATAGGTCAAAATGATAGAAAATAGCAACCCAACATGCAAAATCTACTCCTACACATTCAAAAAAGCTCAAAAAATAAGTAGGCGATAACTTTTCTATAACTAAGTGTTACAATTTATACTTTTTATAGTACATGTGTGATACTTTCCTTTTGTGTGATATTTTGCATTGTGTTGTGTGACATTTGGGTATGCTTGATCTAATAAACCTTAGCAAGTCATGCAATATAATTTGGGTAACCGAAGTATTACATGATACTTCTCAAAGTAGTCATTTGATACTTTTAAAGTATTGCATGATGTTTTTTTCAAAAACCCCCTAAGAAATTTTTTAATGTGTTAAAATACCTTAAGATAGCTCAAAAAGCATGAAATTTTTTTAAGACACATTGGGGCCTCATACTCTAGTGGTTGCTTGTGCAACTTGTTGCACTCAAAATGGTGTATGTTAGTTAGAATTCCAGTGAGAGCCATCATTCTCTTTCAAAATCACTCAAAAGATCTCAAGAATCATAAAATACAAATGAATTTAAAATGACCTTTGGACCCCTTATATAGTCCTCTGACCTCATTTTTCAAACTCCTCAGAATTTTATAAAAATTGTATCTCTGGATAATTTTGATGTCCTGCATCCATTTTTGGGATTGAAATTGAAGTCTAAGTTCATCTTGATAGTCAAAATCACATTTCAAACCTATGCCTTATATGCAATTAGTGAATCTTTCGAGGTCTAATCTTTGAATCTTCATTGGTGCATTTTCATTTCTCCATGTCTTCATCATTTTGACACTTCATACCAACTTCAATTCACATCTTTTCACTTCTAAATCATATTTTTCCTAATTTGACCTAATTTGCATACTTTATCCTTCATTGTCAACTGTAATCAAATTGGGTCATTCTATCACTTCTTTATGGTCACTCTTTGGTTCTAATCACTTACTTGTCATCATGGACTTTTCTATATCTTGATTTTCTCATATTTGGCTCATTTCTGCATTCCCTTTACCTCATTTAAATTTTGATCCTAAGGGGGTAGATATACTCTATCATTGCTTGCTTGCTATAGCTATCTATTTCTCAAGAGGATATGCTTGATTCTTTCATTTTCTCTCAATCTATCTCCTTTACTTGATGTGAGTATTCTTCTTGATTTCTAATATCGTCTCTCTCCTAGTGTTCAATACTATTGCTACCAAGCTATGCATTCAGGATTTGTTAATGCAAAATTCAAAATTAGATCTCTCTATTTATTGTTGCCTACTTGGCTTTTGTATTGTTTGATGTCATGTATTCCTAGATCAATCACACATTATTCAAAGAGGGGCAAATTTAATCACCTAAAAATGGTCATCTAGACTATTAGCCCCTCTCTCATCATTTTGGCTAAACTATTTACTCATTTACCTAGGCCAATTTGCTAAAATTCAATTTATCTAATTTTAACCTATAGTTTGACTATAATATCCTAAATCTATATTCTATTAAAATAACATGTCCCCTTTCAATTGAATAAAATACCCCATTCTCCTAATCCACTGAATGTGCACACATAAAGTCTTTTTCCCTATTTACAACTTAAAAGAAAAAGCTTTTGTCTCACATTAAAAGTCAATTCCTTTTCATCGATTGACTTGCTATTACACATGGATCATGCCAAAAGTCAACCCTCACTCTTGATCATCCATTTCTTGATCTTGATATCAATCGTCTATACATCTTTAAAAGGGAGAACACTCTCCTCATCTAAGGATCTAGTTTTTAATCTAATGTTATGCTACAGGTTTCTTGACAATTTTCCTTAAAGATTTGTAGATAACTTCTTGTTTTTTGTCTCATTCTCTCGTCATCATCCTCATTCTATCTTAGATCCATTTGTAAATTTTCTAGTTTCTTTTACATTAGCATATATCACAAAGATTAATTAAAATGGTTGCAATATGCTCATCTTGCCTTGTGTAGTTGCATTCTTGCACTTCATATTAGCATAGTTCATTCTTGCATTACATGCTTGAGAAATCCTGTGGACATTTACACTCTTGTTCTTGTATAAGGAATCTCCTATTGCATAGTTTACTAGCAAGGGTTGTTTCTCTAAGGTTCAGCTAAGAGCTTCTCATATGCACAAACACACACCTTTGTACTCCATGGATAGGGAGCTCTTAGCCGACATTTGAGTATTTCGATTCAAGGGATATCTTGGATAGAAGGGTTTAGAGAAGTGCACACATTTTAGTGTGCACAAACTAATCACTTTGGATGATCACTCAAATTTAAAAATACTAAATTAAAATATAAACCATCAAATTAAATACAAATGGTGGGATAAATGTACGATAGATTATTAAAGGGACCTTATAAGGGTCATGTCCCTATTAGCATCACCACATATAAAGGGGAATAATTAGATTGGAAGAGAGGGATAATAGGGTCAATCCAATATACATGGACGTAGAACCGAAAGAAAAGCCCACCAAATGATATGTAACAACATCAAATATATGCATGATTGGAGGAAAAATACCATGGAGAGTACAAAGACTGACATGCCTATAAAGTATATGTGCCTTCCAATAATGTGTCATGTCACATACCAAATTAACATGGATAACCACCAAATCATAAACAAGGTGGGAGGAGATAGTTCTTTATTGGACAAAGAAAGAGCATTGGCTAATTCAAAAGGCAAATACTAAGTAAAAATAGAAACACCCTCAAATTATAGGGAATCAGACATGTGAGGTATGTGTGGTTGAGGTAAGTGTTTAATTAATTATAAAGGTTGTATTTAGTTATTTAATAAGTTTATTATATGGCTTTTCTTTTATATTATTATATTTACATAAATGAATATATTTATGTACAAAAATTTATAAAAGATATTTAAGCTTTGATATTTATTAATATTGAAAATTTTGATTTTTAATACAAAGAATGATAAATGTTGTAAAATTAATTTATAGTCATAAGGTACCAGCATAATTCTTTGTGTGGGATAAATAATTATTAAAACTTCTATAGTGTCAATGCATGAAGTGAGATCCTCATATGAATGGCTATCATTCAAGTGTGAGAGATGAGTAACCCTATATGAATAGATAGATGAGAAATGGATAATATTATGCCAGTCCATTGGACTCACACCATGGAGATTAAGGTAATATTTATCATGGGGTATGTGAGGTGCTAAGGTCTTCATTTGACCATCATGACTATGATCAATAGAAAATCTCCATGTGCTAGAATATTCTAATGATGTTAACATATGCATATGTGATTGGCCTTGGATAGAGGATGTCACTTCCAAGAAGAATATTTATGGGTGTACTCCAAAGAAGAAAGTTGAATAATTAAGGGTTAGAAAACTCAATCTCAAGACATCATTACAGTTGAGGTTAGGATAGAGGGTAAAATAGTATGGTTAGATTTATTATTATTTAGTTATAACCAAAATAACCCTAATAATGGGGACATTACAACCCCTTAGATAGTGGTTCACAATGTGTCCTAAGGGATCATAATGTGTCCTAATTATTGGAATTCTTTAGAATAACTGGGAGGGTGAATTAGTTATCCAATGTCCAGATGTACAACTAAAACTTTTCACAACTTAGTGAACGTATATCCATAAATTATTTTCATCATGTATACATCTATTAGATCATACAATCACTCAAATTTGTAGGTTACTATCAAATCAATTTTGTAGAAATGTAAGCATGAGAAGTAATAGATTCAATAACCCATTTGACCCCATGATTTAAAGTGGAAACCTAATTTGGGAAAAACCACTAGTAACATGCTACTAATTATCACTCTTCTAAAACGATGCCCTATGAAAGGCCAACCCTATTAAAAGTTACAATGCATGCTATTAAATGTGACCTGGTTAAAGGATTTCAATCACCCTATTAGGAGTGAGCCTTGTTATAGGGCTTTAGATCATTCAATTAGAATGTCACCTAGTTGGAAGATTTACAAATGAATGTGAGGTCAGCCTTAATCCAAAGGATTTACCCTAGACTAGTACAATGATTAAAAAGTTCAAGAGTAAGGCTTGATTTGATAACAACTTACAAAACACTTGCAGATTATAGATCTTTGTTTTAGTCCTCCATTCTACTTGGCTTTTACATACTTCAACTATGATAGCTTGTTCACCCTTTAAGCATCCATACCCTTAAGCCTTCTTGATTTTCTTGTGAATGTAGTCTCTTCTCTTAGGTCACCGAATGAAGCAATACCCTAGACTCCTTTTCTTCATTGGGTTCTTGCACATGACAACCTTTGCTTCTAACCAACCATCTCTATACATAGAAAATTAATATATTGTGTCATTCATCTTCCTTCATCTATTTTAAGGTTAGGTTAGATTAGGTAGGATTCAATGAATCTTCCCATCATTTCATTTCATTCCTTTCTAGTAACTTTTCCTTCAATCCTCTTTGAATTTGCCTCAAAATGGTTCATCTTGAATTTTGTGCAAACAACTCATCAAGATTATCTTCCACATGGTTTGCACAATTTAAGAAATCAAACTTGTTAGCTCAGATTCATCAAATTCATGATCTTTCTCATAATTTTGACACTCAGTATTAACTTTCTTCTAATACTCAGCACATAGTATGTTGTTGAGCATCGACTATTAAAACACTCAGCACAAACTAAAGTTTACTAGTGCTCAACATCAACTAAACTTTACTTAGCTCCAACTAATTTTCTACTTGGCACCTATTGTGTAGATTGTTGAGCTTGGCAGACATACTTTTTTTAACTTTTTCTTCTAAACTTAATCAGTGTGTTCATCCTTTGCAACCTTAAGTAGATTATCAATGCATTATAATATCAATTTTAACTGATCCTTGTAATCCTTTTCCATATCATGATTCAACCTTTCCTCTAGGTGCTATTGTTACCTCATTTGATAAAATCCACTTCATCAATCAAACAAATGATAGTACTCAAATCATATAAGTAATTATCTTACTAGCAATTAGTATATTTGAAATTAGTGAAAAACAATGATTGAAACACATATTCATACTTGTATCAATCTATTTTCAACAATCTCCCTCTTTGGCATTGATGGCAAACCAAACTAACTAGACTTAATCAGTATAACCAATAAAATACCAAAAAGAAAATAGCTTTTTGTATTGAAATCTCTCCCTCTATTAGCAACTTTTCATCTTTTGAATAGGTTACAAAAAATTTCTATGATAAACAAACAACCAATCAACTCATCGTTTGATCATTAGACAATCAATCAACTCATCCTTTGAACAATGGGCAATCAATCAACTCATCCTTATGAATCCCTTTGGATCACTTCTTATATCTCCTTTGACATTAACTCTGTCTTACTAGGTATTCATGTTTCATCTATGTTTACTTTCATCTCCCTCTTGGACAACAATATCTCATATCTTCCTCAGCAATTAGGATTTCTCCCTTAGCGAGATCAGGAGAATCATGAGAGTAGGATTTCTCCCTCTTTGACAACAATGCCAAAGACTTGTCATCTTAATATGTAGATATGAATATTTTTATTTTATCCCTCTATCACCTAACTTGTGACTAATTTGTAGCTCCACCTCTTTGATTACTTTAGGTAGCTCCTAAAGTAGGATCCACTGCATCAATGTGTAACATATATCAATCAACTTTTTTGATGTAGGGCACTTCTCATGCTTCTTAGATAGCCTTTGATAGGGGTATCACCCCTAGCTTACCTCTTAGATACTCATGAGCATCCTTAGGTAATGCTTTTGTGAAGATATTAGCTATTTGCTCTTTTATGTTAACATATTTCATCTTCGCCTCTTTATCTTGAACTAACTCTCTCAAGTAATGATACTTGATTGCAATGTGCTTAGTCTTTGTATGCATCATAAGATTATTTGATATATTTATAGTAGTTGTATTATCACAATAAAGTATCACATGTTCAGTGATTTCCTCCTTCATACTTTTAAGTAGTTGTTTGATCCATACAATGTTTGTACCATTAACTATAATAGCAACATATTCAGCTTCAGTAGTAGATTCAGAGATACAGTTTTGTTTCTTGCTAGACCATGTAACCAACCTTTTGCCTAAGAAAAATGCTCCTCCACTAGTGCTCTTTCTGTCATCAATATTTCTAGCCCAATCAACATCAGTGTAGGATTTTAACTAAAAAAATTCATTTTTCTTGTAGTATAGATCATAGTCCTCTGTTCCTTTTAGATATCTCATTATTCTCTAAACAGCCATCAAATGATTCTCCCTGGGATTGGCAAAGAATCTTGTAACTATACCAATAGATAATGTAATAGTATTTTTTTGTGTACTACATATTGTAATTTGCCAATCATAGACTTGTATAATGTTTGACCTCAGTTGAATCATCATTCTTTGACAATTTATGGCTTGTCACCATAGGTGTGCTTAATAGCTTTGAATCCTTCAATCCAAAAGTTTTCAAATCTCCTTTACATACTTTGGTTAAGTGATGTATATACCATATTTCATCTGTTGTACTTGCAAACCCACAAAGAACTTGATCTCTCCAAACATAGACATCTCAAATTCTTTCTTCATTTCATTTGCAAAATATTTACATAAAGTATCTTGACGTCCAAATATGATATCATCAACGAAAATTTCAGATAGGAAAATAACTTTTCCTTTCTTTTTCTTTAAGTACAAATTGTTGTTATCCTCAGTCCTCTCAAATCCAATCTTCACAAGATAATTATGAAGCGTTTCATACTATGCTCTTGGTGCTTGCTTCAAACCATATAAAGCTTTGTGTAGTCTACATACCATGTTTTTCTTGTTAGCATCAAAAAATCCTTTTGTTTTTTCTATATAAACCTACTCCTCCAATATACCATTTAGAAATGTAGACTTAACATCTGTTTGATAAAATTTGAAACCTTTATATGTAGAGTAAGCAAGCATAGTTCTTATTTCTTCCAATCTTGCAACAGCAGCAAATGTTTCTCCATAATTTATCCCTTCTTCTTGTACATATTATTTACAAACTAATCTTGTCTTGTTCCTTGTGACTTCACCATTTTCATCTAACTTGTTTCTGTATAGCCACTTGGTGTCAATCACATCTTTATCTTCTAGTCTAGGAACTAGAATCCATGTCTTATTTTTCTCAATTTGTTCAATCTCTTCTTTCATGGCTTTACTCCAATCTGTAATAGGTTCTTGCATGCTCAAAAAAAATATATCATTTCTCAACTTGTTCCTTGTCATTGGTCTACCATATCTATCTCTAATGATTTGTGTAGCAGGGTGATGTCTCTTGACATACTTAGACAATCTTTGTTCTACTTTGTTTTCCTTATTTGGCCTCTAAATTTTTGAATCACTTTGTACATCTCTGTTAGGTAGTTCAACATCTCTTTCATGTATACTAATATTAGAATTAGAATATTCCTCAACTTCATTATGCAACTCGACACCTGAATGCAGCTCGATTTCTAAATGCAACTCAGTGTTCATAGTATGTAACTCAACAATCACTAAAACTTGTTGTTGATTTGCCACTTGATTTACAACATCTTCATCTATAGGTATACCTTCATAAAAGTATACAAATAATTTTTATTCTTCTAGTTCCTTCATAGGTTTAGTCTCATGTACTTTTGTATATTCATCAATTTTACATTTGTAGTTTCCACAATTTTGTTACTGTTAGTATTTAAACCCTTATAAGCTTTACTTCTTGTGGAATAGCCAAAGAATATACCTTCTTCACCTTTTGCATTGAATTTACCATTTCTAAGAACTTCAAGAATATAATGCTTTCTTCCAAAAACCTTAAAATATTTTACATTGGGTGAGTATCCATACCATAGTTTAAAAGGTGTTAAATGAGTACCTTTCATTGAATTTCACATATTTCAAGGTATAGATAGTTGTACATATAGCTTCTCTCTAGTATTTCAAAGCAACATTTTTTTCCATCATGAGTGTCCTAGCACAATCCATTGTAGATCTATTCCTCCTTTCAACAATTCCATTTTGTGGAGGGGTCCTAGGAGAAGATGTTGTTAGAAGATTGGTTGCAAGCATGAATGTTGATGATATTCCTATGGGGGAGTATTATAGATATGTTACATTCATTACTGAGTTTGTCATTGATGTCAACATAGCAATTTTCTATGGTCTCTGATAGAAGAACAACGAAAAGATCAAGTTGGTATAGATGGCTAGTTGACTGTTTACACTATCTAAGGTTATAGGAGATACTTATGAGTATATAGTATATGCAATTAATGTTGGAAGAAGAAATGATAATTATGGAATAAGTTATGTAATTTTTGATGATTTTTGTTCTAAGATAGAGTTTATAGAGGTATGTTAAACATGTTATATCTCTTTGCAGAGTTGTTATTCTGAGAATCAAAGTTGAGGACATGAAGAAGACATGCTATTGATGACATGGCTAATTTTTCTCATCATAATATTGTGTGTATAGAAAGTTATTCAACTTACAAGATAGAAGATTTAAGTTATCGCTATGTGTAACATGTTCTTAATGTGGTCCTATAATAATTAATTGAGAAGGTCTAACAACCAACTTAGGGAATTATTTTGAGGACTTGGTATAAAGGAAGGACATTTTCCTTTATCATGGTATGGAATGATATGGTTTTGTGATTGATGATAAGAAGCAGTAAGAGTGGAATGTGAAGTTGTGTAGAGTAGTGTGGAAGTGAAGGAAACTTCATTACCAAAGTTTTGTTGAGTGATCCTAGGTTTGATATTTGGATCCAAGGTTTGTGACCTAGTCTACAAGGTCTGACAATGATTGGTTCAGTTGATAGAACAAAGGAAAGAAGAACACAATAGTAAACTACATGTTTGAGCAGTGAGCTCTTCTTGTAGTTGAAATTACATGTTTGGCAGTGGCCTCACTTTGCATACATTGTACAACAACTCCTAATGGGGTTGGAAGCTCCTAATAGGTATTCAAAGTCTCCTAATATGGACTCATTGTACTAAATGTTGTAATAGACTCCTAACAAGATTCATCCTCTAACAAGGAATATTTATATTAGTAGATCATCTTGTGGGTATCATTCAACATCGAGGTTTTCCCTCTGATGGGTTTTCCTAGTCAACATATCTGGTGTAATTTCCTATGTGTATTTTATTATGGTTAATGTTTACTTTGGTTGAATGATTAATTTTTCTTAAAGAAGATAAAAGTGTTAATTATTAGATAACTGATTCACCCCCTCTCCCCCCCCTCAGTTATCTTGGTGGACTATTCTTTCTAATAGATGTCTTTCTTTTGATTCCTCTATCATTACAACATCTCAAACCCATTTGATGTAAATTCTTCTCCTCTCTTAGATCTCCAACATTTCAGAAATTTACTTGTTTCCTTCTCAACTCTTGCTAAGTACCACTTAAACATTTGGAAAGCATCATATTTTTGTTTCAGAAACATAACTATCATCATTCTAGAATAATCATCAACAAATAGCATAATGTACTTATCTCCTTTGTATCTTTTCACATCAATTGGGTCACACAAGTTAGTATGAACAATCTCTAATATTCCTTGAGAGGTATGAGTCTTACTCTTAAAACTTGACTTTGTCATTTTGCCTAACTAACATTGTTTGTAAATTATATTTTCAGGTTTCTTCAACTTAGGTGAACCTTTGACTCTTCTCATGTTACTGATACTAACCAAGTTATCAAAATTAACATGAAATAACTTCTTGTGCCATAGCCACACATCATCAAATTCTACAACTAAACAAGTATTATCCTCTATATCAAGGTAGAATAGATTATCTCTAGTTTGATCACCTTTTCCAATTAGTTTTCCAAAAGTATCATATATCTTAGCAATCTTGTTCTCAAACTCAACCTTACAACCTGAATTATTTATTTGTGGCACACTCAAAAAATTATAGTTAAGTCCTTCAACATAATAAGCATTGTCACATAGAATCTTTTCTATGAGTTGGATAGAACCTTTTCCTTTTATCAGACAGGGTGCATCATTACCAAACCTTACACTATTTTCACCATAATAATTGAAGGTAATGACTTACTTTTATCTCCAAACATGTGATGTGAACACCCATTGTCAATAATTCATCTATCATTTTTGTTCACACAAGACACTAGTGTTGTTGCCTCATCCTCATCAGATTCATCCTTCATTGCAACATACACCACTTCTTTATCATCATCATCAAATCCATCTTTTGTTTAATCTTTAGCAATGTAGCAAGACTTCTTTCCTTTGTCTTTGTAATCTTTGTTATCTTCATCTCTTCTACTTTTGTACTTGTCTCCACCTCTGTAATTCTTCTCCTATGGACATCTAGCAGCAATATGACCAACCTCATTGCAATTGAAATACATGATAGGTAATTTACCTTTGAATTTTCCTTTACCTCTATGAAATCTTCTCGCTAGTAGTGCTTCAAGTTGTTATATATCCTCCTCATCTATTTCACTATCATTGGACACATATTTTAATTGTTTCTGCTTCTTAGCATTAGGTTCTTCCAATGATAACTTGGCTTTGAAAAGAAATTCAACCTTGTTAGGTTTGAAATTATCAAAATAGATAACTCAAAAGCAGTGAGCCTACCTACTAGACCTTCAAGAGTTAGATTAGAACCTGGTACATATCTCAATTCTTGTATTTCAAAAACTCTAATAGCATAAATGGGCAACAACGTTCTCAAAAATTTTCTTAGTATAGTCTCATCATCTATTTTACCATTAGCTCATCTTATTGCATTAACAACATCTTTTATCCTAGAGCAATATTGAGCAATATTCTCACCTTCTTGCATTCTCATATCATCAAACTTATCTCTAAGACTTTAATATTTGGCTCTTGGAACATTTGTGTCTCCTCCATAAATATTGTGAAGAGCATCCCACATTTTCTTTGCACTATCATAACCCTTGATATCATTAAACTCGACATAACTTAGGGCAGAGTCAATCTCTAATGTTGCTTGGTTGTGTTCTTTCTTCTTTTTCAAATCTTCAACAATTAGGGCTCTAATAGGATCAACATGCTCTATGGTGATGGTATATTATGCATGATCTCCAAGACCTCCTAGGTGTAGCTTCATCACACATTTCCATGTAGGAAAGTTATCTCTATTAAGCTTGGGTACCACTCTTTTTGACATATTGATCTTGTTTCTTCTTATACCTTCAAACTAGTCCTCTTAAGTAGATGGCTCTGATACCAATTGTTGAAATTTTTTAGAATAATTAAGAGGAGGGGGGGTGAATTAGTTATCCAAGGTCTAGATGTACAATTAAAACTTTTCACAACTTAGTGAACCCATATCCATAAATCATTTACATCATGTATGCATCTATTAGATCATAAAATCACTTAAACTTGTAGGTCACTGTCAAATCAATTTTGCAAAAAAGTAAGCATGAAACATAACAATCTCAATAACACATTTGACACTATGATTTAATGTGAAAACCCAATTTGGGAAAAAGCACCAATAACATGCTACTTATTCTCACTCTACTGAAGTGATGCCCTATGAAAGCCCAACCCTATTAAAGGTTACAACACACACTATTAAATGTGACATAGTTAAAGGATTTCAATCACCCTATTAGGAGTGACCCTTGTTAGAGGATTTTAGATCATTCACTTGGAATTTCACCTAGTTAAAGGATTTATAAATTACTGTTAGTTCAACCTTAATCCAAAGGATTTACCCTAGACTGGTAGAATGATTAGAAAGTAAAAATAAGGCTTGATCTAATAACAACTTAGAACACACTTGCATATTACAAATCTCCATTTCAGTCCTCCATTTTGCTTTTCTTTCACACACTTCAACTCTGACAACTTGTTCACCCTTCAAGCATCCATACCCTTAAGCCTTCTTGCTTTTCTTTCCAATGTAGTCTCCTCTCTTAGGTCACTGAATGAAGCAATACCCTAGACTCCTTGTCTTCCTTAGGTTCTCGCATATGACAACCTTTGCTTCTAACCAGCCATCTCTATAAATAGAAAATTAAGATCTTTTGTCATTCATCCTCCATCCATTTTAGGGTTAGGTTGGATTAGGTAGGATTCAAAGAATCTACCCATCATTTCATTTCATTCACTTCTAGTAACTTCTTCTTCAATCCTCCTTGAATTTTCCTCAAAATGGTTCTTCTTGAATTTGGTGCCTCTAATTCATCAAGATTATCTTCCACACAATTCACACAATCCAAGAAATCAAACTTGTCGGCTCAGATTCATCGAATTCGCAATATTTATCATAATTTTGACACTTAGCATTAACTTACTTCTTATGCTTGACACATACTGCGTTGCACAACATCCACTATCAAAACACTCAACATGAACTAAAGTTAACTTGTGCTCAACATCAACTAAAATTTACTTGGCTTACATTGAAATTAACTTTGATCGGCTCCAACTAATTTTCTACTTGGCTTACACTAACTTTTCTTGACACCTACCTTGCAAATTGTTAAGCTTGGAAGACATACTTTGCTAAACTAGTTCTTCGAAACTTAATCAGTGTATTCATCCTTTGTAACCTTAAGTAGATTATCCAGGCACTATAATATCACTATCTTAACTAATCCTTGCACTCCTTTTCCAAATCATAACTCAACCTTTCTTGTAGGTGCTATTGTTACCTCATTTGATCAAATCCTCTTCATAAATCAAATGAATGATAGTACTTAATTCATATAAACAATTATCTTACCAGCAAGTAGCGGTTTTAACATCAGTGACAAAACAATGATTAAAACACATATTCATACTTGTATCAATCTGTTTTCAACACTAATGTGTTCTAAAGGGTTTTAATGTGTCATAATGTGTTCTAAGAGGTTTTAATAGTCCCTATATGATCCTAAGACCCATTACAACCCCTTAGAACACATTAGGACCCATTAGGACACATTAGAGCCCATTAATACCCCCTAGAACACATTAAGGGGTGCATGACACACTAATGATTTCTAATGTTCTCTAATGGGTCCTAATGTATCCTAAGGGTTTTTAATAGGTACTAAGTGGGATTATGATCCATCATAGCCCGTAGGACCAATTAAAACCTAGTAGGTCACATTATGACTCATTAGGACCCCTTGCAAAACATATATTTGTAGGACACACCTTAGGGTTCTTATAGTTTCTAATGGGTCCTAATGTGTCATAAGGGGTCCCAATGGGATGTAATGGTTTCTAAGACCACTTAGGACCCACTAAAACCCCATAGGACACATTAGGAAATTTTAGAACCCTAAAGTGTTTTTTACAATGATTAAGTGTTATAAAGAGTCCTAATGCATCCTAACGGGTCAGAATGGTTCTTACGAGGTTGTAATGGGTCTTGAGGATTCTTAGGAGCAATTATTGCCCACTAAAATCTCTTAGGAAAATTCAAGATCCATTAGGACACATTAGAACCCTAAAGTGTTCTATACAATGATTAATGATTTCTACAAGGTTTGAATGGGTCCTAATGGTTCCTAGGACCACTTAGGATCCATTATAACCCCTAAGGAAACATTAGGACATATAAGAACCCATTGATTTATTCTATGATATTTAATGTGTTCTAAGTGATCCTTAGAGGTCCTAATATTTCCTAAAGGTCCCTAATGTGTTTTAAGGTGTCCTAATGGGTCCTAAGGGGTCATGTAACCACTTAGGATCCATTTTGACCCTTTATGATACATTTTAACCACTTAAAACCCTAAATTATCCTACAACAATTAATGTGCTCTCTTTCTCTCTCCCCTAACATGGTTAAACATACATGTTAATTACCAAACCAACAATAGTATAAATAAAATAATGAGAAAAGATCCTAAAATGATCATGTACAAGTCAAGGACATAAGGTTATATTAAATAGTCTACAAGGAATCATGTTGAAAATAATGTGCTAATTCATGAAATTTGGCTACATCAAAATTCTTCTAAAAACTAAAAAAAAAACTAGAATTTTTATTTTTAACTCCTATGCATTTAAAACCATTGTTAAACATCCTAAAAGTATATATAAAAAAATGTAATTTAAGTATAAGAAAGGAAGAGTATTTCCCCCATTGTCACTCACTCCTCCCACCTCCCCTTCACTCTCTCATTCTCCCTCCCTCGATCCATTTATTATTCTTACTATGGGTTATATATACTATGTAAAAAATTGGAAATTTGATACTGTGCCAAATGTAATTTTTCAACATTTTGGTTTGCATAGTCAGTACACGCTATAGAGAATATGAACTATATTATATGCACTTTGAACTTATTTGGAATCAACCAAGCACGAGGTTTGGATTTTCCTTGGAGATTCAACCCAAAGGCTTGGAGTATTCAAATAGGCTTGAGTTGTGTTTTCTAGAAAACAGACAAAAAAATCACATTTTTTCTTTAGTGCTCTCTATCAAGTTTTTATGTAGTTAAATAACAATAAAATTATAGACATGATATTGTTGAATTTTTTTTTAGCTATCTAACTATATAATGTATTTTGAATATTGATTATGTTAATATCCAACTCTAATTTATTTTGTATGTATATTTGATTTTTGTCAAAAACCAATGTGTAGTATTTTGGGCTTAGATTTCTCTAATCAAGTTTTGAAGTAGTAATTAGGCTCCATTATGTATACTTCAAAATAATGGAAATGTTGTTTTTTCATTAGTTTTTAATGATTTCTAAGGGAGACATACACAAATTTTACATTTTGAGGATGTGTCCACTTGGAAAAAAAATTTAAACATCATATATTCATAAAAATTTAGCATGCAAATCCAAAATAAACTATGTGGTGTTTAATAACTTCTCACTAGAGTGATTAAAAAGATTTTAAAAAACTAACATTTTAGAGGAAGCCTATCGAATAGTATGTATTTTTTATGAAAAATACCTCTTTTTGTGTTCCCCCTCTTTGAGGACCTTAGAGTCCACCATTTTAAAAAGAATTGAGTGTAGAAACTATATTCAGCATAATACAACTCTTGTTCTTGTTGCATGTTAAAATTTTGAGTCTAACTATCTTTAATTTCTCATTGAAGTTCAGATTATGTTGATTTCAAAAAAAATGACATCTTATACCCCCTTTTTGGTCCCCCATCTTTCTAAATATACCCAAACATTATGTTGAAGTTGTTCCCCTTTATCGATTATGGTAATAACAACAACATAAAAACCACTAAACTTCTCTCCTCCTTTGACATCAAATAAAAGGGCACAAAGCCAAAATATCTTCTAATAAAAGTATTCTCCCTTTCAAGAACATCTCTACAACACTCTTCCTGCAAAAAGAACTCCATAGCCTTCATTTCTCCACCAAAGAGTAGAAACTACAATATTCAAGGATACAATATAACATATAAATTATTTCTCCCTTGGAAGATGCATCTCTCTTGTGAATCTATTTTGAACATAAAGGGGAAATAAACCCTAGCCTATCCTAGGTATGCTCAAAGGCATCCTTTATCAATCTACAATTGTTCCCTAGTAGGTACATATTCCAAACTTGCTTATCAAACATTTCTCTCTTAAGAAGTGATATTAAATAAAGATGTATTTTATCTTCAAATGCATCACCAAATTCTTTTTGATAATGATAACACACTAGAATAACTTCATGTAGATTTTGTGTGTGTGTGTGTGTGTGTGTGTGTGTTTGTGTAGAGAGAGAGAGAGAGAGCACATTGTAGAATCCTAATGTTATACTTGGGTATTTTGGATGACGCAAACTTTAAAGGATATAACTTTTAATAAGCCCATTTCAATAATTTCATATAATATTAGTGTTATAAACATTTCAAAGAATCTAGTGTAATATTTACAAATGAAGCATCTATTTATTAGATTTCACTCCTTGTAAGAAGAAGAAAAAATTGAGTATGTTCCTACAAAGGAGAAGGTGTTAGACATATTTACAAAACTGTTGCACAAAGATACTTTTAAGCATCTAGAAGGGGAATTAGGCTTCATGCCCCTTCCTAGTGTTCACTAAATGCACCAAAGTATGCATTGGTCTAGATCATTGCATGCTTATTCTTTTCCTAATCATTACTTGGCAGATTCCTCTCTTAGGGATAATGTTTATTTTGTAAGGGGGATTATTTGGCTCTTTGTCATTGATTTCAAAGGGGAAAAGAACAACATATCATAGAAGAAAAAAGAACCTATAATGTCGATATCTTTTTATGGGTTTTTGTTTTGTTATTGATGAATGTTTCCAATTAAAAAAGGGGAGATTATTATAATATTAATTTAAGGCTAGTCGTGTTATTGTCTTTAACAATTTTTGTTGGCTATTTTTGCCCCCATTCAACCCATCACAGATAACCAATCTAAGAAATCTTCAGTGGGCTAGAATCTATCACAATGGGTTAACACATCAGATTTATGGATAACCTTCATTTTATAACCATTTTTTTATTTTATAGGATTCCCTTTTGTACCCCTTGAGAAATCACAAAAACCTTTTGCTTTTCCACATGTCTTATTCCATTCAAGTGGTGGTAATGCAGCATTTTCCTAGGTTTTAAGGCCCAAAATTGTACCATGTGGTAGGGTGTTAACTTTTTGTGTTATCACTTCCCAAATTTTCATCTCTCATTTTTTTATGGAGAATTGTGCCAACTATCATATTTTAAAGGTTTTTGCTCTACTAACAGGTGTTGTTGGCCCATAATAGTGCCACATTTAATCATGCTTTATGGGGTGCATATTTCCAATGATAAACAACCAAAGTTTCTTTCACATTTTTGCAACAACCTATTGGAGGTGCTTACAAAATGGTGATGCTCAAAAAGTAAACTGTAAAAGTGTGTGATTGTGGGTTAACACTTTGTGTTATCCCATCTAGATAGTTTTTGATAGTGGCACAATTTGATTTCTTTACATCCACACACATTTTTAGGGCCAATTAATTAATGTTCGGTGACATTTTGGGACCTTTTATTATGACATCAGTGCACTCCATGCTTGTCTACACATTACTCCTATTTTAAAAATAAAAAGAAAAGACATTTTTGTCTACACATGAATGCACAATTTTCTATTTGAGAGGAATCTTCTATTTTTAAAATAACTTTAACTCTCTTCTACACATTTCTTTCCCTCTCAAAAGTCAATTATTGATTGAGATTGGTGCTTGTGCACATGGATCACTCAAGATACATTCTCCTCCCTTGATTATGCCTCTTTTTCCTTTTAATTCCTATCGTCCATTTTTCTTTAAAAGGGAGGGCTCTCTCCTCATTCTAAAATCTTAGCTCTTTCACGCTAACATTATGTTACGAGATTTCTAGGTGCCTTTGGAGCTTTTGGAGACTTGGAGCATTCTTCCATTTTTGCATTTTAGCTTAGTTCTCATTCTACTTGCATTATGGTATACTTTTTAGATTATTTTCCTTTGTAATTTATCTTAGTTCTTTTTGGTAGCTCTTGCATTTAATTTAGTTTAGATATTTTATTATCATTACATTCATTATGATTCTTGGATTCTGGCACTCTTGCTCTCATCTTTGAATCTCTTGTTCTATGGTGCACTTTGCAAGGGTTGCATAGCTTGGTTCATTTGAGAGCCACCATTTCATAGCCTTTGCACATCATAGATAGAAAGCTATTGGCCACCTCTTGAGATGTTCTCTTTCATGGGTATTCTCAAGTATAAAGGTTTATAGAAGTGTGACACATTTATTGTACACACATTTTATGTGCTCACCATGAGGCTTGAACCAAGTTTTTAGCTTCATTTTCTTTCTTACATTTTAGTTTCATTCCCATTTATAGTTTTTTACAAAAACTTGTTGGATATAATCAAGTGATTTTTCAGGTTTCGCACTTTGTCTTTAAGGCTAATCCTTGTGCTAATTAGTTTGAAGGCCAAAACCCTAGGTTTTTAAATATTTGATCATATCTCCTAAACTTCTTGGATTTTGGATCTAAAATTTCTTTTTCAAGTTAAGGATGCATCTGAGATGTTGCACTCTAATTTTTAGATTGTTTTGAGTTGATTTTCACCTTTTACAATTTTTTCATTTTTTTCATAAAAAATCAATTCTAGTTACAAATCAAAAAAAATTCAAAAACCTTTACATTTTTAGAAATGTATTTAAATTATAAAGGTAGTTGTTTCTTTGTGTTTTGATTTTTAAAGTTGTATTAGGGCTCAATAACTCAATTTGAAAAAATTGGTTTATTTTCACAAAATGGGGCCCTAGGGCACAAATTAAGAGATATTGCTGAATTTATTGCATTTTTTGAAATCTCTCTAGTTTTTAGTAGGGGTCTCTTCTTTTAATGTCTATTTTTGGATCCAAAGTAATAGCAAACAAATTAGATCTTGTTGACTAGGTCAAAAGCAAAAACTAAAAAGGAGAGCATGTGTGATTAGTTTGCACTTTTTTTGCATGCACTTGATTGGAAGACAACTTGGATTTTTGAGGTAACTAACCACTTTGTATTGTAGGTAGTACTTAGTTTTTATGCCCTAACCTTGTTGTTTTTTAGGGGTTGCACACTTTCTTTCCAAAAGAAAAGAAAAGAACATTTGTCAAAGATAAAAGGGCTATTAACATGTTTGCAGGGCTTTCCAAAACAAACAAACAAACCAAGTATTTATTTTATTTTATTTCATTTTTGAGTGGATCATTAGATTAGTCATTTTATTTCATAGGAACATAAAACTTGTGAGTCGATTTCATTATTGGTAGGAGAGTGTGGTCTTCACCTTATAGGTGAATCAAAAATCTTGACCCTTCATTGGATCTCGAAAGTGAGTGGGATACTCCACTTTTTAGTGGTTTTAATTAATATTATGGTCATGTTTGGGGGAAGAACTAAGAAATAGGAGAGTATGGTCTTCATCTTCTAAGTCGAATTAGAAATCTTGACCTCTTTGGTGTGGATCCATTTTGTGAGATTTTTCCTTTAGAGGGCCTGCTATTGGTGGATGGATACCAATAGGAATGACTCAAAGTGGGAAGAAGAAAAACCCATCTAATTTGACCCGCTAAAATCACAAACCCCTTAGAAAAGGTCAAATCCTTGAAGGGTGGAACACTTTTCTTCATCTAGTAGAAGTACTTGTGGGATTGTGACCATGAGGAAATCACTAGGTGAGAATGCTTAAGGTACTCTTGTGGTTTTGAGGTTTTTTACTTGCCATATGATAAGGTGTCCTATATTGGGAGAAAGGGGGTGTTTCAAATAGAACCTTTACTATACACCTTAGGATTAGAGGTCACCCTACTTTTCCACTCAATATCTTGGTGCAAGGATTGATCCTAGTGGACTACCTGGATCACCCAAGATTTGACTCACCATGTGTGTTCCTTTAGATGTGGGTAACCCATCTGTGATAAAGCCAATATTGATTGTGGGAAACCAATTTGTGTGAGGCAAGGGAGCATCAATTTGTGGGCCAAGTTATTAAGTACCGAACTATGCCCTTAAGGTAGATATTGCTTGATGTGTTCTAGAATGTGCTAGACCCATGGAAATCTTTTGGAAATATACATGACAGTAGTTCTAGGGTTTTCCTTTTTACAAATCCCATATCCTTGTGTCATGCAAGGTTTCTTTTTCCATTGCTTTATTATTTGAAGACTACTCCATGTGTCACTATCTTTCTTGAAAAACTTAATTTTGAATATCAAACTTGATATCCTATCAACTATTGTCAAACTTTCTCAACCAAGTCAAAACATCAAGTGCAAAAAATTTCTTATGTTTCTTGCTAAGGGGAGTTTCATCATTTGACTTTTCTTTTCTATGTCTCTAGTGCTTGAACATGCTTAAAGTGGCTTGTTGGTCTTTTCCATATTCATGGCCTATGCTATCATACTAATAATTTATTTTGTTGAAATGTTTATCTTGATCTCTTGACTACACTCTTTGATTGGTAAATTTGTTCACTTGTAATCTCTCTTGCTTTATCTACTTTTCTATTTGGGCTTCTTGCCTAGCTCTTGAATTTAGTCACTAGTGTCATAAGCTACTTGGAAAATTTTCTTGACAAGTCACTCTTTCATTTATACCTCTCTTTGGCAAGTAAACTCTCTACCTCTCTAGTTTGGACATCAAGTTATATTGTGTCACCTTATTAGCTTCATCTAGTATCCTTCATACTTGATTTTATATCTACTGCTATGGGCTTCAAACCTTGTGCTACTAGACCCAAACCAAGTCTAGATGGTCATGAGTTCTTCTATGTTTCTAAAGATTTTCAAGATCTATATGCTTAATACAAATAACTAGAAGAAACATACAATGTTTCTTACCTTCATCTCTCTAGGTTCATGATAGAAATGAAGTCTAAAATTGATAAAAGGTTAGAGGAAAGAATGGAATCATCACATGAGCTTCTGTTAAGATCTCTATATGCACACAAGTCATCTTATTTAATATCATATTCTTCCTTTTCCTCTATGTCTACACACTTTGTCTCTCTAAGATATCAATTGACTTCATTTATTGGATCTAAAGGCCTCCTTAGAGAGAAAGCAAGTGATACCTCCTTTGAGCCTATGCCAAGATTTCATGATAAACAAGAAGATCCTAAACATACTTTTGAGACATGATTTTTACTCCCTTTAAAGATTCTTACGATGCCATCTTGAAAATGCTCCTTGGTAATGAGCTCATCACATTGCCTAGGTCTAGCTCATATGGAAACCCATTCTTGGATATCTATTGTGCATATCATCTACATAATGAGCATAGTACTTCATATTTCATTGAGCTGAAACATAAATTCCAAGATCTTATTTATGATGGGATTGTTGATACCTCTAATGACTCATGTGATGAGGATACTTCTCTTGATCAAGGTTATGTTGATTAACCTATGTCTAGTAATGGTTTCCTTGATATCTCCACTTCTTCCAACACCTATGCATCTCCCAAAACTTCAAGTCTCTTCAACATACCTCCATAAAATAAAGAACCTAATTCTTTCCATAGTGACTATGCCTACCCTCAAGGGCTACCTCTAAAATAAACTCAAGTTGATATATACTTGGTTACAAACCTTTTCCATGCTAATAAGACTAAAGATCCTCAACGTCCATGCAATGCTATAATTACTATGCCTACTTTGAGAACTACTCCATTTCCTCTTCATTCTCCCTCATCCCTAGAAGTGGCTCCATGTCAAGAGGACTCTCATATATATATATATATATATATATATATATATATATATATATATATATATATATATATATATGTATATATGTATGTATGTATGTATGTATGTATGTATGTATGTATGTATGTATGTATGTATGGATAGATAGATATATGCCAAGAAAGATCAAGGTCAAGAACCCTTTCATCTCCTTCAAAATTTCACCTTTCCAAATATTATATCTTACCCACCTCCTAATTATGATGAAGACACCACTTTCAATGCTTCCATTGAGCTTATGGAAAATCATGAGAAAAGTGTTATGCCTATGCTATCTAAATAAACATGTCATGATCAAAGCATCCCCTCATGTTCTACTTCTCCATATCCACTTCAAAAATATGTTGAATCTTCAAATACTCCTATCAAAACTACTCATGAGTCTATTGATGGCCTTGGTCACATTTTTCACTCTAAATATGTTGATATCCCTACTCACTATCCATTTGCATCTGCCAAATCTATCCTTCGTCCTTATTCATCTAAGTGAAATCCTTCCAACCTTCCATCCATATTGGGACCATATATTCCCCCATCTCATACTTCCACTCCTAGATAATCCTCTAGCTCTCCTATCATACCTCAATAGCAACAAAGACACTCATCCTTGATGAATTTCCATCCATCTATACATATAAACCATTTGTATTAGCCTTATTCATCCACAAATTCCAAGTCTTCTAGAAGCAATTTGGATGATCAACTTAAGAATAAACACAAGAATCCATTTTAAAATGAAGATCACTATGTCCTATCTAATCGATGTGTAAATACAAAGGAAGGACAATTATTCAATAGACTCCACTATCCAAAGAGCTAAATTAAAGGAAATATGGGTTCCTAAATTCATTATTGAGGAAATGTGTTCTAAAGTATCCAAAGGAAAATCTAAAGCTACATGGATTGCCAAGTCTCTCTTCAAAATCTTAAATATTGAACATAAATCAAAGTTCAAATTCAAGTTTCCAAAGGCTTCCACTCCATTTTCTTCCAAACATCTTCCTCAAAAGCATCTAAAGGCTTCTATTCCATCTTCTTCTAAAATTATCCTACCACCTCATACATCTAAACCTCAATCTATTTCCTCTATCATTCCTCCATCATTCCAAAACCCTCCAAAGTGTGTGTCAATGTTAATCTTCCCCACTTTGTCACCTACCCTTATGCAATATTTTCAAAGCTACACTTATCTACAATCTATACTCCTACAATCCTTTCAAGGCATGAACTCTTATCCTCCACATATTTATGCTACTACCATCTCTCTTCCTTCATCCTATCGGCATCGTTGAGCATCTTGTTAGCTATTTTAGCCTTCCCACCAAACTGCAAGACTTGAATTTAAACCCAATTAATGCTCATATATTTGAATATTCAAATATTAGGGCATGTGAAAAAGTAATATTTTAAAACCTTAGGTTACGTTTATTTCCTAAGTTTCATGTGATCACGTATTATTAAATCTTCGTTAGGCCCCCATTTTATCATCTGTCGATCAAATTAGGATCCATGACTATTGTATTCCTGCATTATGGAAATGTGCATTCTTTAGACAATGTGGGGAAGTGATGGTGCATCACGTGTCCATGTGGGACCTTTTTTCCACCATGGGCCACCGCAAAAGGAATTGTCAGTTGAGTTGGCATACAGATGCAATTTTGATTGACTTAGGTTATAACATAGTTAATAAAGGTTATAACATAGTTAGTAAAGTCATTACGTGTTCCTCACCTTTTCTCTGTCGTCAGATCTTGGAGGATCAATGATCATCAGTTCCCCACTTTATGGAGCTACAAGAACTTTAATGAATGTGGGGAAGTGACTTTGTGTCATGTGTATCTATGGGTCTATTTTCTCTTTGTGGTCTATAAAAGAGGATTTTTAGAACATTGTGCATATGTCAAAATAGTGTGGCAAGATGGCAAGTTTTGATTGGTCAAGCTGTTAACTGTATGGTTAGTGGGCCTGAAATTTTTAAGGGCAAGAGTAGTAATACTAAAGTCTTTCATGATCATCAATAATTTGGTGATCAATGATCATTGCTTGACCATGTTTTGAAGCTACAATGATTTTAAAGAATGTGGGGAAGCAAAAAATGGTCATGTATCCCAATGGACCCAGTTTGAAAGGTAACAACAATAGTTAATGGTGGTTAAGTTGGCAGTTTCATGAGGCTATTGTGGTTAAGGTTTTAAAATGTCATGGTTAAGGTAATAAGGTGGTCAACTCATGAAGACCTTATGAGGTGGAAAAAAGATAAAAGATCATTGGTCCATGTGGTGCTTTCTAGTTGCTTGACCAGGTTGACTTGCTTATTTTGTTGATTTGTCAAACTAGGAGAGGGAGATGTAATGGTTTTTCTACGCAATCTGATCTCCATGATTGATCCCAACCACTCCTAATTTATGGCCATGCTAAAAGGTCATGAAAGACATGTTTCCTACCTCCTGGTTATCTATTTGAGGGGTTTTCTACATTAATGATGTTTTTTATGTCAAGAATAGGGTTTCTTCCAGCTAGGGTTGATGATTTCCATGAATATGAAGGTGTACCAAATCTGATCTATCATCTAGATCTTACCTAATCATCCTTTGATAGTCTTCAATGTATGAATGAGTTGTGAATAAATATCTGAGTTATTCTTGACTTATAAAAATCACATTTTGTAATCTTTTGAGGGGTTGATCTTTCTCTAATTCTCTAGTCTTGTATTGAAAACTTGCTACTATAATTTCATGTGTCTCTAAGGTATTGTAATTCTCTATTGTATCCCTTTCAGCCATTAACACACTACTCAAGATTTATTTGCCCCTAGTTAATGTTTTATCTACATTCTGCAACTATATAATTTTATCTATTTTGGCTTTTGAATGATATTGAGTGAAGTTTCTCCCTATAGCATTCCTTTGTTGTTTGATCTACATGAGGTTGTTGGATTAAGTTGTTAGAAGCATGAATGTTGATGATACTCCTATGGAGGATTATTGTAGAAACATGATTATATTATTATCATGATGATATAATACATTCATGACTATGTTTGTCATTGATGTCAACATAACAGTTTTCTCTAGTATCTAACAGCAGAACAATGGTAAAGATTAAGTTGGTATAGACAAATCATTGAGTATTTTCACTAGTAAGGTTAATAGGAGATACTACTAAGTGTCTATCATTTGCAACCAACCTTGAAAGCAAAAGATATTATGTCTAGAAGAAGTTATACAAGTTCTAGTGAAGGCTATTATGAGATAGAGTTTACAGAAGCATGTTCTGGTAAATTTGTTATTTCTCTTAGAAGAGTTGTTATTCTAAGAAGCGAGGTTAAAGGTGTTTAGAAGACATGTTCAAGATGACATGGCTAAGATCACTCATCATAATATTACACATATGAAAAGTTATTCAAGTTATAAGGTCACTAATTGATGTTATCACTAAGTATAACATGTTCTTAATGAGGTCCTATAATAATTAATTGAGAAGGTGTAATAGTCGACTCAAGGAATTATTTTATGGATTTGATATAAAGGAAGGACATTTTCCTTTGATTGTAGAAATGATTACATGAAGAATGAAGAGAAACAAGTTGATATGTGAAGATAAGTAGAGTAGAGTGAAGTTGGAGAGAACTTCATTACCAATGTTATATTTTGAGATCTAAGGTTTGATATTTGGATCTAAGGTTCATGACCTAGTCTACAAGGTTTGAGAGTGATTGGTCTAATTGATGAGATAGAGGAAAGAGGATAAAGCATAGTACAAATAATTATTCTGCAAGGAATAGTTGAGAGATTAGTTGGAAAATGAAGTTCAGTGGTCTTATCCAGAAGCTGTTTGGACAATGGGTCCTTCTACCTTCTACAACTCCTAACAGGGTTGGCATGACTCCTAACAAGGTTGGAATCTCTTAACAGGGATTCAAAGTCTCATAATTGGTACTCCTATGTACTAAATATGTTTATAGACTCCTAACAAGGTCCATCTTCTAACAAGGAATATATAGATCAATAAATCATTCTAGACATCATTCCCTAGTTAACAAATCTAGTGTAATTGTGTATGTACATCTTGTTATGGTTGTTGTTTACTTTGATTGGATGGTTCAATTTAATTAAGGTTGATAAATGTTTTAATTGAATAATTGATTTAAACCTTCCTCCCCCCACCCCTCTTAGTTATCATGGTGGACTATTACTTCTAACAATTAGTATCAAAGCATTAGGTGCTTGAAGGATAAGCTTAATAGCTTTGGGAGATCAACAGGGAGTTATTTTAGAAAAGATAGTCTTGAGTCTAATGGAAGAAATTTTGATGCTCAAAAGATGGAGCTTCTTGGTGAGAGGTCAGAATTGGGTGCAAAATTGAGCATTAAGCTTCTAGGTAGAGGCACAAGTAAAGATAGATCGAGATCTGAAGAAGACATGAATATCAAGGAAGGTATTGATCTCTTCATGAAAAGAGAGCCAAAAGGTATGGAATTTTTTTCTTGTTGGACATTTAATGATTTTAGTCATTTTTCATCTACATGCCCTAAGAGAATAAGAAAAACTAGAAAGAGTTCACTTTCTAATGAAGATGAAGAATTTAAAGCAAGTATGGAAAGCTTCTTGAATTATTGTGATAAAGATAATGGGATTGAATTGGTTAAGGAAAAGGAAGTAGTAGAAGAGATAGCATTGGTAACTATTTTTTATCCAAAGACTAACCATGAAAATGTGGAAGTTATCATTAGCAATGGTATGCAGAATGGGAATTATATTGAAGAGAAAAGATTCAATCCTAGAGCAGAAGAAAGAGATGAGTTGAAGACTCCTAAACAAAATGGCATTGCAAACAAAAGAAATAGGAAAATAATAGAAGTAGCAAGAGCTATGTTAGCTGAGAATGATATACCCAAGATATTTTAAAGAGAAGTTGTGAATACAAAAGTTTACACTATGAATAAAGTGCAAGTTAGGAAAGACACAAACAAAACTCCTTATGAACTATGGTTTGATCACTCACCTACAATTTTGTATTTTAGAATTTTTGGCAGCAAATTTTATATCAAAAGAGATGATGATGTTGGTAAATTTTATGCTAGAAGTAATGAAGGTATGTTTCTTGGTTATTCATTTAAAAGAAGAGCTTACAGATGTTATAATCTGAGAACTAAGATTATTGTTGAAAGTGCAAATATAAGAGTTGATGACAAAATTAGGATACAAGAAAGAAAAGTTGACTACAATTTTGATGATAAGAATGTTGTTACTAAAAGGAATGATGAAGTATTCTTTGAGACTAACAATGATTTGTAGAATGAAGGAGAGCAAAGGTGGGAACAATGTTTGGAACATAAAATTTAGCTAAGAGTTGAGATAAAAACTCTTATCTTTGGTAAGAATATGACAAAGAATCATCCACAAGAGAAGATCATCGATAGTAGAGATAAAGGTGTGATGACAAGAAGAAAAATCAATGAAAAACTATGTCTGATATCTCAAGTAGAGCCAAAGAATGTAGATAAGGCATGTAGAGATGACTATTAGAAGAAAGTTCTAAAAGAAGAGTTTGATTAGATAGTGAAGAATGAGACATGGGAATCGGTCCCTAGACCATCAAACAAGAATGTGATAGGAACAAAATGGGTATTCGAGAAAATAATGAATGAACAAGGTGAAGTTGTAAGGAACAAACCAAGATTGGTATGTAAAGGTTACTCATAGAAAGAAGGAATAGATTATGACCAAACCTATGCTCCTGTGGCAAGAATTAAAATAGTAAGGTTATTCTTAGCCTATGTAGCACATACGAAATTTAAAGTGTATCAGATGGATGCCAAGTCAGCATTTCTAAATGGAGAACTTGAAGAAGAGGTAAATATAGAATAGCCTAAAGGTTTTCCTTTAATAGATGACAAGTATTGAAGAAAGCATTGTATGTGTTAAAGCAAGCACCTAGAACCTAGTATGCAAGGTTGGACAAGCATTTGACAAAACTTGGATTTAGCAAAGGTATAGTAGATAGTAATCTATATTGGAAAGAAATAGATGATGGATTGATGATTTAGGTAATATTTGTTGATGATATTATATTTGGAGGAGATGGTAATGAAAGTGACAAGTTTGCAGAAGAAGTGAAGAAGGAATTTGAAATGAGTATGATAGGGGAAATGAAATGCTTCCTAAGATTACAGATTGTACAGAATAAAGAAGGAATCTCTATTTCTCAAACTAATTATTTGAAATATCTATAGAAAAGGTTTGGTTTGGAAACATGTGAACTAGTTGGAACACCTATGATAACTAGACACAAGTTATCTACAAAGGATGAGACACCTACTATTGAGAAGAAGAAGTACATATCTACGATTAGAGGATTGCAATATCTGACTCACTCAAACCTAGATATAGCGAATGCAATTGGAATTGTTACAAGATTTCAAGTTAATCCTAGAGAAGCACATTATGTAGCAGTTAAAAGGATATTTAGATATCTAAAGGGAACACTAGAGCTCAGATTATGGTATGAAAAATCTAATGATTTCACTTTATATGTCTATATTGATGTTGATTGGGCAGGCAGTATGGATGACAGAAAGAGCACCAATGGTGGAGCATTTTCTCTTAAAGGAAGATCGATTTCTTGGTTAAGCAAGAAACAAGATTGTATCTCACAGAGTATAGCAAAGATATAATATGTTGCAGTAACAAACAATTGTAATCATGTTGTTTGGATGAAGTAGATGTTGAAGGATATAAGGATAGAATTCAATGAACCTATTTTCATACATTGTGATAACACAAGCACAGTGAATATGTCAAAGAATCTAGTATTGCATTCTAGGACTAAGCACATTTCTACCAAATATCACATGTTGAGATAGAAAGTTGTATAAAAGGAGATCAGATTGGAGTATGTAAGCACCAAAGAGTAGATTGCAAATATTTTCACCAAGCCTCTTCCCAAAGAGAAATTTGAGTATTTGCAAGGTATGCTAGGGGTTATACCCCTACCTACATCAGAGTAGATAATGCAAGAGTGCCTTAGTCTAGTGATATAGAGCACCATGGTTTTCTGGACTAAATGTTGATACTTCCTATATGTGGGAGTATCTATGATGGATAGGGACATCCAGGACTCTTAATGGATGTTGTTTTGAACAGTATCTTTGGACACTTGAGCAGGTCAAAGATAGTTGTTGCTGAGATAGATGGTTGTTGAAACCTTTGACATTGATGTCAATGGGGGAGAGATTATATCATGAAAAATATTTTGATACATGGAGAAATTACAAAGCACATTGAGGTATATCAATGAGGGAGAATGATTGATGAAGAGGATTTGAAAAGAATTGGTATTCTTGGAGCTAGATGTTTTTCATCTATATTTCCATCAATGCCAAAGGGGGAGATTATGGGAAGTGTGAATGCTAATGATAATCCTATAAAGGAGTATTATAGAAATATGATTATATCATTATCATGATGATATGTTACATTCATGACTATGTTTTTCATTAATGTCAACATAGTAGTTTTTTGTGGTATCTGAAAAAAGAACAACGGTAAAGATCAAGTTGGTATGGATAGATCATTGAGTATTTTCACTAGTGAGGCTAATGGGAGATAATAATAAGTGTCTAGCATTTGTAGCTAATGTAAGAAGCAAAAGATATTATTTCTAGAAGAATTTATGCAAGTTCTAGTGAAGACTATTCTGAGATAGAGTTTATAGAAGCATGTTATGGTAAACTTGTTATATCTCTTAGCAAATTTATTATTCTAAGAAGCAAGGTTAAAGGAATGTAGAAGACATATTGGAGATGACATGGATAAGTTCACATGTCATGATATTATATGTATGAAAATTTATTCAAGTTACAAGGTGACAAATTGATGTTATCGCTAAGTATAACATGTTCTTAATGAGGTCCTATAATAATTAATTGAGAATGTGTAATAGCCAACTTAGGGAATTGTTTTATGGATTTGGTATAAAGGAAGGACATTTTCCTTTTATTATAGAAACGATTGCATGAAGCATGAAGAGCAAAATAGAACAGAAACAAGTTTATATGCGAAGATAGGCAGAGTGGAGTGAAGTTGGATAGAACTTCATTGTCAAGGTTTTATTATGAGATTCGAGGTTTGATATTTGGATCTAAGGTTTGTGACCTAGTCTACAAGGTCCAATAGTGATTGGTCTAGTTTATAGGATAGAGGAAAGAGGATAAAGCACAATACAAACAATTATTCTACAATGAATAGTTGAGAGATCAATTGGATAGTGAAGTTCAGTGGCCTTGGCTAGAAGCTATTTGGATAGTGGGTCCTTCTGCCTTCTACAACTCCTAACAAGGTTGGAATCTCCTAAAAGGAATTCAAAGTCTCCTAATAGGGACTCTTATGGACTGAATGTGTTTATAGACTCCTAATTGGGTCCATCCTCTAACAAAGTATGTGTGTGTGTGTGTGTGTATGTATATATATATCTTTGTGGGCATCATTCCCACTAGGGTTTTCCCTCTGATCAAGGGTTTCCCTAGTTAAAAAATTTGGTGTAACTATGTATGTGCATCTTTTTATGGTTTATGTTTACTTTGATTGAATGATTAAGATTAATTAATGTTGATAAAAATTTAATTGGATAATTAATTCACCCCCCCCCCCCCTGCCCCCCACCTTCTCAATTATCTTTGTGGACTATTTTTATAACATAAGTAAGGTATGAATTAATGATGATGTTGCTTCTGGATTCGATTGTGTAAGTTTTTTTATCATCAACATTTCGGATCACACTCTGTGATCCATCATCAGGATGAGAGAAGGAAGTAAAAAAGTGTGATCCGAAACGTTGATGATAAAAAAACTTACACAATCGAATCCAGAAGCAACATCATCATTAACAATGGATTGTGGAAACTTGATATTATTAATAAGGTATGAATTTGTAACATTTGAGGTTATAATTGGTTAACTGTGCATTTATGGGAAAAGATAAGATCAAACACTCTATTTTGGTGCATCACCTCCTTAGAATAGATTAGGTAATTTTCTTTCATGCATTCCTTCTCTCTTTCCCTCTCCAAGTGTAGTTAGGTGCATCTTGATAGTAAAGAAAATCAGCCTTCTCTAATGACTCAACCTCATTGTTCAAGTCCCACAACTTGGAGGTTGTTTTAATGTGAAGTCTTTAGGTAAAAACTTTAGGGAAGGGTGCAAACTTTTGTGACAACAATTTTTGGCATGCCTAGTGGGACTAACATATTGAAGATCTCAAATTCACTAGTGTCAAAGAAAGATTTCATGCTCATGCTAAAGGGATGGTATTGCCTTTAGTGTTCAAGCCTTCAAGAGGCTCATTTGTTCAAGTACTTGGTGACTCTAAGCTTCAAACACATCTAGTTTTCAAGACCAAGTTGTTGATTCATGCCCAAAGCACACACAATGGCATCTTCTAGAGGTAATTTTCAATATTCATAACTCTCATTTTCAAGTCCTAGTATAAAGAAGACTAGATTGTCTCTATCACCAGTTAGGAGTACAGAAGAAATCCATACAACTACAAGATCCATCACTACCCCTCCTACTAATAGATCTCAGCCTAGTATACCATATGTTCATATCAATAGGCCATTATTTCATATGGCATAGCCTAGAGCATAGGCATTTGCCACCTTTAATGGTGGGAGTCCTCTTCTATTAGCTCAAAGACATGATATACCAGTATCAACATTAAAGAGCATACCTAATTTTACTAATGAGACCTCTACTTCCCCTATTGAGCATATTCAAGAAGTCTCAAATGTCTGTAACATTCATGGTATTATTGAAGATGATGTAGTAGTTAGGCTTCTAGCCTCATCCCTGAAAGGAAAAGCACTACAATGGTATAAAGGGTTGCCTCATAACTCTATAATAGATTGGGATGGGTTAGGAGCAGTCTTATGCAAACATCTTAAGGATAAGAGTGACCATCCTTCACTCCTAGAGCAGTTGACTACTATAAAGAGAGCCCCCCATGACTGTATGATAGATTTTAATTATAGATTTCAAAAAATATGGGATATAATACCTACTATAGTTAAGCCTTCCCCTGGTAATGCTTTCTTACATTACCTTGGAGATTTCAATAGTGACATAGCTACTACAATCCAAACCATGGGAGAGGACATTACCTGATGCTTATGAGATAGCAATAAGGGTAGAGAATATTTTGATACAAGGAGGGAAGTTATCTCCAAGGCCTCCTATGCCCTTCTTTCCTAATATGCCAAATCACCAACCAACAGTAGCCCCTATTCCCACAACTTCTACATCACAACCCCTTGCTCTAATCCCTCAAGCTTCCACATCATCCAGTGAGCTAGGAGAGTTGAAGGCCCTAATGTAAGACATTGGGAAAAAATTGCAAATTCAAGATAAGAAGTTGGAGGATAGCTTCTCTACGACCCAAAAGGTAAGCAATAAGGTAGTGACTTTGGAGAGGTAGCAAGCTCAAGGTAATAAAGTTCCCCAACTACAATATCAAGCTCTTTTGAATAGTAGGCCTCTAAGCTAGAATCAAAGGAATGCTTCTTTTGATCAAAATAGATCTAGTGGCCATGCTTCTACTTCATATGCAAATCAAAGTAGAGCCTTAGTGCCTCAAAACAATATGGCTCAAGATCAAGATTTTTGTCTCTCCTACAATTACTCTTATGCATATTGTATGTGTCAAAATGTCGAATCCTATTTAGCTTTGAGCACTCAAGAACCTAAACTAGAGCAATCATATAATGTAAGCCAACCCAATGAGGCCTCACATTTGCAACAACAAGGTGAATTCTCCTTCTTGAAACATCAAGTAGAAGAGAATTGTCATGTGAATCAAGATCCCATTTCTCACAACACTAGGAGTAAGAGAAGAGTCATCAAAGATGTTACCCCTCCTCCCCATAATTAGGCATCAACATCAAATGCAATCCTCATGTACAATTAGTAAATGATCAATTAGATGCTCCTCGATAGCAAAGGAAAAATAACAACCGAAGAGATGTGAATGATCCTCAAGTTGTTCCATCTCAACCTCCTATATATGCAGCTCACAAGACTTCTACCAAAGCACCTAATTCACCATTCAATGTAGTAGATCAGATGAAGAAGAAAAATGTAAATATTTCTATGTGGGATGTTTTTGCTACTATACCAATGCAAAAGAGGTTGTTGCAGCAAGAATTAGAGATTATTGAACCAAAGGATCAGCCATGATCTGGCATGGAGAATACTACAAGTCTTGTACAACTAGAAAAGGTAGTAGAAATGAGTAAGAAGATTAGACCTCCTCCCTTTTATGTTTCTTTAATTACAGGGTATAAACTAGTCCACAATTGCATGATTTATTCAAGGGCTAGTAGTTCAATGATGCCTAAAAATGTTGTTGATGTCCTAGGAATGAAATATGATCCCATTGTTAGGGATTTATTATAGTTGGATGGTAGTACTATCAAGACTGTAGGAATCCTTGGAAATTTTGAAATGGCCCTACATGCATGCCTTGGTTGCATTGTTGTTCAAGATATATTAGTGGTTGAAGTTAATCCATACTTTTACATTTGTCTTTCAAGAGATTTTACTACCCAAATAGGTGGCTACATATCCTCTAATTGGTCATACATGTTTTTTAGAACAAGATATGGAACTAAAGCTTCAATTAGAGTAGAGCCCTTAGCCCTCAATCATGTTGAGCCCTACACTCCTAGTGCCATACCACTTATGAGGAAAATGATGGAGACATGGTAAATGAGATTTCCACTTCCCTAGCAGAGGTGCCTAATTATCTTTTGGATAAGTGGGTTGTTGCCTATTAGTTTGATCCAATACAAGAAGCCAAGGATATGGGTCTTGGGACCCATTGTATATTTGTTCCATGCCATTAATTTAGGACAAAACACAACTACAATTTTTTTCTTTGAAAGGTAATGCTTAGGACATAGCATAGAGATCTGAACATTTCTATACTAGTTATAGAAGGTTGAAAGTCCAAGATACCTATTGGTTTTGATTTTAGGGTTGCAACAAATCTTAAATCTTTGAATGAATTGATCCTTATTGGTGTGGTGAAGATCTCATCCTTACTTATAGGGAAGATACACAAAAGAGTTTGATAACATAACAGTATGTTTCTTTGATGGTGGTAGAGGCATAGTTCTTACTAGAATGAGATTACATTCTTTGGTATAGGCATTGAAATGGATGGATGAATACTTTAAGCATATATTGAGTATTTCCTTACTATAATTATTTATGTAATTAAATTAAAGTTTACTTATGAGACAATTTGTCAAAATTTTCCTAAGGCAATAATGAAATGCCAAGATCTAGAAGCTCAAAAGATAGCACAAGAGAGAAGACATATGATCAAATGACAATGGATATCAGATGATTGGATATGAGATGAATACACACTAGAAGTGCCTATATATAAAGGCAACTAGAATGACTAGGAGTCAGCAAAGAGATAAATATGACAACTAAACACATGTCCACCAAGAGTTGATTATCCTCCATTGAGCACAAGATTTTGTGTGATGATGAGAGGATAAGTTTACATAGGCATATCTCATAAAGAGATGTTGTAGACACCATGTGCTCTAATAATTTGCTAACTCCTATTTTGTCAACAAGACAACTCATATGTCTATGCATATTCCTAAGTGTCTACATGACAACTAATATAAAAATGCATTATCCTAAGTAAACTTAAGTAAAGTGTAATAATAATTAATTATTTACACTAGCACAATTTAGTAAATTTCTATAACTAATAAATTTTTATCACCTTCTTAGCAACCTCTAAAAGACCATGTATCTAACTCAAGAAGAATACCATTTATCCTACATTTACATTTAACATATACCTTGATTAAATTCTTTATACATTTTATAATGATAAATTACAAGATATGAAGTGGTTTATATTAACAACATACATCATCTTATTATATTACTTAAACTATGTAATAACTAACATTTAGTATATACTTTTACTGTATAGAACATCATAGAACATATACATGATAACATCCTTGTAATAACTTTACTAATATATTTCTACTATACATATTCCTAATACCAATTAATTACCCTATCTACCCACCAACATCACCCTTTCTATAATAATACTGTTAACTATTCACTCTAACCAAATATATTAAGTAACTTGTTAACTAATACCTAGTTAACTTTAATTTTACATAGTACTAATACATGCCTCTTAATAATTCCTACTATCTATGACCATATTGATACTAACTAAGATACTACTAAATTCTAATCTCTCTAACCTACTTATTCTAACCCATATCCCTATCTATATCCAAGCACCTTTTTAACTACAACCAATAATAATCTCACCTATTTTGTTATTTTATTTATTTTAACCCATTATGGTCTAACATGTATTACACCCTTAATATAGAATTCTAACACCTAAATACTAATTTCCATCTATTCCTACATCCTCTCTAACTAGCTTTACTATTGATAACTATCTTTATTGTGCCATCCCAATGCCACTTACCTACCCAAAATGTTGGTGGCCTTTGGAGGTGCTTTGGGAGGCAGCACATGTGGGGAGGTGGGATTCATGTGTCTCCCTTCTCCCAAGGCAATTCCTTTGCAATTTCCTTTTTTCCTAAATCATGACTAGGCTATTCAACCCATCTCTTCTCATGTACGTGGTTTTCATCCTTCTCAATTCACATGGTGCCCAATTAGATCTATGCACACATAGTCGATCCCTAGATCCTTCATTCAAAGTACATGATGGCTAGCTGGTTGACTTGACACTTTCAAGGGGTTGTGTGCCCAATAAGGTGGTAACATGACATAGACCATAGTGGAATTTGCTATTAATTTCTTTAATGTGAAGATTTCTCTCTTTAGAGGTTGATGATTTTCCGTAAGCATATCTTTCTGCATGGTTAAGAGTGAAGGTCTTTTAGCAGTATATATGTAGTTTATATTTTTATTTCTATTGAAAGTATGAGATTTTGGTTCAATTCATGTCATTTTTTCCTAAGTCCCTTCACACTCCCTTTTAGCTAGGATATTTCTTTTCTATATTATTATTTTGTCACATCTCTTTGTAGGAAATCTAGGGAATGTTCTATTTGAATATTTTATTTGTCTTTATTTGGGAGGGGGGAATTACTTTCCTCTCCCATACAAATTCCAGAGAGTAAAAGTGCATGTACAAGCATTCTTCACTATGGTTTATTTTTCTTTTCTCTCCTTTCTCATTCTAGGAGACTAAGATTATGGGTTTGATGATGGTTTGAATTGACTTCTCTATTTCTTATAAATATAAATTTGATGTTATTCCTTTGCATTTATCTATTCTATAGGATTACTAAAATGATAAGAACCAAAATTTTAGCACACAAGATGTCATTGCACAAGATCAAATATATGTTTACTAATGATGAATAAACTCTAAATAGAATTTCTTATTATTCTGAACATAGGGAAATTTTCTTCTTTAAAACATATGACTATTTCAATACAATGATTTTTCTTGTCATTGCATCAAAATACATAACATGTAACCTTACAGTTCAATCACTTAATTTTGAATTGGGTTAGCTATTTCAAAAAATCTCTCCCACAAGCAATCTAGCAAATATATCTATTTTTTGATTCATAACCTACATGAGAAGGAAAATATCCCATTTACATAACTTCTACATGTAATTCACAAAAATGATTATTCCTTTACATGAAATTATTTATTTCCTTCCTATAAAACTATGGAGATGATATAATATTTCTCTTACAATGCTTACCATATGCATGTCATCCAACCCTAGTTTACACATTCACATTTATATGCAACAAGATATAAGTCCTTCTCACAGTACATAAAATCAAAATGGAAATTTTGTCCATCTCAGCACATTACAAATGACATGGGAAGGATTGATTTCCTTCAACTACATGATACATCACACAACACTTGATTCTACAACAATGCCAAGGGGAAAACCCTAACTTCTTCATAGATCCCATTCTCACAAACTTGCAAAACAACATGATACCAAGAACCATGGAGGCTCACCTCCTATCCTAGGCTTCTAAGAAACCTCCCATCAAGTAGGGGAAACAAGACTCAAATGGTTTACACTCAAACATTTTACAATGCATGTAAAACTTAATATCAGAATACATTTACAATCCCTCCAAGGTTTAACACAATGATTCACCATTAGAATCATGAAACAATGGGTGAAGATGGGCTCTCCAAAGAGGATAATGCCATATCCATTTACACATGGACATCTACAATTGCATAGTACCTCTTCAAGGCCATCAATATATATCCTCCTCATCACATCAATACACTTACACCTCCCACAATAACAAACAAGGCATATAGCTTCAATGGAGCCCATACTCCATGAATAACAAAACCCTCTCCAAGAGGAAAATCTCTCAGCTTCAATGTTGAGACCAACTAACCCTTTCACCCAAGGTATCTCTTCCCTCCCAAGGGTGAGTGAAGCCTTCACACCCATTAAAAATCAACACTCAAAAACAAAAACAAAGAAAGAAATCCAAAGAAGTAAAATGCAACACCAACTAAAATCACTTCAACACAACACAAACCCTGATTTCACCAACAACCATTTAACAAGACTACAACTTCATTATGCAAGTCCAAAGAAGGTCATGGCATAGGCACCAACCTTGGTCCAAGCTAAAGGCAATGATAGTTGATGAAGATCTCCCTTCTCCTTAGTCTTCCTTCCAAAAACCCTAGCTTTCTCTAAACTTAGAGAGTGGTTGAACACTCCACTAGTTTGTCAAAATTCACTAAAAAGACTCCCCCACTATCTCTTTTGGCAAAAACATCAAGCATCTATCTCTTAGATCTGTGTCCCTACCAAATTTTCTATTTTGACCAAGTGGGAAGATGGGGATGGACTCATGGGACAACTCAATTTTCGAATTGGTGGAAGAATGCATTGGTTAAGGGACCCCCTAGGCTAGCTAAGCACTAAAATGGTCAAATTTAGGCCCCTACCATGTTATGCTAACATATGGGTAGCTTATTTTCATAAAAAAGGCACTTTGGGACCACCTGTTGACCCTCTAAAATCCTTGTTAGGTTTGAATTCAAAATTCCCCTTGATGGTGACCCATCCTATCCTTTCTCCAAGTGGATTTGCTTAAATCTTTTGAAAGGCAATCAGTCTAAGATTAAGTGCTACCATGACTTAACCCCTAGCTGACATGTCATCAACACATAAACAATTAACAAGTGTCAAGTGACACATTAAAACACATTACACATCACTATGACATGTCCCTAATGTATTTATGAGATTAAATTTACCATACACTTGCAAGCTTACATTTACAAAATAAAACACATCACAACAAGGCTTTTGAATCTTCCAAAGATTTTTCTTCGCTAATCATGTTCACATAATTTTGGGCCTTGTTTCCCAAATAAAATTCTATAGTTCAATTGCCTGCACACTAAACTCGAACATTAGTAGCCCAATAAAAAAATCATATTAAATGCATGTGTATAAATACATGATATTTTTAACATTTCATAATCAACATATTCAAATTTTCATAATTAACCTTTCCTTTTCTAATCATTTTCATATGAAAAGCATTCAAAACATTAAGGTATCAAAAATATACATATCAACATTAATCTTTCCCTATCATGATCAATTTAATATTCTAAATCACATTATATTCCATTTTCTATCATGGTGATGAAATTTTGAATCTATACTATTAAGTCAACCAACTTGAAAATTAGTTCTAAATACATATCTTAGGTCAAAATCACCAAAATGTAAACATCACAACTAGTATCCTTTAATTCAATATAGTTTGATTACTAATAGTATCTCATTATTATTATGAGATCAAACACATAATAAGTTGTATCAATTATGTTAGGTAAATCAAGATGTTTGCATAGTCATATAGTTTTCAAAATCAATTATAGAATAAATCTATTACATTTTATTGGGCCATAAAATCTGTACTCATGAATATCAACATATCCACCTAATACTACTTGCACAATAATTGGCTTATTTTATTACATCATACTAAGTTCTACTGTGTAGACCCTTATCCAATTTTAATAATACTTTTCATCTGTAACTATTAGTAATGTTCACAAGGGTGCACGATGATTTATCTTTCCAAAATTCAATTATCCTAATAGCCCATACAATATCATGAACCCATCAACATAGTTTCTAGGTTATGATATCTTGAGCCTTTATTTGATAGGTCTTAGCTTATCAACCTCGTGTAATTCTAAATACGATACTTAACACAACAAAGACTAAAATGTATATCAATCCCAATAAGATCTCAAGTTCCTTATTGATAGGAAAAATGCCAATCCAAGCATACTTAGATCCTGGAACCTTCTTACCTTTGCTCAATCTTAAGGTATATGGTAATAGTATACAATTCACACTTTATACACAAGACACAAAACATGACCTCTCATCCCCTTACGCTTCCTACCTCTAACCATATTCATGTTCTTAAGTTTTATAATAGGGTACTAGGGAAGGGGCCTTACAATTTGAAGAAAGTGTTTCTATTCCAAATCTCATGAAAACACAAGAAGATACAAATGGCTTGTGGGAGATGTATTTTGATGGGTCAAGGAATAAAAATGGATCAGGGGTTGGTGTGACGTTGGTTTCTTCTACACTAGAGAGGTACTACTTCTCATTTAGGCTTCAATTCAATTGCACCAATAACATGAAAGAGTATGAAGCATTGATTCAAGATCTTCTACTTGCTCAAAAAAGAGGAATTCAAGCCTTAAATGTATATGGAGATAGTGAGTTTATTGTTCATTAGGTGAGAATTCAAAATGTCACTAAGAATGGTTCACTCAAATCTTATAAATATAGAGTACAGGATTTGCTTGAGGGGTTCAATGCATTTAATATTCAAAGCATCCCTAGGAAAGAGAATAGACATGATAATAGACTTGCAACAATGGATGCATCTTATGATGTGCCAAAGAGTCTTGAAGAGCAGAAGAAGTAGCAGATTAGAGTGGTGGTTAGGTCTAATATCCCTGATAACAATGTCAATCAAAAAGTGTTTAAATCTAATGAGAAAATTGTAAATTTCTTGCAGAATGAAGCAAAAAATTTAGGCAGGAACCAATCAAGACTACATGATTAGTATGGGTGTCAGATCATTAATCTCAATTCCAACAAGTTTCCTAAGGGTTTGATTACCTTAGAGACTGCTTTCACTCCTAATGATCAAGCAAGAGATAGAGGCATGAACCTTGCTGCAAGAAAGGATGATCATATACCAGTCATGGTTGCTAATCGAAAAACCTTAAACATGGGAAAGGTGTGTACTAAAGTTGAGCAAGAAAAATTCAATCATCTATGTCAAGAATTTAGTGATATGTTTGCATGGACATATGATGACCTAAAGGGTTCTAACCCAAGCATATTTTAGCATACCATACACTTGAAAGAAAATGCCAAACTAGTAAGAAAAAAGAAAAGGCCATTGAATCCTAAAATCAAACCATTAATGAGAAAAGAGTTATCCAAGCTAATATAGGCCAATATTATATTCCCTATCAAGCACTCATCATGGGTAGCTAATCTTGTCTCTATTAGGAAGAAGAGTGGAGAAATCAAATTATGTGTAGACTTCAGGGACCTTAACCAAGCCTCCCTTAAAGATCGTCATCCCCTTCCTTCCATGGAAAAAATCCTATCCAAGGTCAATGGTTCATAGAGGTTTCATTACTAAATGTATTTTAAGGCTACAATCAAGTGTTGGTTAAAGAAGTTGATTGATATAAGACTGCATTTACCACAAAGTGGGGCACCTATGCTTATGGTAAGATGTCATTTGATCTAATCAATGTAGGTTTCATTTTCCAAAAGGAAATGGAGATGGTCTTTAAGAATATGATTGAAAAAATTGTATTGGTCTATCTTGGTGATATTACAGTATATTCTAAGAGTGTTATAGATCACTTTAGCCATTTCAAACAAGTCTTCCTATGATTTAGAGAGTTTGGTGTGTACTTAAATCTAAGTAAGTGTGTCTTTTCCACTAACCAAGGGAAGTTTTTAGGACACATTTTATCTAAGGGTGGTCTAACAATTGATCTTGAAACAACTAAGGCCATTCTTGCTCTCTCCCTTCCTAGCCACAAGAAAGGGCTATAATTTTTTCTTGGTAGGATTAATTTCGTGAGAAGATTCATTCCTAATTTAGCTACCATGGTGAAACCTCTTATAGCTATGCTCAAGAAGAACATGGTATTTGTATGGACCAAGGAAGGGAAAGAAAGTTTTGAAGAGATCAAAGCAACCATAGCCTCAGCTCCTAGTCTCATCAATCCAAACTTTGATAAGGATTTCATTCTTTACACCTTATGAGGTGAGTCTAGTATTTCTACTATTTTGACTCAATTGGATGATGAGAATGATGAACAACCCATTGCCTTATTTAGTGAAGGGCTTAAAGGATATGAAGATAACTATATTTATGTGGAGAAGTAGGCCCTTGTAGTCATAAGATCTCTAAATAAATTTAGTTATCTTATATCCCAAAATAAGATCCATTTTCTAGTGCCCTATGCAAGTGTCAAGGATTTCCTCTTGAGCAAGGATATTAATGAGAAAAGAGTAGGTTGGAATTCTAGAGTGATGGAATATGATATGGACATCCAAATCACTAAGTTGGCAAGAGGGAAAGGATTGTGTAAGAAAATGATCTCATCTCAAGAACTAGATGAAGAAGTTACCTTGGTATTGATAGATCATCAAGAAGTAGGAGATGAGAATCTAAGGAGTTGGATAGATCATATGATGACCTTCCTATCTGGAAATGGATATGCTCAAGGATTGGATAGAGCTAAAAGAAGATAGTTCAGATTTCAGTCAATCCCTTATGCCATAGTTATTGGTATACTTTTTAGGAGGGACTTCAATGTAATGTTGTTAAGATGTATTGATGAAGACTAGGCTGAAAGGATGATCAAAGAACTTCATGATTGTCTTGATGGTGGCCACTTTTTAGCAAAAATCACTACTATGAAGATAATGAGGGCAGGTTAACTATTGGCCATCCCTATTTAATGACTGTCATAGGTATGTGAAAAAGTGTGAAAATGTGCCTTCTTCTTAGGTAAGAAAAGGCTTGCATCTTTTCCCATACATCCTATTCAAGTAGATCAGCCTTTTGCTTAGTGGGGATTAGATTTTATTGGTCCCATTAACCCTACTTTCATCTCTAGTCATAAATGAGTTCTAGCTACTATAGATTACTTTACCAGGTAGATAGAGGTAGTTGCAATGAAGGATGCCACTAAGAATTCTATTTTTGAGTTCTTGGATGGAGTTATCACAAGGTTTGGCACCCATTCCACTATCATTTTAGATAATGCAAATTCATTTATAGGAGCTCAAATATGTGCATGCGCAGTGGGTCATGGTATTTACTTGAGCACATCTTCCAATTACTACCCTCAACATAATAGATTAGTTGAATCATCCAACAAGAATTTAATTAGGATAATGAAAAGGACCATTGAGGATAACTAGAGGTGTTGGCATCAAAAGTTGAGAACAACTCTTTGGGTTGATAGAATAACACCTAAGAGAGCCATAGGAAATCCTCCAATAATATTGGTATATGGTAAGGAAATTAGGCTTCCTATTTCATTGGATTTTATTTCTCTTGAATTGGCCCATCAACTTGAATTAGCTAAGGATGATGCTATGATAATGAGGATAATAGAAGTAATGGAGTTGGAAGAGAAGATAAATCAAGCTATGCATACCCTTGAGACTCATTAGCAATAGATAAAAAAGAGCTTTGACATGTAGACTAAGGCTAGGGTTTTCAAGGAGGGTGATCTTGTTCTCCAATGGGATGCAGAAAAGGAAAAACCAATAAGGCACTCAAAATTTGATGCATTATGGAGTGGTCCCTATGTGATTATCAGTTGCAAATAGGCAAATGCATTTACATTAAGCATGCCTGATGGTGAAAGTTTGTCTATTCCAGTCAATGGAATATATCTTAAACCTTGCTTCTAATGAGGATTAATTTTACATCTACATAGTTAGATAGTTTCCTTTTGTTCTTCCTATTTTCCCAAAATTTGACATGGTGTTTTTGCAAAGGATGCAAAGAGTTTTGGTCCTATTTTGTAGTTGTAGAAGGCAATTTTAGGGTTTCTTAACCAGCTTGACCTATTGATTTTGCTAATTTATCAAACTAGGAGTGGGAGATGTAATGGTTTTTCTGTGCAATCTTATCTCCATGATTGATCCCAACCACTCTTGAGTTATGGTCATGCTAAAAGGTCATGAAAGATATGTTGCCTACCTCTTGTTTATCCATTTGAGGGGTTTTCTACATTAATGGCACCATTTATGTCAAGATCATAGTTTCTTCCAGTCATGATTAATGATTTTCATGCCTCTGAAGGTGTACCTGATCCAATCTATCATCTAGATCTTACCTAATCATCCTCTAATAGTCTTGAATGCATAAATGGAGTTGTGAAGTAATATCTGAGTTATGCTTGAGCTATAAAAAGCACATTTTGTAATATTTTGAGGGGTTGATCTTTCTCTAATTGTCTAGTCTTGTATTGCATACTTGCTACTATAATTTCATGTGCCTCTAAGCTATTGTAATTATCTGTTGTATCTCTTTCAACCATTAAGACACCATGTAAGACTTCTTTACCTCTAGTTAATGTGTTGTCTACATTCTGCAACTATATGATTGTATCTATTTTGGTATTTGAATGATCTTGAGTGAAGTTTTTTCCTCTAGAATTCCTTTGTTATCTAATCTACATGTGGTTGTTGGATTAAGCAAGGTCTAAATCTATATTCTTTAAGGTTATAATTGGTTAACTGTGCATTTATGGGTAGAGATAAGATCAAACACTCTATTTTGGTGCATCACCTCCTTAGAATAGATTAGATAGTTTTCTTTCATGCATTCCTTCTCCCTTTTCTTCTCTAAGTGTAGTTAGGTGCATCTTGATAGTAAAGGAAGCCAACCTTCTATGGAGACTCAACCTAATTGTTCAAGTCACACAACTTGGAGGTTGTTTCCATGTTTCACAAGGTTTCCTTTAGGTAAAAACTTTAGGCAAGGGTGCAAAATTTTGTGACAACACATACTTATCTATGGTCTTGGCTTATCATGACTTATCTTTTCTATAGGAGCACTATCTGACTTGAAAAAACTTGACCTATTTCTAAAAATGAAAAAATAGGAAAAAAAATTAAAAAGGAAAATAAGGAAAATAAAGAAAAATAAAATGAAAAATTTCCTTGGTGAAAACTTGGTAAGCATGCACCATGGTAGCAAAATTATAGAAAAATCAATTTGTCCTATGGTGAAAACCACTTCTTGTGGCACCTTGGATAAGTACCATGATGAAAACCTAGCAAATAGGCATCATGCATAATTCTTCTATGATCCATCTATTCCACCTTTCCTCTTTGATCTTGACAATGTTGAGTTATCCTTGCATATTGGATATCTTATACATGAGCTTCCCTATTGTGCTTTCTCATTCACTCGTAGCTTTCATATCTAGCTTTATTCTTATTGCTCTATCCCATTTCTATCATATCCAGTCAACCTCTTGGTCATCACAAAAAGAAAAACACATTTCTTATAGGCCTTTTGATATGGCTACTCTTTAAGACTACACACTTTCATGCAATCCTACTTATTGGCTTCCATTTCTTATCCAATATGTTATCTCACTTAGTGGCAACCACTACTTGTCTTATATTCTATCTTTCTCATTGCTTCCATTACCTATTCAAAACCTACTTCATATGGTTATCTTTCCCTAGATTGGGTACTCTTGATGAGCCAATCATTGAGTATCACTTTCCCTTGCTTCATATTCCTTGCCCATCCATTGTTGCTTATCCACTAGCTCACTGCTCCATCATGTCCTACACATTGCTTCAAAATAGAACAAAATGATGTGATCTTTCTTGAGAACTAGTAATCTCTAGTTCATTCTAAAAAACCCAAAAAAAAATCATATATGATGCTAAGAAAATCCTAAAAAATAGAAATTGTCCTAAAAAATTATCATCTTAGTGAAAACCTAGCAATAGGTGCTTTTATATATTACCAAAAAAAAAAATCAAAATGCCAATTTTATTTTTAAAAGTCCACAAAAATTGCATCTTTACCTAATTTCATATTCCTAGATCCATTTTTGGGATTGAAATCAAAATTTGGGTTCATATTGATGGTCAAAATTGCATTTTAAAATTTCTTCCTCATATTTAGTTAGTTGACATTTTGAGGCTTAATCTTCGAATCTTTCTAGGGCATTCATCATCTCTATACTTATTTCTTACTTACATTCATTTTAGTTCACTTCCATATCACTCTTCTACTTGATTTGACCTAACTTTAATGTTTTATCTTTCTTGGTCAACTTCAATCAAACTGGGACATTCTATAACTTCTTCATGGTCACTCTTTGGTTTCACTCACTTATCCAACATCATGGAATTCACTTTATCTCAATTTGATCATATATGAATCATTTATACATCTCCTCTATCTCATTTTGATTTTGATCTCAAAGGGGTAGGAATACTCTACTAGAGCTGCAAATTGTTTTTTCTTCTATGGGTATTTATTCATATGCTTTCTTTTCCTACTTGTTTTGACATATCAGTTCTCATCTTGGTTATTGGTATTGTTTATCTCTAAACTAATGTTTAGGTTTGTCACTAATATGTTGTGCGGTTGGGATTTTCTATCTCTCTATGCTTCATCTTTGGAATCATATTTTTCTTATCTACTACTTGCATAGCTTCTTCATTCATTAACTTAATGTGTTCCCAGATTGATCACATGTTAGTCAAAGAGGGTCAAATGTAATCATCAAAAAATGGTCATTAGACTATGAGCCCTCTTTATAGCAATTTTACACAATTTTTATATTGCTTATTCTCGATCAAATCATCAAAAATCTATTTATTCGATTATAACCTATATGGTTTGACCACCTTATCCTAAGTCTCTTATTTAACTAAAAGGAACTTGTCCCCTTTTAATTAAATAAATATCCCTAGTTCCCACTTATCCTAAGTATGCACACATAAAGAATTATTCTTCTTTTAAAAAATAAAAAGAAAAGACACTTTTTCTACACATGAATGCACATTTTTTTATGTGAGATAAACCTTCTATTTTTAAAATAATTTTAATTCTCCTCCACACATTTCTTTCCCTCTCAAAAATCAACTATTGATTGTGATTGGTGGAGATGCTTGTGCACATGGATCACTCAAGATGCATTCTCCTCTCTTGATTATGCCTCTTTTGCTTTGTAATCCCTACCATCCATTTTTCTTTAAAAGGGAGGGCTCTCTCCTCATTCTAAAATCTTAGGTCTCTCATGCTAACATTATGTTGCAAGATTTCTAGGTGCCTTTGGATCTTTTGGAGACTTGGAGGATTCTTGCATTTTGGCATTTTAGCTTAACTCTCATACTACTTGCATTATGGTATACTTTAGTTTCATTTATGCTTTATCTCAGTTCTTTTTGTTAGCTCTTGCATTTCATTCAGATTAGATCTTTCATTTTCATTGCATTCATTATGATTATTAATTTTTTAGCACTCTTACTCTCATCTTTGAATCTCTCATTCTATGGTGCACTTTGCAAGGGTTCCATAGCTTGGTTCATTTGAGATCCACCATCTCATATAGTTTGCACATCATAGATAGAGATTTATAAGCTACCTCTTAATATGATCTCTTTCATGGGTATTCTCAAGTATAAAGCTTTATAGAAGTGTGACACAATTTGTGTACACGCATAGATCTTATTTTGTCTTATGTATCTTTCCATTTGCTAGGTGCACCCATTTGGCCCTTTTCTATCACTTCCAAAATCAAGTTGCATACAAATATTATATTTTCTTCTAATATTTATTTAAATTCTCTCCTCTATAATCTAACTCTAGCCTTGTTTTTTTTTTAACTTCAAGTTTAGATATAAATTTAGCTTGATCTACAAAGGAAAGGTTTGTAAATAATTTATGGGTTATTCTATGTTTGAATTTTGCAGTAGCTTTATGCTCTGCAACTGTATTTCCTTTTTCCTTTGCATTAGTTAAATGTCTTGTTTTTATCTCTTCTTGCTATTATATTGTATTGTGCATTTTATTTTCCTTGTAGTCAATGTTTCTTTTCTATTTTCTTAGTTTGTGCATTGTGTTAAACTTGTTGGTAGTTCTTATATAATTGAACTCTATTTCCTTTCAACATATGACCAGTTATAACCTACATGAAGGTTCCTGGAAGGTAGATTAGAGCTAAGACTAGTGTATGTTGGGTGTTTCATTGATGTTTAGTGTAGCTTTAGGAAGAGGTAGTAACCATAGTTTCAATCTAGTGCATCACCCCATTTCCCTATCAGCATTTAATTTTTATGCAATCCTTCTCCCTTTTCCCTCAAAGTTTTAGTTTAGGTGCATCCTAATTGTAAAGTAGTCAACTTTCTCTAAAGATTCAAATTTAGAGCACAAGTCCTATACTTGGAGGTTATTTCCATGTTACACAAGGTCACTGAGGGATAACATGTTGAGCATGGATGTAAAATTTTGTGTCAACTATTTCTTGGCATGCCTGATGGGATACAACATCATCTACATAAGTTTGTTGGCAGTTGGTTCAATCTTTATTTATTGAGAATTCAGGTGTTATTATTAGTTTCATTATCCTTTGGATGAATTTCATCAAACACTATGATAACTATAAGTGTAAATGTATGGGTTTCAAATAGATCAAGTAATGGTATGTGTAAAGATCATTTTTTATCTTTTATGGTTTCCAAGATTTTCTATGAATTTGTAGCTTTCATGAACTTCCAATCATGAATCCATTTTATAGAAATGAATGCTATCCCCCTCCCCCCACCTCCAATCATGAAAATTATTTTCCTCATCCCTCATACTATCAACCTCAGCCTCAATGTAGTTATGGATCATTTTCTATCACTACACAAAATGTTGTGTATGCTCAAAATTCTTATTCTCCTCCTATCCCTACCCCACCAGTTCCAACGTCCCCATATATATGAGCTTAAAGAAATGATGTATTTCCAAAAGAGGATGGATGTGAATTTTTTTAATATCCTAGATGAATATTTTCCCCAAATTCACTCTCAAATAATTTTAAGAAAATAACATATATCTTTTACAAATAAATCCAACAAGATAAACCAGTAAATGTTCATTAAAGGACCTAAAAATAGGTTATTGCATTAGACATCAATAATACAATAACCAAATATCAAAATCCAATCTTAAATATAGTTACACAGTTAGATTGGAAAGAAATAATAAAATGCACTTGTAGTCTCAGATGTGAATTCTAATGTGAATCCACCATAGATGATGAATCAAGGTTGTATCCAATACACCTAGATAATCCTAAAGGTTTCCATCCGCATGCTTCAATAAGAGAAAACTAGGAGCTTCCCAAAGTTTTCCAAAGAGAAACCAGAAAATCAATCTAAAATCCAAGCATAACCAAATGAGTTCTTTGTCCCATTTTTAAAGATCCAACATGTGACTCTTGAACTTTCTTCCTCGCCTTTCATCCTTTTCCTTCTTTGACACCCTTTAACTCCCTCTATAATATTAAATTGACCCATTTTATAAATTTTCCTTAAAATTCTCATAAGCCAAATTTAATATTTTATGAATTTAACTTTGAAATTGCTAATGCCCCAAAAGGGGACATTACAAGTCCTTCTACCTTGAGATTTATTACCCTCAATAAATCATGCGTCCACAAACTAATATTGGGGTCTCATATCAATCTTAAGGAAGCTTATCCACCAAGTCATTGCACCACTCTAATAAAACTAATGTGTCATAAATTGTGAAGTTTCTCATCAATTTTCCATACAATGCACCAGTCATACTAATATCATGATCCTTGATATTTCCACGTGCATAATCTATCAAATCAACATGCCTAGTATTGTGATCATATGTGAAAAAATCCTCAATCCAACTAAGAACATCACTCTATCTAAGATAGCAAGTCTGCTAGATTCAAAGAGAGATGGAAATTCAACACCATGCCAACCAACTCCTTGAAATAATATTGACCATGTGAATGATCCTCTTGGGTACCACAAAAAAATAGTTGATCCCATTAGATATGAAGAGAGTAATGAAGAGGGGAGGGTTGAATCAGTTACCACAAAAATAATTCTTTGTCCCTAAATGTCAAATCAAACTTTTCACTGATATAGAAATACTTTATCCATCTCGGTTAAAATCAAATTCTTGTTGTAACTCAGTTAACAAAGTAGCCTTAATGATAATTAATTTGTTTTAACCTTTAGTAACTTAGTTGCAGAAATATAAAGCAAAAAGAAAATAACATGAACACGAATGACACCAAGATTTAAAGTGGAAACCCAATTTGGGAGAACTACCACGCAACTAGTTACAATATTTTCACTCTTCTAAAGTGAGCCATGTTAGGACCCAACCCTATTAAAGGTTGCAATACATATTGTTAAGTATGACCTTGTTAGAGGATTTAGATCACCCTGTTAGGAGTGGCCTAGTTAGAGGTCTTCAAACAATTCAATCTTGAAATGTCACTTTATTAAAGAATTTACAATTTGATTATTAAGTCGACTCTGTTAGGAGATTTCTTTATTGATACAATGATCAGGAGGTAATAGTAGTTTGACCTGATTTATGAAGCAACTTCTTTTGTAGATTTAGATCTTTATGTTGGCTTGACCTTTGGATCCTTACTAATTAGAATATTCTTTGTTTCTTATCTTCCACTTGCCTACTCTTTCTTTTCCTTTGATTGCATATCCATCTTATATCATGTATTGTACACACCCTTTTCATTACACTTCTTGACATTTCTTATATATCATAAGATTTGTTAAGTCATATTGAATACCTTTTTAAATAACCATTAAACAACTAATTAGTTGGCCTCAATTAGTTGATTAATTGACAAGTGTCATTTGCTAATACTCGATGAATACTAGGATTAATCACTTGGTTAACATTGTGATTCCTTTGATGCCTAACCACTTAGTTAATACTAACTACTAGATGTCCTTCATTGCTTGACTACTTAGTTAATACTAAATACCCTTCATTTCTCAATTGTTGGGTTGATACTGAATACTAAATGCCTTTCATTGCTTGACTGCTCGATTAATACTTATATTGTGTAACATCAATAACAACATACAATTTGAAGAATTGTTTCTAATAGTCTCCCTCTTTGGAATTGATGGAAATACAATAAGTCAATCATACAATGATAAAAGTATGAGCAATTAAATAATATCCTTAGTTTGATTCTGATTATCATCCATACCAACTCCCTCTATAATTTTGCCTGGATATGTCTCAATAGCTTCCATGTGAATTCTCCCTCTTACATCTATCATCACTTTGCTTTGTACTTTTGTCATTATTCTCCCTCTTTTTTGTATTCTAATCATCTATATAATTTACCTCTTATGATACTAATCTCTCCCTCTTTGACATCAAATGCCAAAGGATACATACTTTGAATTTACTATGTACCTTTTGTATTGATTCATATGCAATACATTCTGCATTTCACAAATAAAGTATGACAATCTACATCAACTTGATAGATCTTCAATCAAACATGGTTGATGCATCGCTATCTTGTTCTTTAGTGAGCATCAGATAGGGGAATAACCCCTACTTTACCTCTTAGATAATAAATGCATCCTTAGATAATGCCTTAGTGAATATGTGTTCTATTTTCTCCTTGGTGTTCACATATTCCATTCTCACCTCTTTGTTTTGAACCAATTTCCTTAGGTAATGATAATTTATATGTGTTTTGTCTTTATGTGTATCACATGGTTTTTGGATATATTTATTGCACTCGTGTTATCACAATAGATAACCACTAGTTCCTTGATTTCTCCTTCATTCCTGATAATAATTTCTTGATCCATATTATGTTAGAACAATTAATTACCGCAACAAAATGATCTTCCTATGTTTTTGATTAATAAATACAATTTTTCTTCTTGCTTTTCCAAGATACTAATCTCTTTCCAATAAAGAATGCTCCTCCACTGGTGTTTTTTTCATCAATGCTTCCTGCCTGGTATACATCTATGAAGGTTCTTAACTCAAGGTTTCCTCCTTTCTTATATCATAGACCATTATCTTCAATTCCTTTTAGGTACTTCAAAATCCTTTTTACTGTCATCTTGTGATTTTCTTTAGGATTTGCAAAAAACCTTGCAACTATGTTGACTACCAATGCAATATTAGGTCTAGTGTGTACCACATACTAAAGTTCCCCAATCATTGATCTATAGATAATCTAATTTTCCTCCTTTAAATCATCATTCTTTGAAACTTATGTCTGGTAGACATAGGTGTTCCAACTTGTTTGGAATCTTCCATTCCAAATGCGTTCAATGTTTCCTTGATGTACTTTGACTGAGTGATGTATATGTCATCCTCCATTTGATGAACTTTTAGGCAAACAAAGAATTTTATCTCTCCAAACATAGACATTTCAAATTCTTTCCTCATTTATTTAGTAAATTATTTGCATAACATCTCATGTCCTCTAAATATTATATCATCCACAAATATCTCTCCTAGCAATATCTTGTCTCACGGTCGTTCCTTTATATATAAATTAATATTATCATTTTTCTTTTCAAAACCAATTCTTACCAAATATCCATGCATTCTTTCATACCATGCTTTAGGAGCTTACTTTAGTCCATATATATCTTTGTGTAGTTTTTATACCATGTCTCTTTTGTTTGGATCAATGAAACCTTCATGTTGTTCAATGTAGACTTCTTCTTTCAAGATTCCATTTAAGATAGTTGATTTTACATCCATCTGACATACTTTGAATCCTTTATGTGCAAGATAAGCTAGTAGTATTTTGACTCCTTCAAGTCTTGTAACAAGGGTAAATGTTTCTCCATAGTCAATACCTTCTTCTTGTACATAACCTTTGCATACTAGCATTTCCTTGTTCCTTGTTACTTATCCTTTCTCATTTAACTTATTTCTAAATATCCATTTTGTACCAATCACATTCTTTAGGTCTAGGTACAAGAGACCAAGAATTATTCTTTTCTATTTGATCAATTTCTTCATTCATTGCCTCTATCCAACCTTCATTTTCTAAAGCATCTTTTACAAATCTAGGTTAAAATTCACTAAGCAAGCATGTACCTTTTAATTTGGTCCTTGTCAATATGTCATATGTATCTCCGCCAATTATTTTTTAGGTGTGTCATGTCTTCTGACATATTTGCAAGTTTAGGCTCTCTTTTTTTCTTTTTGAAATAAGTTCACTTGGTTCTCCATGCTTGTTATCTTTTTTCTTTTGCTTAGAATTTTCTTTCTATGACTTGGGTTCCTCTAGCTAAGCTGACTATAACTTAGGTAGTATTGCCTATGACTCAGGTTGCACTGTCTAAACTTACTATAACTCAGGTTATACTATCTGTGACTTGGTTTTCACTATCTATGACTTGGTGTGTTCACTTTTCTTTTATTTAATTATTTGTGAGTTGGGTAAAGTCTCAGGATCCTCCTCATAGTAAACAAACTTTATGTAGTCTTCAAGCTCCTTACTACTATGTTATTTACTTCTTTCTAAAAACTCATCAATCTTCACATGTGCACTTTCTATAACTTTGTAAGTAGCAAGATTCAAACATTTGTATACCTTGCTTTTATTGGAGTAACCTAGGAATATACCTTCATCACTTTTTGCATCAAGTTTTCCTTATATATTTCAAGATATAGCATTTTCGTCCAAATGCTTTGAGATAACAAACATTAGGTTTATACCCATAGAATAATTCATAAGGTGTTTTTTCTATACCTTTCTTCAGTTGAACTTAGTTTACTGTACGAACTGTTGTGCTAATTGCTTCTCTCCAATATTTTGGTGCAACATTTTTCTCAATAATTAGTGTTCTTGAACACTCCGTGATGGATATATTCCTTCTTTCTTCTATACCATTTTCCTTTGGTGTTCTAGGTGTTGATACCTATCTTTGGATTCCTCTTTCATTGTAGAATTCATTGAATTTATTTGAGATGAATTTACCTCCTCTATCTGATCTCAAGAATTTTAGATTATTTCCTATTTCCTTCTCAAATCTAACAAAATACCATTTGAACTTTTGAAAAGAATCAAATTTATCTTATAAGAACATTACAATCATCATCCTAGAATAGTCATCAACAAATAGAATGAAGTATATGTCTTCATTATAGCTTTCTATACCTATTGGTCCACAAAGATTTGTATGAACTAGTTCCAAAACTTCTTTAGAATTGAAAGTCTTACTTCTAAAACTTCTTTAACTCATCTTTCCAATTTGACATTGTTTACACATGGTCATCTCAAGTTTCTTCAGATTCGGTATGCCTCTTACTCTTTTGTTCTTTCTTATGGTAACCAGGTTATCAAAGTTAACATGCCACATCCTTTTATGCCATAGCCAACTTTCCTTTATTTGTGTCAATAAATATGTATTTTTAGTAAGATCTATGTAAAATAAGGTACATTTTGTTTGATTTCCAATCCCAACCAGGTTTTCTTTACCATCCAATAGCTTAGCTTTTTCATTCATGAATTCTACTTTATATCCTATATTGTTCAACAATGCCACACTAAGCATATTGTGTCTTGGTCCTTCAACCCAATAGGAATTGTCACATTTGATTCCTTCAATTAATTATTTGAATCCTTTTCCTTTTACATAACATGGTTCACTATTTCCAAACCTAACACTTCCACCATCATAGTTTTCTAAATGTTCAAACTTAGTTATGTCACTAGTTATGTGATGAGAACAACCACTATTTATGATCCATGTGTCATTTTTTCTAACATTAGAAATAAGTGTCATATTTTCATCTTCCTCATTACTAGATTTGTCCTTAATAGCAATATAGACTACTTCTTCATTGTCATCACTATCAGAATCTTTAACAATGTAACAAGATTTCTTACCTTTGTCTTTGTAGTCCTTGTAGTTCTTGAACTCTTTCTTGTCTTTGAACCTGTTGTTTCCTCTCCCATCTTTATCTTCTTTGTTTGGACATCTTGAAAAAATATGAGCAACCTCTTCACATGAGAAACAAATCAATGGAACTTTGCATTTAAATTTACCTTTCCCTTTTGGTTATCTTTTTGCAAGCAGGGCTTCAAGGACTTCAAGATCATCATCAGTATCATCTTTTTCTTCACTATCAACCAATTTTCCTTTTGAGTTTCCTCCTTTTCTACCAAGAGTTAGTTTGGATTTGAATTAAGATTTAAAATTTCTAGGATTAGGAGGATAGTTATCAAAGTTGTCCAATTCAAAAGCAGTCACCTTGCCACAAGTGCATCCTGTATATGAGCAATGTTAGTATGCTAATAGAAACCAAATTTAAATAAAGCTTCTACAAACTAAACAAAATTCATAAACTTCAAGATAGACTAAGATGAGCTCTCAATTGAGAATATGAGTCATTAATGGACTCTCTCAATAAGAAGCTCTCTTGTTGAGTGGCTTTGTCTAAATAGATAGGATGTATGCTCAAGCTTATGCTTCAAAAAGGGCTTCAAATGGAGGATTTGTGGATTTTTGGTGTGGATAGATGGCTTTAGTATGGATTTGGCTCTCAAAATAGCATTATAACTTTACTTCATGGATTGTGTGTTTTTGCAAAGGGGAAGGATCCAATTTATAGGCAAGAGGCTTGAGGGATTGAGGGCTAAGATGCAAGGATGGGAAAAAGCTTATGGAAGGCTCAGATTGCATGAGAGGAGAGCACATGGATTGTGCTTCCTTATAGCCAATCAAGGAGTGACACATGTCACATGGTGAGAGGATGGAGGAAAGGGCAAGGATGAGTCAACAAAGGAGGATCAAGAGATAAAATCTTCATAAAGACCCTCATAATGACTTGTAAGAGCAATAAAAGGGCTTGTAAGAGTCATTTATGACCTAGTGGACTTCATAAAGTTTTATGGTTGAGATATTTTGAGGGTGATGAGAGCAAATTCGACTTGGACTTGATTAGGAAGGTTTTAAGCTTGCTTAGGCTTGTGCAAATGATTAGAGGATGGATTAGGATGGTTTAGGATTAGCTTAGGGATAGGCAAGTGGATGGCATTTAATGAGGGTGGGTGAAGGAGGAGATATTTGTTAACTTTGGCTTGGGTTAGTAAGTCTTAACCCATGTTTAGGGAATGTGACAAGGTTAGGAGGGGATTAGGATTAGGTTTAAAGACATCTTCTAGAAGAGTCTAGATTTTGGAGGAGGATAAAGACTTTCTAGAATAGTCTAGAATTTCCTAGGATGAGGATGAAGACTTTCTAGAAGAGTCTAGAACTTCTTAGGATGAGGATAAATTAGATTTTTAGGAAATAAATAAAGTTTTATTTATTTCAAGGGTTTGGGTTGAGGAGATATTTATTAAAACTTTTTTAATAAACATGAGGATTAATATTTAATTTTAATTAAATATTTTGAGTTGGGATTAGGGGTAGGAAATGATGGGATTAGCCTTTAATCAAAATTAAAGAAGGATTAGAAGATTTTGGAAGAGGTTATTGGTCATAAAGAAATTGGCCAACTTTTGGGAAAAAAATAAATTTTTTATTTATTTTAGGATTTTTGGTCAATTTATTAATTAAATAATTAATAAATAAGAAAATAATGTTTAAATAAGATTTAAACATTTTTGGGAGGGATTCCTTAATTAAATATTTTTAATTAAGATAAAAGGATTTAATGGCATAAAAATTAATTAATTAATTAATAAATGATGATGTCATCGGGAATTTTTCAAAAAATAAAAATACTTTATTTTCTAAAGGATTTTTAGGTGTCTACATTTTGCCCCTCTTTGATGTGATGCCGCAAGTGGCATGACATCAAAGATAAGAAAATAAGATGCCCAAGGCTAGAGCAGAAGAGGAGAGAATGGACTATGAGATGCCCCCTCAAGAAGGCAGCGGGGAGAGAAAGCGAGGCTTGGTGGCTTCTTGAAAAATACAAGAATCTAGGATGAGCAAGGAGACTCAAATTGGATTTTAGTTAGCTCAAACTCTTACTATGAGAGAATGATAAAGGGAGAATCAGAGGCACAAGAGGAAGCAAGCTTAAGATCTTAGGGATTGTAGAGGATGAAGGAGCGGAGCGCTATAAAAAAGAATCCAGGATAGGGAGATGGATGAGGGGATTATAAAGCTGATGCAACAGGATTTCAAAGAGTTAGATTGGCGAAAGATGGGTTTCGGAGATCCCTAGGACTAGGATTGTGGATCTCGAAAGATGAGGCTTGGTGGGTTGATTTGGATTGGTGGATCCCTAAGACTAGGATTGTGGATCAATAAAGCTAAGAGTGATGAGTGATTCAAAGAGATACTGATGCATCAGCTAGGGTAGGAGAGACGGATGCTGGATATGGATGGGGGATAATGGAGATGAAGGAAAACCATTGAAGCTTTTTGAGCGGGGGGATACTTCAAAGAGAAGTACCACCATGTAGTTGAGCACTAGATTTGCTATAGGACTATTGGTTAATTGCCAAGGTTACCAAGAACATCAAGGCCTTTTCACCAACCGTCCAAAGGACTGACAAACTAACTCAAAACAAACACACAAGGATTGCCCCAACATCACACATGAATCCTAGAGGAAGCAGCGTGGAAACGACACTAGAGAACCCACAAGCAGAAAAGAAAAACAAACGAAAGACCTGATCAAGACCTTATGCTCTAATTGCCCCATTCGAAGCATACCATGATATGGAAGATCGTGGCAACCTTGAGGAGGGAACAAAGAGATTGCTTGGAAAAGATACTTCAAGACCCAAAAGGGAAGATCCCAAATCAAAAAAAAGTGAAAATCCAAAAGAGAGCCGTTTGCCAACGAGATGGGTAGGACAAGGCACTAACGGACCAAGATCAAACATGAGGAAAGCTATATCCTGCAAGGACCTATTGGAGAGCATCGAAGCTGGTGGATTTGGATGAGTGATGCATCTGGCAAGCTGAACTAAGAAAGATAACACTTTGGTGACAGGAAATCTAGCTAAAGGATGCGTTGGAATAGCTAACCAAGATGTGTGATGGGTGCAAGATGCTGATCAAGGATGAACTGACACGAACGTTGGATAGATACAATGGTACTAAGCTAAAGAGGATGTACAAGATGATGGACCAAGATATGTTACAAATGTACAAGTTTTTTCATGTTTTGGTTTTTGTGAGATGGAAATGTTTGTGAAGGATGGGATGTCTATAATAGGTGATAGGTGGATAGGTAGATGGTTTGCGAAAAGATTAAGTGAAAATGGGGTTTTGTGTGTGCACGTGATAGTATACAAGCTAGGATACAAGATTATTTATAGGCTGGAATATGGTACAAACCTTGGACAAGATTTGGATATACAAGGTATGGTACAAGACTTACAAGGTATAATACAAGCTTTGGTACAAGATTTACAAGCTGTACAGGAGGTATTTACAAGCTTCATCAGATTTTGGATATTTGGTTGGAACACCAAGGGAACAAGCAAGTGTGTCTTATGGGATGGTGGGTAAATGGATGAGGGATAGGATAGTGATAGATAATGGATTAGTCTTTAGTACACAAGGCGCCTGAATTACCAGGTTTTCACCAAGGTACCTATCCAAGGTGCTTGAATTGCCAAGTTTTCACCATTGGACGCTTGTTTCTCTTTACTATTTTTTTTCTTTTGTATTTTTCAAAAGCCTGGTATACCAAGGATCTTCAAGCATAGAACTTCTTGAGATGAATGATGTTAGTAGGATCATTCAAGAGTTCTCCTTCTAGTGTAGATAGCTGATAAGCTCCAGAGCCAAAGGAAGCAGTGACAACATAAGGACCAAGCCATGTAGGTTCAAACTTGCCTTTCTTTTCTCGATCTGCTTGGACTTTCATGTTTTCTTTAAGGACCATGTCACCTGGCTGAAAGTGTCGTGGAAGCACCTTCTTGTTGAAATTCCTTTTGAGATGAGTTTGATAGACTGTGAGATGATCATAGGCTTGTTGTCGCTTCTCATCTAAGAGATCTAGCTGGGTGAGCCGAGCTACTCTATATTCTTCATCTGATATTTGCCCTTGCAAAGATATGCGCAAGGAGGGAAGTTCAACCTCTATAGGTAGTACTGCTTCGGCACCATAGACTAGGGAGTATGGAGTTGTGCCTGTGGATGTACGGAAGGAAGTTCGATAGGCCCATAGGGCTGGATTTATTTGTAGGTGCCAATCACGGCCGGAATCATTGACAACTTTCTTTAGAATTTTGAGGAGGGTTTTGTTAGTTGCCTCTGCCTGGCCGTTACCTTGTGGGAAATATGGGCTAGAAAAGCGGTGATGGATGCGGAGGGAAGTGCATAATTCTTCCATGTTGAGATTTTCAAAGTTACCTCCGTGGTCAGTGAAGATGGTGGATGGGATGCCGAAGCGGCAAACAATGTGGTACAAGATGAACTTGGAGACCTGAACTCCTGTAGCTGAGACTAGGGGGACTGCTTCCACCCATTTAGTGAAATAGTCTGTAGCTGTTATTATCCATTTATGTCCATCAGATGAGAGGGGTGTGATAGTTCCAACTAGATCAAGGCCCCAACAAGCGAAAGGCCAAGGTGGTGCAATAGGTTGTAGATCCTGTGCTGGAGCGTGCACAAGATTTGCATGTTGCTGACATGGGAGACACTTTCTGACAAAGTCACAGGAGTCTTCTTCAATGGTAGGCCAATAGTAGCCTGCTCTAAGGATTTGTCGCGCTAGGACAATACCACTCGTGTGGGCACCGCAAAGTCCAGAGTGTACTTCTTTTAACACCATCGCGGCCTCATTTTGGTCTAAACATCGAGAGAGAGTATCGTGATAACCCCGACGATATAGGGTATTGGCTATGATAACATAGCGGGATGATTTTTGGATGAGGTTCTGGTGTTGGGTACATGTGAGGTGAGGGGATATGATACCATCATTAAGGTAAGCGTGAATCTCATGGTACCAAGGGGATTGGGAACCAACCAAGATACAAACACGGTTTGAATCCTCATTCGCATAGGCGGGTGTGAGGAGCTGCTCCACTAAAAACTCATACTGTGTAGCTGCTTGGGGAATTTCCAAGAGCGAGCCTATAGTAGCCATAGCATCTGCTGCTTTGTTCTGTATTTGAGGCACTTGTGTAAACTGAAGCTTTGTAAAATGTTGGGTTAGCTGATCAACTAGCTCTTTGTAGGGTAATAGCTTTTCATCTTTGGTTTGATATTCATTTAGGGCTTGCTTGATGATGAGCTGAGAATCGCCAAAGATTTGTAGCTCAACAATGTTCCATTCTACAGCTATCTTTAATCCTGCTATGAGGGCCTCATATTCAGCTATATTGTTGGTGCTAGGGAATTGTAGCTTGAAGGCTTTCGGAATGTAATCTCCTTGAGGTGTGACCAACAATATTCCTGCCCCTGATCCATGAGATGTGTATGAGCCATCAAAATAAAGTTTCCATGGGGGTTGTTCTTCAATTAGACAGATATGCTCATCTGGAAATTCTGTGATCAACGAATAAGCATCTATTAGAGGTGCATCAGCTAGGTGATCTGCTATAGCTTGCCCTTTGATTGCCTTTCTATCCACATACTGGATGTCAAATTCACTAAGGAGCATAACCCATTTGGCCAAACGGCCTGTAAGTGCTGTTCTAGAGAGCATATACTTGAGAGGGTCAATCTTGGAGACTAGTTGGATGGTATGACTTAGCATGTAATGGCGAAGCTTTTGAGTTGAGAAGACAACTGCCAAACAAGCTTTTTCCATAGGAGTGTAATTGAGTTCATAACCAACTAGGGTTCTACTGATGTAGTAGATGGCTCTTTCTCTTTTGTAGTCATCAAGCTGTGCTAGAAGTGCCCCTAGAGCAGTAGGTGTTGCTGATATGTACAAAATTAGGGGACGACCAGGAATTGGTGGAACCAAGATAGGGGGATTGATGAGATACTGCTTGAGATGGTTGAAGCTGCGCTGACATAAAGGATCCCAATTGAAGTTCTCATCCTTCTTTAGTAAATGTGAAAATGGTGTACACTTATCTGCAAGCTGGGAGATGAAGCGCCGAATAGATTGGAGCTTTCCTTGAAGAGAGCGAAGTTGTCATAGTGTCTGGGGAGGAGGCATGTCTAAGATAGCCTTGACCTTCTTGGGGTCGATCTCTATACCTTGTTTAGAAACTATGAAGCCTAGAAGCTTGCCAGATGTGACCCCAAAGACACATTTCTTGGGATTCAGCATGAGATGATATTTGGCTAACCTATCAAAGACTTTCTCCAAGTCAGCAAGATGATCCATGAAGGTATGAGACTTGACCAAGATATCATCCACATAATCCTCCAAAATGCTATGGATGAGATCATGAAAAATGGCTGTCATAGCTCTTTGATAGGTAGCCCCAGCATTCTTTAGGCCAAAAGGCATCATGTTGTAGCAAAAGGTTCCCCAAGGGGTAGTGAATGCTGTCTTATGCTGATCCTCTTCTGCAATCTTGATTTGATTATACCCAGAAAATCCATCCATGAGGGACAAAATTTCATGTCCAGCTGTAAGATCTACAATCATATCTATGTTGGGCAAGGGAAAATCATCTTTTGGACAAGCTTTGTTAAGATCTCTAAAATCAGTGCAGATTCTGATGTCACCGGAAGGTTTAGTGACAGGGACCATGTTGGAGATCCACTCTGAGTAGTCGATAGGTCGGATAACCTTAGCAGCTAACATTCTTTCTAATTCAGCTTTGACCAATAATGCCACCTTGGGGTGCATTTTTCTAAGCTTTTGTCTGACGGGCTTGATCTTTGGATCAACTGCAAGATGATGAACTACAAGCTTTGGATCAAGTCCTGGCATGTCCTGATATGACCATGCAAATCGGCCAATATTCTCTCTTAAGACCTCAAAGAGGAGGTCAGCTTGGTCTTGTGATAGGGATGCAGCAATGTGAACAAGTCTGGGGATCTCTGAAGAACCAATGTTGACTTCTCGAGTATCCTCAATTAGAATAGAAGACACCTCTGGTCGATTATCTTGAGGAGGCAATGCTAAATCCTCATGTTCTTCTTGTGGCTCTAGATTTTCTTGCTGAGGGGTTCTCTTCGTTGCCTTAGCTAGTCTCAGATTCACCTTAGTTCCAGTTTTGGGTGTATCGGAACTAGGTTGGGGATTTTCTCCAAAATACCCCTTGGGATCTAGCTTGTAGATATAGGCAGAATTTGGCTTTGTTTTCTTGTGAGGAGTTTCAGCTCCCATGAATCTTAGAAGTGCCTCCTCTGATGTGAACTCATCGATGTGTATGACACTTGGTTGGTCCCAATCTATGAGTTGTGGATGGGCGAGTGGTAGGTCAATGAGGTGGATGGATAGGTCTTGGAGAACAGAGTCTCCGAGGGAGATTTGGTCTAGGATATCGTCGTAGGCTCTCTTTTCAACTTCCTCAGGAATGTCTTCAATTTCAACAAGGTCGCGGTGAATGTTTGAAAAAGCGTGACCGTTCTCATTGGTGCCCCCAGTTGTGGGTATGCCAAAGCCAAGACCTGACTTCGATTCCCACTTGTGTGCGTCGATGGGGCACTGCATGCCTCTTTCTTCTGGTCCTAGACCACCACCTTGATAGTTCCATTTTTTAGTGATGAGCTTATGTTCTTGGGGATACTTTTGGCTGAAGTGATCAAGGCGTGCTTGATTTCTTTGAGGTGCATCCTTATGTAACCATTTGTTGATATCTGGAGTGAGCTCCTCATGAAGAGGGATTTTCGAGGATACAAACGTTGTTGGGCCAAACTGTTTGTATCGAGGAGGTGGAATTTCCTTAGCTTTGTGATATGTCGGTCGTCCATGGGCATGTGGATCAAGTGGGAGTGCCCCGACAACAAATGCATCTGACAGACTATACTCTCCACAACCTTTGTTATTGATCTTCATGGTAGACAGGGTAGAGGCAAGGATGGTTTCTGGGTCATTATAAGTGTGGGATGAGCTGGCGATGGATGTGCCGATATCAATTCCAGGGCAATGGTTTGTATATGAAGCTTCAACCGCATTGCAGTAAGCAAAGGGTTCTGGATCGGCATGGATGGTTACCTCAGTGCCTTGATGCAGAAATTTGATGCACTGATGGTAAGTGGATGGAACGGCTTTCATGGCATGAATCCATGGGCGACCGAGGAGGATGTTAAATGGTAGGTTTAGATCAATAACATGGCAGAGTGTCTCTTGGATGACTGGCCCAACCTTGATTGGCAGCAAAATAGTTCCTTCTGTCGTTCTTTCCAAGTTGTCATAAGCTTTGATGGTGATAACCTTACTGATGATATCTGGCTCAGTATACCTAGCTTGTTTTATGAATTTTAGGGTGCAAATATTCAAGGCTGATCCATTATCTATCATTACTCTTTTTACAGCAAAGTTGGATACCATGATGGCTATGCAAAGTGGAAGGGTGTGATCTGGGTCGACCACGGGTATGTCGGTTGATTTGAACGATAGGGCACATGAGGATGAGAGGTGTCCAACAAGATTACGAAAATCAGTAGCATTGATATCAGAAGGGACACGAGATTCTATGAGAGCACTGTCAAGGATGTTCTTGTACACAGGACTAGTGCGAAGAAGGTCTAAAATGGAGATTTGGGCTGGCATGTTCCCAAGGTGTTCCAAGATATTGTACTGGCTTTTTGATGGAGCTGATGGTGTTGGTGTAACAGGTGGGCCTGCGATGTTAAATCGCGCTCTTCGAGTGGTGACTGCACACTCATTGTTTGGTCCTTGGATATTGATAACATTGACGGAAGGCTCTTTCTCGGATATACAACCTATAAGGCTACCATAGTCTATATAGGATGAAGTGTGGTCATTGTTCTTCCCATGCTGTTGGTTTGGCTGACGGTTGTTGGTGTTGTTGTTGTTGGTTTGGATAGGTGCTTTTCCAAGATTTTGGTTGTGGTGTGGAGGAAAAGCATTTTGATAGATCTGTAAGCCTGCATTGGGAGAGGTTTGGGCACCAACAGTGATTTCCTTCCGATCAATGAGGTCCTGCACATAGTCTTTCAGTTTCATGCATCTGAGGGTAGTGTGACCTTTTACCCTATGAAATTTGCAGTACTCATTATCTTTGTACCATGCAGCTTTGGATTGGCTTGGGTCAATTTGCTGAGTAGGAGGAAATTTGATGAGGTTTTCTTTGACTAATTTCTCAAAAATGACATCCAATGGCTCACCAAGGGGTGTATAGTTTCTAGGTGTAGGTTGGAATCTAGGCTTTTGTCCTGCAGCTACATTGATGGCATTAGCTTGATTGCTAGACCCTTGAAAGTTGGGTCTTGGAGTGTGGTTTTGATAGCTTTGGTTATTCTGTTGTTGGTAGTTGATAGCTTGTTGATTTTTTGGTTGATATGGTGGGTTGGACTGGTTGTGAGAAGGACCAACAATATTCACATGTCTGGTGTCAGTGACGCCATCTGTTGCAACGTGCTTGTTTTTTTTCCAATACCTAGACTTGTCATTGGAATGTGATTGATTTTGCTTGGCTTCCTTGTAAAGCTTGACCACACCATCTTTAATGAGTCCTTGCTCAAGGATCATTCCTTTCTCTTTGATATCTTTGTAGGTTTGCAAACAGTTCATGGTCATGTGGTGAGCCAAGCTAGGATGGGCATTATCAATAAACATTTTCACAACATGGCGTTCTGGCAAGGTGCAGGATATGCGGGTGGTAAGGGTTTGCCATCTTTGCAGGTATTCGGCAAGGCTTTCTCCACCTTTTTGCTTGGTGTGGACAAGATCAACTATTGATAGCTCTGTTTCAACAAGATGGGCATATTGGGCTACAAATGCCTCAGATAATTCAGCAAAGTTTTTAATTGTACCATAGGGGATTCTATAAAACCATTCAAGAGCTGGTCCAGCTAAGCTTTTGGGAAAAAGGCGCAAGAGGAAGACATCATTGTATGCTACATCCTGGCAGTGCATGTAAAATTCTTTGATGTGTGTGACAGGGTCTCCTTTTCCAGTGAATTTGTCAAATTTGGGTACCTCAAAGTGTTTGGGAAATGGTGTCATGGTAATGGCTCTGTCAAATGGGTAAGGACACACATTCTCAAACTTGAATGTCTTCGGATCATTCCCTTCTTGGATGGCTTTCAGAGCTATCTTCATTTGCTCCCATTCTGAATTGATAGGTGATGGCTGGGGTGCCCCCAATGTAGGAGTGCCTTGAGGTAGGTATGTACTAGATGGGGCCACTGAATATGGATGGCTATGAGGGATTTACTGATAGGGATTGTACATTGTTTGGGCAGCTGCATGGTGGATGACAGGTTGCTGAGGGAGAGGTGGCGCATATTGCTACATGTGCTGCGAGGCTTGTTGTTGATATGGGATTTGAGGTTGGGATTGAGGAACATAAGCTAGCTGTGGGATAAATGGATTGCTTTGTGGAGGTAAGGTATAAGATGGTTGAGAGGCTTGGGGAAAGGATCGGGGGGCTTGTGGGGTTTGACCAATATATGTGGGTTGTGCCCCCATTTGGGATGGTATCTGCAAATAATTGGTGGTTGGCTGGGGTGGTGGATTACCTCCTAGAAGTGGCATTGAAAAGTAGTTGGTAATTGGAGGTAATGGATTAGTTGGTGGTGGAGGTGGTGGGAATTGAAAGCTTGGGAATGGAACTGATGGGGTTTGATAGCTTTGTGGTTGGATTTGGAAGCTTGGTAGAGTGGTGGCAGGGGCTGGGGTCACTTGGGAGCTTGGTAGAAAATTGGTAGTAGCTTGTGGGATTTGATAGCTTTGTGGAGTGAGGGTAGTAGCTTGTAGATTTGTGGCTAATGGTATTGAGCTCCCAAGACCTAATGGAAATGATGGGATTGTGTGTTGGGCTGCAGTGAACAAGCTGGGGGTGATGAAAGGTTGATTACTTGGCCCCATGGGTGGCATCCCTATTGTATATTGCTGAGGTTGGCCAAAGATGCTAGCACTGATTTGGGAGATGGGTGGATTTGGAAGGCTGGGTTGGGGAGCAGCAGCAGCAATAGTGAAGGGGGTGAACGGTGAGCTGTTTTGGGTAAAGGGGGTTTGGAGCGGAGAGGTATGAACCAAGGATGGAGTGGTGGTGGCTGGGTTGGCTTGCGGCATGGAGATTTCAACTTGGGTGGATGATGGTATGTTTGGGTCTGTTGGATCATATGGATTGGCTGGAGGCTCTTCTTTTGGCATATATTGAGGATAATTTGGATCATAAGAGCCTATGGGTGGTGGTAGCTGCCCAAACAATGGGTGAGATGGATCTGATAATGGAGGGGGTCTTCCAAAGTCAAAGGTTCCTACATTTTCCCTTCGAAAATTAGCCATGATTGTCTCTTTGTTCTTGTCTATAATGGCATTTACCAATACTGCATTTCCTGGTTGGTTCATGAAAGCTTCAATGTCAGTACGTGATGGCATAGCTTTCTCTGCACTGAAGGATGGCTGAGTGCTCAAGGGGGGTGAGGCTGTTCGATCCAAATGATAGGGCTCCATTGTTTCTTTCTTCTTGGCTAAGCGAGTGATGGGTGGCATGAAAAATGCTCTTAGGGATGAGATGCAATAATGCTAATGGATGCAAAAGGGGGAAGGCTTCTCTATGCAAATGATTTCCTAGGTTAAGGCAAAGCTATACGACAAAACCTAAGGAGGATTAGGTTGGAGATTCTAACTTCAAAGATATGTTGCCAAAGCACGAAAGGTCTGCTTTCCTATGTGTAAGCTTGGTGGTGATTGTGTCAACTTAAGGATAGACTGATGATCCTTTAGGAAGAACATGAGATTGACCACTTGTGGATCCCAACCTTTAGATCAAGGTGATGAGGGATAACAAGTGACAAAGCTGGATCACCCTAGACAAAGCTCTGTCAAAGGGATAACCTTGGTGAGATTGATGGATTTGGAAGATTTTAGGAGTGGCAAACTTTTGGCAAAAGTGACAACAATTGTGAAGGCTTGGATGTGAGGTTTTGATTGCTGGCTAGATGGTTTGATTCTAAATGAGATGGATGAGCTAATAATGCTTAAGGGGATAACCTAAGATGGCTGGCTTTTCTACAAAAATGACTCTAAAGTGAAGCTTATCCAAGAAGATGTGGAGAAACAAGGGTGTCTAATCATAGAAATCATGCCTAGTTGGTAAGGCATAAGCAGGATTAACTCCTGGATGTTGGCTAAATTTGATGGTGCGCTCTAACCAGGCCTCTTGAAGTGCTTCGTCGGTAGCTTTTGCCTCTACTTTGTGGAGTTTGGCAATTCGTGGGCTTGGTGTTATTTCTTTTCTCTTGGCTGAAAGTTCTTGGTATGCTAGAGATGGTTTGAGTTTAACTTTGTGGAACTTCTGTTTGGGTTTGGGTTGCTCTAACATCAATTTCTGAATTTGCTTGGCTTTGAGAGATCTTGGTTGTTTTGCTTCAACTCATTCAACTTCTGGAATAGGCAGTGACTACGCTAAGTATGCCCTAAGCTAGGATTGACCAAGTTTGGCAAACATTCATTCAACAAATAAAAGATCAAGCAATAGATAGAAACAACCAGATAGAAGTTTTTGATTCTCAGAAAGTGATACTTGCGCCAAGGAGTGTGTATGTTCTACAAATGTTTCGATCAGTCACTTCAAACACATTAACATCCTAGATGGTTGTCTACAAGGCTGATAGTTGGTTTAGCTAAGGAGTCCTCGATATACCCAAGGTACGTGAGGCCCAAATCCGTAGATGAGACCAAAAAGATGTCACACAGCCGAGAGGAGCGGTAACCCACTTCTCCTCTTTCACTTCTCAAGGGTATAAAGTTCCTTGAGGCTTAGCCCGAGTGACAAAATCTTGATCCCAAGAGAGGTGTCTTTCGATTCACCTTCCAATTCTTATACTCCGCCAGAACGCTGGAGTTGAGGTCGTCCAAGGGGTGATGAAATCCCCAAGCAGGCCTCCTAAAAAGAAACAAGGTTTTGGATCCTAATCTTATGCACCCAAGATGGCCTCGAAAGACGACAAGGGGAGAGAAGACTTGGATGACCTTGGGCTAAAAAACACATTTGTTCTTTTACCAACTGACGCTTAAGTTTTCTGATCTAGACTTTGCAAGTACTCATGTTTAAGATACAATGTTTATTCCAACTTGAAGCGCCAACAAAAGTAAATCGATCGAAGAATGAAAACAATAAGAAGAGTTAGGGTCAACAAAAGCAAACTCGCGCTCCCAGAGGCCCTCCACGTCAAGTATCGATTAATTTTCTTTAAGGCATTCAAGATTGAGTGTGAGTTTGTTTTAAGCCCAAAACAAAAGTGTGTGAGATTCGATTTCAAGCGCGCGCCCGGAGGCTCTCCACGTCAGTTGTTGTTCAATTTTAGTGCCCAAACTTGAAGTGTGATCGATTTAATCTAGAGTTTTGATCATTTAAGAATTTTGATAAAGTTAAAGCAAAAATTCAAAGACCAAGTGAGTGAGTTAGATTGTGGAACATTTAACACCTTTTTCAAGTAGACCCATCCCCATAAATGGCGCTGAGATTGCAACCAATGGTTAATATTTGATGGGTGATTAGAAAAGAGGTGAGTCCAAGGAACTACTCAAATTGATTTTTGCAAATTTGTATTTTAACTTAACAAGGTTTCTTAAATGTCCAAAAATCAAACTTTACCTAGATTGCATGTGGAAAAGAGATTTGTTTTGTTCAATTTTTAGAAGCTCCAAATGAAGTGTTTGATATTGCAATAGTTAATTGATCCTTAGAATTCAAGATTGGATTTGTTGTTTTAACCATGCATTCAAGGAAAATTTGATTTTAATCCATGGCATTCAAGAGTGATTTTAGCAACATGCATTCAAAGAAAAGTGGTTAAACATTCAAGTGTTTTCTTTTGAGCATTCAAGATTGAGATTTTGTGTGTTGTTTTAAGAACTTTGAAGTGCTTTGTTTTAACCTTAGATCATTCAAGATTGTTTTGGACTCAAAAGTGAAAATGACTCTTTGGACTTTGGTTTTCATTCAAGATTTTGTGTTCTAGTTTGCATATTTTAAGCCCAAAAATGATATTCCTAGATTGTTTTGATGCATGAAAATCCTAAGAAACATTCAAGATTTTGCAATAAGACATTTGTTTGGAACAAATAGCAAAGCTTTTAGGACAATTTTTGGCAACCATTTAGGACTCTTAGTTTTTATGAGATTTTTTAAAAGAACTTTAGTGTGCACTTAGTGTTGATTTTGAACCTTTTGAAATGGAAACTTGAAGTTCTTTTTAAATTCCCAAAAATGAAGTGTTCCTAATTTTGCATGAATGTATCTAAAACCTTGATGTTGCAAGGATGCAAATGATTAGATTGGTTTAGTTTCACTTGTTAAAAGATTTTTTCTTTTTTGCAAATTTTTAATTTTTCAATGGATTTAAGTATGATTTGGGGGTTCATTTTAAGCACTAAAAAGAAGTGTGTATGATTTTGCTTTCTTAAAAAAAAATGTCCAAGATCTCCCACAAGAAGAAGAAGAAGAAGTAGATGGAATAAGAAGAATATAGACAAGAAGAAGAAGAAGAATTTCAAGTTCTTTGTCCACCTATAAGCTTGAAAAATCTGCAAACACTATGAGATAGATTATGAGTTCCTTTGTCTTCTTCATGCTCATGTGGACCTACAAAACCAATTTATACAATCCTACCAATCACAAAAACAAGAAAAATTAGCCAAAATCAGCAAATGACATACAAAACTTGACTAAAAAAGATAATGAAGATGACCCATGCGGGGTCCCACCGGGCGTGCCAAAATGTATATGAGCAATGTTAGTATGCTAATAGAAACCAAATTTAAATAAAGCTTCTACAAACTAAACAAAATTCATAAACTTCAAGATAGACTAAGATGAGCTCTCAATTGAGAATATGAGTCATTAATGGACTCTCTCAATAAGAAGCTCTCTTATTGAGTGGCTTTGTCTAAATAGATAGGATGTATGCTCAAGCTTATGCTTCAAAAAGGGCTTCAAATGGAGGATTTGTGGATTTTTGGTGTGGATAGATGGCTTTAGTATGGATTTGGCTCTCAAAATAGCATTATAACTTTACTTCATGGATTGTGTGTTTTTGCAAAGGGGAAGGATCCAATTTATAGGCAAGAGGCTTGAGGGATTGAGGGCTAAGATGCAAGGATGGGAAAAAGCTTATGGAAGGCTCAGATTGCATGAGAGGAGAGCACATGGATTGTGCTTTCTTATAGCCAATCAAGGAGTGACACATGTCACATGGTGAGAGGATGGAGGAAAGGGAAAGGATGAGTCAACAAAGGAGGCTCAAGAGATAAAATCTTCATAAAGACCCTCATAATGACTTGTAAGAGCAATAAAAGGGCTTGTAAGAGTCATTTATGACCTAGTGGACTTCATAAAGTTTTATGGTTGAGATATTTTGAGGGTGATGAGAGCAAATTCGACTTGGACTTGATTAGGAAGGTTTTAAGCTTGCTTAGGCTTGTGCAAATGATTAGAGGATGGATTAGGATGGTTTAGGATTAGCTTAGGGATAGGCAAGTGGATGGCATTTAATGAGGGTGGGTGAAGGAGGAGATATTTGTTAACTTTGGCTTGGGTTAGTAAGTCTTAACCCATGTTTAGGGAATGTGACAAGGTTAGGAGGGGATTAGGATTAGGTTTAAAGACATCTTCTAGAAGAGTCTAGATTTTGGAGGAGGATAAAGACTTTCTAGAATAGTCTAGAATTTCCTAGGATGAGGATGAAGACTTTCTAGAAGAGTCTAGAACTTCTTAGGATGAGGATAAATTAGATTTTTAGGAAATAAATAAAGTTTTATTTATTTCAAGGGTTTGGGTTGAGGAGATATTTATTAAAACTTTTTTAATAAACATGAGGATTAATATTTAATTTTAATTAAATATTTTGAGTTGGGATTAGGGGTAGGAAATGATGGGATTAGCCTTTAATCAAAATTAAAGAAGGATTAGAAGATTTTGGAAGAGGTTATTGGTCATAAGGAAATTGGCCAACTTTTGGGAAAAAAATAAATTTTTTATTTATTTTAGGATTTTTGGTCAATTTATTAATTAAATAATTAATAAATAAGGAAATAATGTTTAAATAAGATTTAAACATTTTTGGGAGGGATTCCTTAATTAAATATTTTTAATTAAGATAAAAGGATTTAATGGCATAAAAATTAATTAATTAATTAATTAATTAATTAATTAATTAATTAATTAATTAATGATGATGTCATCAGGAATTTTTCAAAAAATAAAAATACTTTATTTTCTAAAGGATTTTTAGGTGTCTACACATCCAAGGTTATATCATTTTTTGGATTGCATCTCATCTCTTGAATTTTTGAAACTTTAACTACACAAATAAGGAGAAGATTTCTTAATACTTGATGACTACTATTTCATCAGTTATTTTTCCTCCTGCAACTTTGACTGCACTTACACTTTCTTTGATTATTTCCCCGTATTGGACAATGTTTTCACCTTCTTTCATTTTCATTTGATCAAACTTTCCTCTTAAAATTTATGCCTTGGCTCTTTGTACATTTTTATCACCTCCATAGACTTTCTGGATTTTTTCCCACATTTCAAACGCAGTTTGACAATCTTTAAGTTCATCAAATTTAGAATAGTTGAGAGATGAAGCTATATCAATCATCATTATATTGTGATCTTTTACCTCTTTCATTTGTTCCATAGTCATAGGTTTAGGTAGTAGCACATATTTATTTTTCGAGTAGAATAGACCAGTATCTTCAATGCTTGATAGGTGTAGCTTCATCAATTCTTATTATGCTAAAAAGTTTTCTCTATTAAGCTTGGGAATCTCCCTTTTGCATGAAATCTTGATCTTTAACTTAGGTCTTTGAAACCTTTCTTGCAAGCACTGAATTCTCGAATACCAATTGTTGGAAATGAAGAGAGTAACTAAGAGGGGAGGGTTGAATTAGTTACCACAAAAATAATTCCTTGTCCCTAGATGTCAAATCAAAATTTTCACTGGTAAAGAAATACTTTGTCCAACTCAGTTAAAACCAAATTCTCATTGTAACTCGGTTAATAAAATAGTATTAATGATATTTAATTTGTTTTAACCTTTAGTAACTTAGTTGTAGAAATATAAATTATAAAGAAAATAACATGAACACATATGACACCAAGATTTAATGTGGAAACCCTATTTCAGAAAACCACCATGCAACTAGTTACAATATTTTCACTATTCTAAAGTGAGCCCTATTAGGAGCCAACCCTATTAAAGGTTACAATACATACTATTAAGTATGACCTTGTTAAAGGATTTAGATCACCCTATTAGGAGTATCCTAGTTAGAGGTCTTCAAACACTTCAATCTTGAAATGTCACCTTGTTAAAGGATTTGCAATCTAAATTGTTAAATCAACTATGTTAGGAGATTTCTTTACTACTACAATGATTAGAAGGTAATAGTAGTTTGACCTGATTTATGAAGCAACTTCTTTTACAAATTTAGATCTATGTTTTGGCTTGACCTTTGGATCCTTACTTATCAGAATATACTTTTTTTCTTATCTTCCACTTACATGCTCTTCCTTTTCCTTTGATCACATATCCATCTTATATCATATATTGCACACACACTTCCCATTACACTTTTGGAACTTTCTTATATATCATAAGATTTGTCAAGTCGGCTTGAATAGCTTTTCAAATAACCATTAAAAAACTAACTAGTCGACCTCAATTAGTTAATCAATTGACAAGTGTAATATGCTAATACTCGATCAATACTGGGATTAATCACATGATTAACATTGTGATTCCTTTGATGCCTGACCACTCGATTAATACTGACTACTGGATGTCCTTCATTACCTAACTACTTGGTTAATATTGAATACCCTTCATTGCTCAATTGCTTAGTTGATACTGAATACTAAATGTCCTCCATTGCCTGATTGCTTGGTCAATACTGACATGTGTGCAACATCAATGGCAACATACAAGTTGAAGAATTGTTTCCAACAAATCCACCTTCTCAATAGTCTAGAATATCATATTGCTTTGTATTAAAAAAAGGTAGAATGTCCAAGATACCCAACTACCACAACATTGTTCTTTGAAACTATAATTACACTCAAAGAAGCAAGCTATACATGGCTTCCTCCTTCATGTGGTGAAGTGTAACAAACCATGTGTTATCATGCTTAGTATCTGTGGTGGTAGAGTAACTATAGGGACTAGATAAATGAGGAGAATAATCAATAAATAAATATCCAACAATAGTCCCCTTTCTCCCTATGGGCTCCTCTATTGTATTGTTAGCCAAGTTCCTATCTAAGGATGATTTGTAAATGACATTATTCCCCTCTATCAAATGTAATAAATCTGTCACCCCCTAGTTGTAATTAGTATCAATCTATGACTCTTGATAAAAAGGTGTTCCATCAAAATCTAATAGTGGATTCTCCACAACCCAATCAACACCCATCTAAAAAAGTGAATTACTATGCTTTATCCAATTAATATTATATTGGTTGAAAGTATTATCATCATAAGAATAAATATCCTCATGCCTACCCTCCATCATTGCTACACAAGAAGGTGATCTAAAAGATAATTCATCAATACTATAGTCATTATCTAATGGACATTAAGTCATAATGCATGTAGACTCCATCAAATTTCTAGGTGGCTAATCCATAATTGTGTCTTTGTCATTCTTTTGGTCCCTCATAATACCACAAACTTCATCCCTATTAAGGTGACCATATGATTGAGTTTTATCTTTCTTTTCACCCCCCTGTATAAGATAAAATACTTCTTTTGTCCTTAATTTGGTCCCTTATTAAGAATGGTTTTAGTTTTTCACATTGTTTGATGATAGTGGTAACCAAACTACAAGTGAAATTTTGATCAAATTATGGTGTCCATACACGAGAGGTTTTAAAATTTACCTTTATAGCCAATTAATAATTAATAATTAATAATTAAAAAATTATTGAATAAAAAGTTAAAGAAAAATTATTTTCATCAATCTTAGGTGTATTAGGTAACTCCCTTTAAAAGGATTTATGAAAATTCATTTATTTGTGTCAAATTATGGTGTTTATACATGAGTGTGGTATAGTCCTGAAGCAGGCATTTTGAAAAATAGGTTTTTAAAGACCCATATCAAAAATAAAATTTATCATATGGGTATACAAATAAATTACATATTCAAAAACTAGATTCTAAACACACGCAAAAATTATTTCTTAAGTTTTTCATATTCAATCTCTAAATGCCTCAAATTTTGACATCAATTGACAAGAAATTTCAAAAATAGGAAAAACACTTCCACTTTTTGCCCAAAAGTGAGACCCAACTTCTTGCACTTACCCACTAAGTGACTAAAAGTCTTTTCTCTCTATTAGAATATCTCAACAACATTAGTTTTACCAAGGGAATTATAGTTTTCACTTGTTTACTCTTATTGTAATCACCCAAAAATACACTCTTTTATGTGTATATTGTAGAAGTGCACTCTTTTGTGTGTACATTTTTGGTGCCCATTGTAGGGAAAAATAGCATTGTTTTGCCTCTAATCTTCCATTGACATAATGTGTTCCCAGATCAATTACACATTAGTCAAAGAGGGGAAATTTTAATCACCCAAAAATGATCACCTATACTATTATCCCTTTCTATCATTTTGCATACTTTATTAAATCACTTATCTTGATCAAATCTTCAAAAAATAATTTATTTGATTTTATCCTATAGTTTGACCACTATATCCTAAGTCATTATTTAATGAAAAGGAACATATCCCTTTTTTATTAAATAAAAGACCACATTCCCCACTTATCCTAAGTTGTGCACACATAAAGTATTATTCCCACTTTAAAAATAAAGGAAAAGCCTTTTTTCTCTTACATGGGGCACAAAAATAAACTCTTGATTACGATTGGGGGAAATGATTATACATAGGGATCACTCCACTTTAATCCTCCACCCTTGATTAGATCCTTCTTGCCTCATGTTTTCCACTATCTATTATTATTTAAAAGGGAGATCTCTCTCCTCATCTTACATTCATTCATTTTGTACTAACATTATGGTACAAGAATTCTAGGTACTCTTGGGAACTTGTGAAGACTTTTTTTTTATCAGATAAACAGGTTTTATAGGGACCCTGAAACCTAAAAGTAGCTACATAAACATGGTTGAAAATAAGCAATAGAAGTCCAGCCAGAATAAAACAAGTCTAATGGCTAATAATAAGCACAAGGCCCAGCGAACAACAGAGGCCAACAAAAAGGCTAGAAAAACAAATTGTCTTTAACAAAACTTAGCAAAAGCCAAAACCAAAAGCCAAAAAAGATACAGCAACAAATAAAAAGACAAAACAAGAGGGCTACTCTTCATTCTTCCTCTCAAGATCCTGCATGGCCTCGGTTGCCTCATAAATCTTCTGGTTCTCCTCAATCATCTTCTCATGGGCTTTCTGTATAACTTGGTCCAAACTGGTAAAGGTGGTATCAGTGACCATATCATCATCAGACCTGGCTCTACCTCTGTCCTTTCCGTCCTCACCTACTAGTAGGTCTCTGTCTTTGAGCACACCGGTTAAGGAAAGAATGTTTTCATTGATCAAATTGAGTAGAGAAATCATCTATTTAGCCAAGTTATGATTGTAATTTTCTAGATTCTTAATTCTTCTCTCAGCCAGACTGACTCTTTCCTCTTGCTCCTCCTGGTTCTCATTATTTGTATTCTTTTTGTTGCCCTCCAATTGACCAACCTTCTCACTGACCTCTTCCAGCTCATGGTATAGTGACTTGATTGATCTAAAATTATCAATCATGTTGTTACGAGCATTGTTCAAAATATTCATTCTTGTCTCCCTAGCATTCAGTAATAGCCAAAATAGTAGGGTTAATGAGCTCTTCAAACCAGGGTTGTTCCTGGTTATCTACCAGAATTTGAGGATTCATAGCTTCTCTATAAATTCCCATCATCGTAGTCCTAACATTGAAATTCCTCCAAGCTTTTCTCCTATTTTTCCCAAGCACTTCCCCCAATTTACCACCAATATTAGCCCTTTTCCTTCTCCTCAAGATGAGATTGAGGATGTACAGGGGAGAGAGGGAGAATCATAACATTCGGCCCCTGATTCGAAACCCTCTCATCATCTGCACCATCCCTCTTTCGTTTATTCCCTACATGTTCTTCCATATTCTCCTCTTCCTTCTCCTTTCCCTCATCATTAGAAGCCATGTCCTCCTCATCCTCATTATAATCCATTTCATCTTTTCTAGAGATTTGGTTGTGGTCCCTTGTACTCTTTCTTCTTGGAGTTATAACAGAGGGCGACTTCTTAACTTGACCTTTAATATTCTTACCAGAAGAAATATTCCCCTCCCCCTCTGAGCTTATGCTCTGAATGTCATAGTAGAATAGTAGAATCACTTAATTTCTTGCATATTATAGTAGCATAGTAGAATTAGCATAGTTTCTCTTCTCATGCATTATAATAGTATCTCTAGCTTAAATAGGAGGATTATAAAACTTCATACTTGTTGGTTAATCTCACATTTCTCATTTTCTTAGTTTAGTTTTATTTTGAATTTCATAGCATCTTTGGTTCTTGTACATTTGCACTCTTGCTCTTGTTCTTGAATTTCTCATTTCATGGTGCACCTTGCAAGGGGTTTTATACCTATGCTCATTTCAGAGCCACAACACTTTTCTTGCACCCTTTGCACGTCATGACTAGGGAGCTCTATGTCGACATTCAAGCTTCTCAATCCATGAGATCCCTTGGATAGAAGGACTTAGAAAAGTGCACTCTTTTGTGTGTACACTAATAACCCATTTTTTCTATTGTAGATAAAAAAATTATCTAATGCTCATAAATGGTGAAGTACTTCATACTTTGATTGAGGTAAACATGCAAGTTTATGCTCTATGCTATAAAGTATAGAATTTGTCTTCTAGGATTTGTTCATCATCCTTGGAAATAAATTTAGGTAGTTGTATAAACATGTTTTTAATTTTTTTTTTAAATGATTTTGCAGTCAAAATTAATCTTCCTTAGTAGTTTAGCTACAAACCTTTTATCAAACAATTTGCTCAATAATAGAGTCTTGAAGATAAAGACATTTTTCTACTGTTCAAATATATATAAACAGGTAACAAACATTAATGCAATTATGACAAAGCATATTTGTATTCCAATTGCACTTACCTCCTCAAATTCAAATAAGAAAAATAAATGTAATACAATGTCAATCTTAAGCTTGTATAGTTATAAAAATATCATTATCTTTCTACAAACAAGAATGACAACAACATTCAAACATTAATGTGGACATATAAGAATGATCACTAGAGATAATTTTAAATCAAAAGCCAACTCCAAATGCAATTTGAGCAATGTTAGCTTCTCCTAAAGGTCAATATGTTATGACACTTCCAATCAATGGTCTTTTATACATAATTCAAGCTTTTGTTTATACAACAGAATCACACCCATTAAGTTTTGTTTGAGTATTTCTCTTATTGACTCTAGACCCCAAGACGAAGCCAATTTTGAATCCACGTTAGTGATAGAAAATCAATCAGTCAATGATTTATTTTAGAATTAAGCTATAAAATATCTACAATGGTCTTAGCAACTCCAAAATACCTCAAATAAACATAGAAATAGAATAACTCGTAATACAAGAGAGTAATAGCAACTCCTTCAAACTTAGTGATTGCCAAAAGTGTCTAGCTATAGATGAAAGGATAATTATTTCCAATGTTTGCACCAAACAGGTATAAGGAACCTCTACCTATAAATGATACATTTAATCTAAAATGTGTCTACAACAATGAAACATTACTTGAAGAATTATTCTAACATGAAGCTATTAAGGAAGCCCACGAAATTCATGAGACCGGAAAAAAAAACTTTTCTTCAACTCCCAATTTCTTCTTTTCCATAAGAACTCATATATTTGTAGAGTCATGTTAATCGCAACCAATATTTATGTTCCAAACTTGAGACAACCAAAAAAATGTTGGCTTAGGTCATGAGCCAAATCCACCATAAGAAATGGACACAATAATTATATTGTCCTTCAAAAATACAAGGAAGATGATGAACAAATGATTCCCTGCTCGACTCCTTTTGTAAACTTCACCTAGAGTGCTTTACATACAACTCATCTGGAACTTGTGACTAGAGGTAGACACAATGACTAATGACAACTTCCACTACATTCGTTGGCTATCAACTACCATAAAACCATTGAAATGATGAAAACAGAATGGAGACACATGAAATCATTGACTAGATGCTATTGATAATAGTCTTTCCTAACATAACTTATGCTGGATCAACACATTAAATTTGTACCCATGCTTTATATGTGCTTCAAATGATATTTAGGTTGCAAGAAGTGTTAATATTTGGAGGATCACTTATAGATGTAATTACACTGTCTATATAGGTAGGTGTATTCCAAATGCAACATCCTCTTAGATTTATATATAAATAATATGTTAGAGTAAAGTGTTAATTTTATTTTATTTATTAAATTACCTTTACTCCCTTCTCAACATTTCACTTTATGTACTTGCATTTCCATTTAACAATTAATTAGTAATTATTAAATGTCATTTATCTCTTAGGGTTTCCCTTTTAAATTTTTCGTTCTCCTTCTATAAGGCCTAATCTTTTGTAAATATCTCTCATTCTTTTAGTTTGATAATATAATTTGCATATTTTTAGAGCAAAACCTTTGCCTCTTCTTTTTTTCTTCTCTATGATAAATTCTTGCATGTAGGTGTTCTTTGGGTTTTGTGGATTCATCTTGCTCAAATCCTTCATGGTATCAGAGCCTAATTTTTTGTAGCTTGTTCTTATTTGGAGAAAAAGAAGAATGAGGGTTTGACATAACAGATTTGGTTTTTTCAACTATTTTCTATGAAAATAGGGGGCTCTTTGATTTTTCAAAGCACTTTGAAACCAAACAGACCTCATAGTTGGATTTAGAAGGCATCAAAACCCCATTTTCATATGAAATTTGTCAACTTTGGACAACATTGACTGAGGAGGCAAAAAAACATTTACATATTAGGGACGTGCAACCTCTGGCATGCACTCCAAGGTGGAGAAATTAGTTAAAATTTCAAAAAAAATAAAAAGAGTTTTTTGTAGTTATGGTTACACTAACCGTATGGGACACCACTATGGTCTACTAATAGTAGCAGAACTCCTAACGGTTAGTACACTACCACAACCCTACCACATCACTCTATCACCCATGCTCAACCAGTGCACCACTAGCTGTGGTTCAAAAAAATTAAATCAAAAAATTAAATAAAAAAATTCTAGCCTTTTGGAGGCCCTGGTAGACTTTTTGTTCTAACTTGATATGAAGGCATTTTGTTGATCTGAAAGAAGCACCAGAAAGTTGATTTAGAGACAGAGACAATGGTGAAGGTATTTTTTAGATTTTTTTCTAATTTAGTACCTATTTTTTTCTCAAAGTTAGATGATGCCTTCTATTTTTGGGGGGCTGTAACTTGCTCATTATAGCTCCATTTTTTATCTAAAAGAAGCATTAGAAAGCTCTTTTCAAGAACTTTCTAGATTCTCTATCATTTCACCAGTATTTTATATCAGGTATTTGTAATACTCAACTGAATTTTTCTCTATTCTTGTATACGCATTCCTTCTGCAAGCTAACGTTCATTTTTTTGCATTGTGGGGGGTATGTTTTCATTATTTTCTATTACAATATCAGTATATCAGAAAACTTCAAAACACTTTCTTAAAACAATGGCCAATACCTCTTCTTGTATATACTTATAAACCCACACAACTATCCCACCTGGAAACCATATATGCAATGACTTCTCCATTTAAAGGGTTTGTGGTCTTGATTATATATAGTGCAACTAGTATTTTAGAGTCAATATTAGACTTTGTAGCACATGAATAAAATGGATGAAGCCATGGGTCTAGTTTTTTTGAGTGTTTCAGATAGCTTATAGTAAATTATCTTGATGAGTCTTCCACTCTTCAAGAAATGTGCGATAAGTTCAAGGACTTGTTTGGTACCATCAATGAGTTTAGACCACTTCAGATTGAGGTAGAGCTTACTTCTCTTGTACCAGATGCTTTTCCATCTATTAAGGATTTTCTCATGAGATTCAAACAACAACAAACTTTGTTATAAGGATGCAGGAAAGAGAAGACATATAAGGACTGCATCTATCTGATTTTATCAAAGCTTCGAGGAAACTTTCATATTTTCTCTTCTAGCTTCATTCCACTATAGATGCTTTGGGTCCCAGATTTATCATGCCCACTATTGGTATAAATATGTATTTACTATTACACTTACTTAAGTTTACTTAGGTTAATACATTATTTTATTATTTTATTTTGTGAGACACTTAGGAGTTTGCACACCTTTTTGAATTGTCATGTTGACAACATAGAAATACACAACTTTATTTCAGCACATGGTGTCCACAACACTAGAATTTGCATCATTCACTGAGTTGGCATGTAGACAACATAGTTATTTGCACTCCCTTTTTAGCACATGTTGTCTACAATAGTGATTTGTGTGTTACACCCTTGTAGGCTTATCCTCTCATCATCGCACTTACTCCTATGCATAATGGAGGATAACCCATATCTGGTGGACATGTGCCTGGTTGTATGACTTATCATGTAGCTAATTCTTAGGCATTATAGATGCATCTTAGACACCTTTATATAGGCACTCCTAGTGTACTTTCATGCATATTGAATTGAATACATTGTTATTTTGATCATACTCCTTTCTCATCCACAGTTGTGCTTGTGTTTGAGTTCTTAGTTCTTGGGTGAATTTTTCCCTAAGGAAAATTCTTACACCCATCTTTGAGTTTTTTTTTGGATGGTTTGACTCAAATGAAAGCTCAGCTCTTAGTTGGATTATCTCACAGGCTCACAGGCTCACAGACTTATGCATTGGTAGCTTGACCATCTTTTGGGACAAAGGATAAGAAATAGAAGTCACATCCTACAGAGTCTCAAATTGATTCTAGCCTCACATCACATTAGGCCCACCTACTCCCAAGGGAGATAAACTAAAGTCATAAATACCAAAGTGCTCTATTTTAATAAGCCCAATCATGATGAGTCATGTTGCTATGAGAAGAAGTTAGATGACTATGCCAAACAAGTTTCAGATTTGACAGCTCTCCTTCAAAAGAGCAACATTGATATTCCTTCTACTTGTCACAGATCTTCATCATCATCATCATTTCAGCTAGATGGTAAAGATATAGGAAAGGTTCATGTACAATGTGCAACTACTACTCCACATTCTTTTAGATTATTACTGGATTTAGGTGCTTCACATCATATGAAATCTTCTTAGGATTTCTTCTCTTCTTTTGAGGCTTCTCCTCCTCCACATATTTTGATGAGAAACAATACTATTATTATTGTATTTGGGAAAGGTTCTATTGACACTGACGATAGTACATTTCATGATGTACTATGTGTTCCATCTTTTTCCTCTAACCTTCTCTCTATTTATTAGATTACACAGAGTGGGATAGGGAAGATAGTTGAGTTTGCACAAGATTCAGTACACATCAGAAATAGTGAGACATGCAATATTTTTGCTACAGAGATTGTTGATCATTCTTCCTACTTATACTCTTTCTCTCATTTTGGTCCACCATCTCTACTATCGGAGACTCACTCTCCTTCTTCACAAGAGACTACTAAGGTGAAGTCAAATCACTTGAAATTATGTGTTGTTCCTAAGACTAGTGTTGTGACTTTTACACCTCCACCTCCTATTCAAATTCCATCTATTGAATAGGACTACTCTTCAACATTGCCTACCATTATATCTCTAGTCATCGAGCCACCTACTACAATTGTTGAGGATATATTAAAGGACACACATCTCCTCTCAAATGATAGATTCATCACACCTGTTATCCCACCTCCATTGGAGATTCCATTTTAGGATTCTCGTGCATTCTCCTTTGAGCATCAGCTAGGACTTCTAGCTTCACCTTACATTCAAGGGTTTCATCCTTGTTCTCCACTATCTTTGTTTCCTTAAAATTGGAGCCACATTGGTTTGTTCATCAACACATGAGTTTTTCCATTCTGAGGGGGGTTATGGAGTCTCAAGCCTCTCATGGGGGGTTTCATTGTACTTATTGTTTTGAGAGAGTCTCTTGAGACATATCATTTGTACTTTTTTATTTGCTGTCTCTTTTTGGAGTAGATTTTTTCCCACCTGGTTTTCCCTATTTCTTTGTTTTATAGAGATTTGGTTGTGATTGGGTACCTCATCAAGCCTTATTGCCAAGACCCAAGTTTTCTTTCAACATTGTAGTTTCCTTGCTTTTTCATGAATTTTTGTAGCTTCATTGTTGCTCATCTGGGGGGGGGGGGGGGGTTGTTAGAGTAAAGCATTAATTTAATTTAATTTATTAAATTTTTATTACTCCCTTTTTAAGATTTTACTTTATGCGCTTCCATTTCCATTTAATAATTAATTAGTAATTATTAAATATCATTTACCTATTAGGGTTTCCCTTTTAGGTTATTCTATCTCCTTTTATAAGGAGTGATCTTGTGTAAATATCTCTCATTCTTTCAGTTTGATAATATAATTTGCATATTCTTAGAGCAAAACTCATGCCTCTTCTTTGCTTTTTCTTCTTTGTGATAGGTTCTTGCATGTAGGTTTTCTTCATGTTATGTGGATTTGTATTGCTCAAATCCTTTAGAATATGCCATGAATGGACATGTCCCTTCATAGGACATGTCTATTCATTAATAAGATAATTAACATAATAACTACTTAAATCATATATATATATATATATATATATATATATATATATTCTTCTCATATAACAATAGCCTTATATCTCAAATATAAAGAGCACATGCACACACATATATTATATCTTATATATAATAGATTTATCTGACTAAAGCTATCAAACAACAACAAGAAGACCTGAAAGAAATATGGAATTAGTAGGACTGCAATACCAAATTTATCTTTTCTAAAAGAGTTGAAGTAGTATGGTTGTGTAATCTCCATCCATGACTATCAATGTTTTTTTTACACACATACATAAATATATTATTATGTTGCCCCAATTTTTCACCTTTATCAAATCATGAATACGAACAAACTTGAATTGTTGTATACAATAGTCAGCTCCAGAAAAATAAAATTGTGTCAATTGTGGAAAGAAACAACAAGCATGCCGAAAGGGATCAACTTTTTTTGTTTGAAGTGGTGCATATTCCTAGCTTTGGGTGCTTGGAAATTATCCTAAGACTGTTTGACTCCTACCAAATTGACATATTCTTATTTTTGTTTAGAGAAACTGTCCATAATTATATTGGCTTTATTCTATTGGTAGATGTCACTTAGTTGGTATTTAGTTTCATATATTTATTACTTATTTGATATCATTATTCCTCCTTTATAAATGATGAAATTAAAGAAATCATGTGTTGGTTCTAATCAAATTATTCCAATCCAGTTTGCTTTGCTAATGGCAGAAGATTCCCAACTATGTTGACAATTTAGTGATACGTAGATGCCAAGTGTAACACCTAGAAAAGGATTAATCTTATTCCTAAGATTATTATGCCAAATTATTACACGTCTATTATGTCCTAGGCAATCTTATTAAACATTTCTCCATAACTATAACTATTGATTAATATATAAATTGACACTTGGGCCATGCTTATATCTCCCAACAAGTATTCCTCTTCCAAATGTATTAATGTCCAACCATCAATCCTTTCACCCGATAGAGAGTCAAGTCCCACATTTATAATTTCTATGACTCATAATATTATTTGGAACCTCTTTCTTATGTGATATGCATGAGAATAATTAAATATTTGAGAGACCACTCGTATCTATTAAAATTGTAATTGTTAGAAAATCTTCTTTTAATTTAACCAACACCAAAAACTTTAGAAATGATAATCATTCATTAAAGCTCTAGTATCCCATTATCATAGGATTATTATCTCCATTTTGAGCACAATTAGTGTCATTAAGCCTACAATATTCCTCTCTTAGTATTGCTAAATAGTGGTAAATTGAGCAAACGTTGTGACCCATAAAACTATGCATAACACTTTTAGTATCATAGGAAAATAACTAGGTCCTAGGTTGAAGAAAGAATAATATTATATTGGTCCTGAAATGAAATTTATTCCAGTGTTCGTAAAAGATTTTCAAAACTAGGGTCTAAAATTATTATCTATTGGATCACACAATAGATCTAGAATATTTTTTTCCACAACTGACATTTCAAAGGGTTGATCTTCATTCATCAACAATGAAAAAATCACTAGTTTGCTTTAAAACTAGGTCATCTACAAAAAAATATATGCTCATTTATTAACACTAGTTTCCAAAACTTGTGTTTTGCACTAAACACCCAAAACATCAACCCAATGTTTTATTATTTTTGAAACACTTGCCTTCTTTAATTTCTTCACTCTCCAAAATGAACTTTATTGGATTGCTAATATTTATTCCTTGTCAAGTTTTTTTCCCATTTAGCAGTCTGATGAATAAAAAATATCCACAACAATCCACAACAAACTTTGGGGCTATAAACTTCAAAAAGCACTCCCAAGTTATATTACTTAGAAAGCTCACTAACAAAATAAGAGAATATATTTTGATGATGTTTTTTCTAAAAAATCTATTATGATAAAGCTCTATTTATGAATCAAACTTTGATATACACTTTTTTTTTCTTTTTTTTGCAAATTTTACCCTTCAAGATGGCAACATACACTTACTTTGATACCACTATAATATCCCAGTTGTATATTTTCCCCAAATTTACACTCAAATAAATTTTAGAAACGATAGCTATCTTTTGCAAATAAACCTAGCAAAATAGACCAACAATGTATTATTAAATGCTCATTAAGAGACATGGCTCAAATATGTTATTGTGTTATATATCAACAATACTATAACTAGGTATCAAAATCCAATCTTAATATAGTTACAATATAGTCAAATTGGAAAGAAATAATAAAATGCACTTGTAGTCTTAAATATGAATTATGATGTGAACCCACCATAGATGATGAATTGGGGTATGTCCAATCCACCTAGAAAATATTGAAGGTTTCCATCCTCATATTTCAATAAAAGGAAGCTAGATGCTTCTCAAAGATCTCCAAAGAGAAACCAAAGAATCAATCTCAAATCTAAGCATAACCAAATGAGCTCCTTGTCCCTCTTTTAATGACCCAACATGTGGATCTTGATCTTCCTTCCTCTCCTTTCATCCTTTTCCTTATTTGAAACCTTTTAACTCCCTCTATAATATTAAATTGACCCATTTAATAATTTCTCTTCAAACTCTCATAAGCCAAATATAATATTTTATGAATTTAACTTTGGAATTACTAATGCCTCAAAAGGGGACATTACAAGTTTCAAGACTAGAGCTTAGGGATGCAAAGTACTAAGTAAAACATTGGCCAATGAAATTCATTATTCCAGTCTATGATGGATGACATGGACACTCTACAAAGACAATATGAGTTTGATATCCAACAAAAAATAGAAGTTCAATAGGGATTATATGAACAAGAATATTCTTGTCATGCTTCTCCTTAACAACAAGAGCCAAATTATTAGGCTCGCATAGACTTCCTAGAGTAGGAGTTGAGAAAGCTCCAATTTGAGGAGGACATTGCAAGAATATTATTTATTTCAAAAGAAGAGGCAAGGCACAATCTTTCTTAAATGCAAGCAACTAAAGCACAAGAGCCTCCCAAGTGTAAATTTGCTAGCTTCAGAGATAGAAATCCTCCTATTTTGCAAAATGTCTTAAAGAGTTAGAGGCCCACTCTCAAGCCATATTTAAAAATTTATTATCTAAAGAGGATCCACCCAAATGCAAGTTTTCTAGCTTCAAAAGGAGTAACCCTCCCCATATTTTGATTCCAAGCTACAAGGATCTTGAGCTTACACTTCCTCAACTTGATGTTGAGAAGCCATTAGTAGAGAGAAAAGAGAAGGAGGATGAGATGGTTCCTACCTTAGATGAACCAAAGATAGCTGACCAAGATTCAAATGGGGAAGCAAGAAAAAGAAGATCAAAAGCATTAGGTGTAGTAGGAAGAAAAGCATAAGAAAGAAGAAAGAAGAAAGAAGAGAAGATAGATGTAAATTATGAGTTGGAAGATCATTTTTCTAGAATCATATTGGATTTCTACTCAAGTCTTGACACTATACCAATAGCTCCCAAGTAGGTGACTCATGTTTCAAAATAGGAGGTTGAAATTACATCTTCATAAGATAAGGAGGAGTTGCTTTCAAACTAGCATGATACCATCACCGTAGAACACAAAAATGAGGGTAAGGTTGATTTCTTAGACCTAAAGCCATCAAGAGGATTCCATAAGACATCTATATTTGCAATAAATCAACATGTTACCCCCGTTCATGCTTGTTTCAAAGCATGAGTGTGAGTATCACAAGGAGGAGCAAGTATGTCTTGCTCAAAAACTTAATCCCCCAATGTTGGAGAGTTTCTTTGTTCTCAACATTGGGAAGGTATTTCAAATTATAGTAGTATACTTGTCATGATTTCTTCTTAATCAAATTGACTTCATGCATGAAAGGAATAATAAATTAGCAAGAAAGGGCAATCGCTTTAATAATCTAGTCAATGACTTTTTTCTTTTTTATTGTTTATGAATACTTGTACATAGTAGAGTAGATTTTCTAGCTTTCCAAGAAGTGTATGGGCACAACTATATCCTTCTTGGAGATAGAAATTTTTGTAGATTTTGCTAGCTTCAGAGATTTCATATTTTTGTGAAGTTATAAGTAGGAAAATACTTTGTTCTCTTCTCATGACTCCATGCCTAATGGATGTTAGATAATTGAGGGAGGGGGGCTGGGGTGAATCAGTTATCCACGGTCCCTTTAAATAATTTCATAAGTACCAAACTACTAAACCTTTTGTATCTCCTTTGATCCCCACCTATAAGCCAATTTTGCTTAATCTAGGGGATGAGTCACTTTTAGAAATTGAAGAACATTCTAGAGATCTGTCTAAGGATTCCATTATTTGTCTATTTAAAGGTTTTTGGCCCACTCTCTTGGAGCTCCATGCTTGGATTTTGAAGCATTGGGATCCATATATTATGGCTACTATTAAGATTTTCCCTTTGGTCAAAGGTTTCTTTATTGTTACTTTTGTCAATTCTAAGGATGGGAAAGTTATTCTCTGTGATCAGGTATTTTATTGGGAGAACCGCTTTCCTTTAATGGTTAAACCATGGCATCTAGATTTTAACCCTCAAACAAAGTCTTTCAAAATCCCAACTTGGGTAAGGCTTCCTAATCTTCCTCTTCATTTTTGGGTGAATTCTATTTTTATGGAAATTGACAAGGCTTTAGGAGATTTTCCTATGGTTGATTCCCAATCTTTTGAGCATTTCCATTCTACTTATGCTAGGATTCTAGTGGATATTGATGTTTCAAAGGGTCTCCCAACTGAGATTATTTTAATTTATTCAAAGGGCTCTTGGACTCAATTGCTTGATTAGGAGGGCCTCCCTTTTAGGTGTAAAAAATGTTTCAATACTGGACATATGGCTACTAAGTGTGGGACTAGAAAAACTAGAAATAAATGACCCTCCTCCTGGTGGAAGGGTGTATTGGAGTGGCATTATTTAGTAGTCAAATCATCTATTTCGGTGGATGAGGTTTCTGGATCTATTGAGCAAGGGGCTCCATCCTCTATATTGGAAATTTTTCCTTCTAAGATGGTGAATGCTTCTGATTCCAAGATGGATGCCCAAGTTTCTTATGGGGTTGGTCCTTTGTCTACTAGTAGTCTTAGAACCTTTCAAAAGGAGGTTGAGACCATTTATGGTCAAGGTGTTAAATCTGGTGTTCTTGGTGTAGACTCTGGTCAAGATAATTCTAGTGGTTTTAGTGTTGAGATTGCTAATTTTGGGCAAGGTAAGGTGTATTGTGCTATGACTATTGGAGATGATTATTGTATCTCTACTAGCTTTGGTAATATTTCTTTTGGTTTTTCTCTTGCTATTATTGGAATTGGTAATCAAACTACTGGTATTAGTTCCAATCTGATGGAAGAAGTGATGATAGATAGTCCTTTTCAAAAGGATGAGTTTCTCTTTATTGCTGCTGCTGGAATTGGTAATCAGACTATTGTTATTAGTTCTAGTCTAATGGAAGAAGTGATGATAGATGGTACTTGTCAAAAGTTGGACAAGTTTCCCTCTATTTTGGATTCTCAGAATTGGCAGTCTAGGGCTATGATGGTTGAGGAGGGGTGGACACCTGTGACTAGGAAAGGATCTAAAAAGGCCCTTCCTCAATTTGATATGAATTTATGCTCTCACAAAAAGGGAGTGAAATGGAATTCTTATTCCCCTTGACTGGTTAAGAATTTCCTGTTGGTTTCTTTTCTGGTTTTTTTTTTTGGTGTTGCCAGACATATAATGTTTTTCTATTGTAGCATGCTTCTGGTGTGGATTCCTTTGGGATGTTTGGGCTTTCTTTGAATATAGTTTGGGTCTATGATGTAAAGGGGTTTCGGCTCCCCTCAAAACCTATTTTTACCTTAATCTAAAACATTCAAAAAATTCAACACCAATATTTTAACATGGAAACCCTATTAAGGGAAAAACCACCTTGGACTAACAACACAAAACATTTCACTCTTCTAAAGTGAGATATGTATTGAGGCAACTTTGTTAAAGGTTAAAACACAGCATTAATTTGACCTTATTAGAGGATTTCATGAATAGATCATCTAGAATTTATCACTCCTTGATCTTTTCTAAAAAGTGGTCTTCTATAAAGGACTTACAAACACTACTAATCAATGTTAACATATAGGATTTCACAAACTTGTTAGGTCCACTCAATCTATAAGAGTTTTTTCTACAATGATTAGAGAGTAACAATGTACAAATTATATGTTTAGGTATAGCACTACCTTTCTTATTTAGGTCTCCTTTTTGTCCTTATCTTTGACTGATCAATGTCTTCTAATCTTTCTCTATTCTCGTGATTGGATGATTCACATCTTTTCTTTCTTTCTTCAAAAACTTTTCTCAGTTCACCTAGTTCAACTATCTTCTTTCACCTTCTTCAATAGCTCACACTTTGATCTCATCTTTAGCATTTGATCAACATCTCCAAATTAACAATACACTCAACAACATCAATAGCATAACAAACCACTAGCCTAAAAAAATTCTTTATCTCCTCCTTAAATAGTCATTTCAAGGCTTCCAGATCCTTCCATCTACTATCTCTTAATCACAAACATCAATCTCAAATTCAATGTACTTGACCACATAGGAAATATAACTTATCATAAAACTTCATGCTCTTCCTTATCTTTCTTTAATCCCATCATTAGATCCTTAATGAATTTTCCCAATTGTTGATCTTGCAACAAACTTTGACTCGTGTCTTTGACCATCTCAAACATTCCATATTCCATCAAAAGTCATCCTTAGATTTTTTTTCTTGCAACTGGTTAGTGAACATGTTGTTTCATTCGAGTAAATAGTACTCGATCAATACTAGACTCGCTCAGACAATACTAAATTTCCTCTTACTTTTCCATTTTCTTGGTGAACACTATAGTAACTCACTGAATATTGACTTCCTTTTTTAACCTTGTCACTTTGGTTAAGCTTGCATAGCTCAATACATTACAATATTACATTATTATAAAATGATTAAATCATCATTTTCAAACTCCTTCGGGTGCTCATTGAATACCATACTTATTAACTCTCTCTTCAACACACTTTCTTCATGTCCTCTCCATCAATCATAATGATATAACACTTTACTAAGTTAGCATAGTGTCTAGCCAACTAAGACTTTGACATCAATGACAATATAACAACTTATATGACTCTGTTACATACATTCATAGCATTACCAACTATATTATTAGTTGGGGCTAACAATGGATTGCTCAAGGTTACTGATCTTATGCTTAGCAAGCAAGCATCCCCTTTGAGTTGCCAAAAATTTTGGCTTTTTTCCCCTCATTCAACCCATCATAGATAACCAATCTAACAAATCTTCAATGCCATAGAATTTTTCATAGTGTGTTAACATGTCAAATTCATGGCTAACCTTCATGTTGTGCCCATTTTTTCTATTTCATAGGGTCCCCTTTTTGGCTCCTTGTGAAATGGAAAAAAACCTTATGCTCTGCCACATGTGTCCATTTCGTTCAAGTAGTGGTAATGCAACATTTTTTTTAATTTAAGGCCTCAAAATTACCACGTGGTAGGGTGCTAACTTTTCATATTATCCCTTTCCATATTTTATTCTACCATGTTTTATGGGTAAATGTGCCAACTATCATATTTTAAAGCCTTTTCTTTGCTAATGGGTCTTGTGGGCCCATGTTAGTGCCTCGTTTGATCATGTTTTATGGTGTTAATCTTTCCAATGATCAATGACCCATATTTCTTTCACATTTTTGTAACAACTTGTTGGAGGTGCTTGTGAAATGGCAATGCTAAATGGATCAATTCAACAAGTGTACATAGGTGGGTTAACACTTTGTATTATCCCATCCTCATAGTTTTTTTACAACAACATGATTTGATTTCTTTGTGGCCATGACACATTTCTAGTGGCAATTCTTTAATGTTGGGTGACTTTTTGGGCCTTGTTATTACAATGCCAGTGCACTCCATGTTTGTTTATTATGTCCATAGATCTTATTCTATCAAAAATTTCCTTCTATTTTCTGGGTGCACTCATTTGTCTCTTTTATATCACTTCTAGAATCAAGTTGCAAATAAGATCATATTTTATTCTGATATTTCATTAATTCTCTCTTGTATAATCTAACTTCAATCTTGTTGTGGTTTAAACTTCAAGTTTAGATCTAAGTTTAGCCTAATTTATAAAGGAAAAGTTTGTAAATGATTTATGGTTTCTTCTCTATATTCATTTTACAGTGCTCTGCAACTGTATTCCTTTTATCTTTGCATTGATGAAATATCTTGTTTTTACCTATTCTTGTTGGTCTACTTTCATGTGTATTTTATTTTCCTTGTGATGAATGTTCCTTTCTATTTTCTCAGTTTGTGTCATGTTTATGTTAGAATGAATGCTAATTGTATTCCTACAGGGGAGTATCCTAGCATTGTTGGAGACATGATTCAAAGGTTTGGTGTTACATTCATGACATAGTTTGTCATCAATGTCAAAATACTAGTTATTTTGTGAAGACTAGCAGAATGATAGACAAAGTTTGGCTTTGCGTGATTCAAGGATTGAAGATCAGCTTATGCACACATGGAATAATGTTCTAGAGTATGTTTATATGTTACGATTAAGAGTGCGTACACAAATAAGAAGATTGTACAGAGTTATGATGGATTTGGTAAAGACAACATTCAAACAGAGTTTTCTTGAAAGCATATATTGTTGTCTAAATTGTATCCCCTAACACAAATGGAATCTAGTTAAGCAGACATGGATAGAGGTAGAAGAAATGATGAATATTTTTTGGTTAATTACACACATTTAGATGAGAAGTGAGTGAAGATTTATGAAGACTCTGAGCTGATAGATTGGTTGTAATTGTGAAATGATCTAACATTGTAATATAATATGTAAATGCAATATCTTAATTTTCTCCTATATTATTATTGTGAATCAATAAATCCTCAAGGATGACTCAATAATTTTATTTTTTGGACTTGGTATCAAGGAAGGAATATTTCCTTGGTTGTAATCATCCAATGTGAGTATTGTGTAATTAGTGAGATATTGTATTGTATGAACATACATGTGAATATCTTTTGGATTAGAGAAGTGTTTGGTGTAGTTGAGGCATAGTGAGCTTATAAGGAACTATATTTGGAAAAGAATTTGGTATTGGATAGTGATGATGTACACCTATATTATTTAGTAATGATAGTACTGAAACTATTTGGACAGTGGGTCCATCTATCTTCCTATCAACTCCTAACAAGGTTGGGATCTCCTAATAGGGATTCAAAGTCTCCTAACATGGATTGATATGTATTGAATGCATTCATTAACTCCTAACTGGGTCCATCATTTTACAAATAATATTTGTATTAGTATATCTTCTTGTGGGTACCATCTCCACTGGGGTTTTCCCTCTAATCAACAGTTTCCCTAGTTAAAAGATCTTGTGTTATTACATATTGGTATCTTTCTATAGTTTTTGCATCTATTGTTTACATGTTTTGGAATTACTATGGATATCGAGAGTTGTTTTAATTGCATAACTTATTCAACACACAACCCCCCCTTTCACAATTATCTTGGTGGACTTTACTTTCTAACACTTGGCATCAAAGCATCAAGTCCTTGAAGGAAAAGCCTAACAACTTAAGGAGATCTATGGCACATTTGAGGAAAGAAAGTCTCAAGTTTGATGGAGTTAACTATGACAGTTGGAAATAAAAGATGAAGACACATTTGCTATGCATGGGTCTGGGTTATTGGTTGATTACTAAAATTTGGAAGGATTTGATTGAAGAAGACAAGCTTGAAGGTTGTAGTGAAGCTCATAAAGATGTATTCATGTTCAATATGCTTGCTGGAGAAGCACTATTATCAGCTCTTCCTAAAACTAAATTTTCTTAGGTAAAATCTTTAAGATTAGTTCATGAAATTTAGGAAGCTTTAAAAGGTACATTTGAAGGTGATAATCATGCTCAAAAGGTCATATTTTGGATATGCTTGTATCAAGATGCTAAAATGATGGAAGACGAATCTATAGGAAGTTATTTTGGTAGAATATCAGAAATTATTGTACAAATAAAGACTTGTGGAGAATAAAAATATGAAGATGAAGTTATATGGAAGATATTAAAAACTTTGACACCTTCTTATGGACATATGACACAAATTATAGAAAAAGTCATTTCCTTATCACCTAATTTTACAAGAGAGACTCTTCTTGGGAGATTATAATTAGTAGAAATATGGATGAGATGGAGTGGAGAACTACTTAGAGTTTAAACTACCTTTGGCGCATTGAGTGTTCATACTATGTTGACAAGGAGTGCAAGTACAAGTGGAGATTATTCTAGTAGCAACTGAACAAAATTTGAAGAAGACAAGAAGATAGAGTAAGGGCTTTCCCTTCTTATGAAGAGAGAGCCTAAAGGTAACAAAATCTTTCAGTGTTGGACTTGTAATGAACTTGGTCATTACTCTTCTAAATGTCCTAAGAGATTACAGAAGTACAAAAATCCCTATAAATAAAGAATGCCTAAGGATTTCCTTTTTGCAAATTATGAGGAATTTCAATGCTAGATTAGAAGAATTATTGAGTGAAAGTGATGTTGAGAATGATGAGAAAGGATTTTTTTCTATTAAGGAAGAAAGCCCTAAAAAAGAAGAAGTTAGAGAAGAAAAAGCATTAGTTTGACAAGTTGAAAAGAAGAAATCTAATTGGATTATAGATAATTGATGCAGGAGCATCTTGCATTGGAAAATTATTGGAAAAAAAAAAAAAAAATCTGGAGGAGAGAGAAAAGTGACGAAAATTAGAGGAGAAATAATAAAAAATAAAAAAGAGGATTTTTATTTTCGAGGTGCATAGGTGGCATAAAATAGAAAAATAAGAAAAATAGTTGTCATTCCATTAATCGAGGTGTGTAGGTGGAAATTCTAGAAGGTTTTGGATAAATCATGTATTTAATATTTGTTGGGTGCTTAGTTGTATTTGGGTGGGAATTTAATATTTATTTAAAGATAGTTGTATTTACCTTTTATCCCACATTGGTCGTGTTTGTAATGTCTTGGGTTAGAAGTGCCTATTTAAGCAAGGCTTATTATCATTTGTAATCAAGCTCGAGAAGGAGGAGCTTGAGGAGTAGAAGCTCAAGGGGGAAGCTTGAGGAGTAGAAGCTCAAGGAGAAGCTCGAGGAGTGGAAGCTCAAGGAGAAGCTTGATATCATCTTGTGGGTGTTGTAAGGATCTTCAAGTTTAATAAAATTTCTTGTGAAGCATTTTTTTTGGTCTCGATATTGTTGCTTTCTTGATTGTGAGTGGGTAAGGGTGGTGTGGCCCTCTATCAATAATGGTTGTTCCCATCACATGACTTCAGATATGAATAAGTTTTTTGAGTTCAATAGTTATGAAGGAGGAATTGTTAGAGTTGGCAATAATGTAACTTCTTATATAAAAGGAAAATGATCTATTACACTTGATGGAAAGACTAACACTGATGATGTTTACTTTGCGGATGGTTTGAAACATAATATTTTGAGTGTTGGACAACTAGTGGAGAAGGGATATCAGTTACAGTTTACAAAGAAGACTTGCATTATCAAAGATTAAGATGGTTCATTGATTAGTACTAGTACAAGGAAAAGAGGCAATGTGTTTCAGTTGAATCCTACTGTGATGACATGTTTTTTTCCTAAGGTTGATTATAGTTAGTTGCGACATACCCTTGTCATATCAACTTTGAAAATATTATGAAGGCTAGTACTACATTTGCAGCAAGAGATTTGTCTAAGATTGTGAAATCTACTAATGTGATGTGTAAGGAATGTGTAATGGAAAAATAGAATAAAATTTTATTTCCAAGCAAGAAATTTACTACATCAGTGAAGTTGGAGATTGTGCACATGGATTTGAGTGGTCCTACAAAGACAAGCATTTTATAGTGAAAGGTATTTTATGATTCTTGTTGACTATTTCACTAGAATGATGTGGGTAGCATTTCTTAGAGAAAAATATGAAGATTTTGAGAAATTTAAGATATTTAAGAGTAGAGTTTAGAATGCATATGGTTTGAAGATTAGAAGCTTGATATTTTTTGAGAAGCAGAGTTTACTTCAAATGAGTTTAACAATTTTTGTGAAGATAATGGTATAAAGGGACTAATTTCAGCCCCTAAAACACCTAACTAAAATGGTATAGCAAAAAGAAGAAATATAACAGTGATAGAGGAAACAAGATAAATGATGTTTGAGAATAATGTCTCTAAGATCTTTTGGAGAGAAGTGGTGAATACAAGAGTGTATACTATGAACATAGTACAAATCAGATAAGGCATCAGTAAGACACCTTACAAAATTTAGTTTGGACATACACCCTTAATTAAGTATTCTATAACCTTTTGAAGTAAGTGTTACATTAAGAAAGATGATGATATTGGAAAGTTTGATTCAAGAAGTGATGAAGGTATGTTTCTTGGATATTCATTGAAAAGTAAGACTTATAGATGTTTTAATTAGAGAACTAAGACTATTGTTGAGAGTACAAATTTGAGAGTGGATGAAAAGTCTAGAATTCAGGAAAGAATACCTTATTACAATTCTGATGAAGAGATTAATCCAAAGACTAATAGAGAGAATGTTGATTGAGAATTATTTTATGAGACTGACATTGATTGGCAAAATGAAATATAGAGAGAAGAACAAATAGAAGAACTTAGATTTGAACCTAGAACTAAAGTTAGAATTGAAGCAGTGACACCTAACATAAACTTGATAACAAATCATCTTGTTGAACAAATAATTGGAAATAAAGATAGAGGGGTTATGAAAAGAAAAAAGGTTCAATAAGAAGTATGTTTTTAATTTCTCAAGTGGAACCTAAAAATGTTGATGAAGCTAGTAAGATGACTATTGGATTAAAGTTATGAAAGAAGAACTAGATCAAACTGATAAAAACAATACATGCAAGTTGGTTCCTAGACCTAAGGATAAGAATATTATTGTAACTAAATGGGTATTTAGAAACAACATAAATGAACAAAATGAATTTGTAAGAAACAAATCAAGACTGGTATGTAAAGGTTATTCACAATAGGAAGGAATTGATTTTAAGGAAATATTTGCACCTATTGCTAGAATAGAAGTGCTAAGAATATTTTGGCATATGAAGCTAACAAGAATTTCAAAGTGTGTCAAATGGATGTCAAATCACCTTTTCTAAATGGTGAACTAGAAGAAAAAGTTTACATTAAGCAACTTGATGGTTTTCCTTTGATAGACAAAGAGGATATGGTTTCTAGATTAGAGAAATTGTTGTATGGATTGAAACAAGTACCTAGAGCTTGGTATATAATATTGGATAAGTATCTGATAAGTTTGGGATTTGTAAAAGGTAATATTGATAGTAACTAATATTTGAAAAATATTGACGATGGCTTATTGATTGTTGAGGTATTTGTGGATGACATAATCTTTGGAGGAGATGATGAAGCAAGTGAAGCATTTATAGAGGAGATGATGAAGGAATTTGAGATGAGTATGATTGGTGAGATGAAGTATTTCTTGGGATTATAGATTGTTCACAATAAAGATGACATTTTCATATCACAAGCTAAGTATCTAAAAGACTTGTTGAACATATTTGGTTTGGAAAGTTGTAAGCCTGTTCAAAAACCTATGGTAACTCGACATAAGTTATCAAGAAAAGATCAAACCCATATTGTTGAGCAGAAAAATTACAGATCTATGATCGGTGGATTGTAATATTTGTCACACACTAGACCTGATATATCTAATGCAGTTGGAATTGTGGCTATATTTTAAGAAGATCCTAAAGAGTCACATTATGCAACAATAAAGAGAAGTTTTAGATATTTGAAGGATACACTTGATTTTGGATTATGATATGATAGATCAAATTATTTTACTTTTTGTGCATAGACTGATGTAGATTGGGAAGGAAGCATAAATGATAGAAAAAGTACTAGTGGTGGAGCATTTTTCTTGGGAGGAAAATTTGTTTCTTGGCTAAGCAAGAAATAAGAGTGTATTTTACGGAGTACAACAAAAGCAGAGTATGTAGCAGCAACAAATACTAAAAGACATTGGGATTGAGTTTACAAAGCCTACTATCATACATTGTGATAACACAAGTACAATGAATATGTCAAAGAATCCAGTTTTACATTCAAAGACAAATAATTATCTATTAAGTAATTTTTTTGAGAGAGAAAGTTGCAAAGAAAGTGATCAAATTGGATTATGTTGGCACAAAGGAGTATATAGAAGACATATTTACAAAACCTTTGGTGAAAAAAGCATTTGAGTAGTTGAGAGGTATGCTCGAGGTTATGCCTCGAGCTAATTTTGAGTAGTTGATGCAAAGATTGCATCACTCTAGTGGTAGTAGAGCACTATTTCTTTAATTTGGATTGGATGCTTGATGCTTCCTCTATGGGGGAGTATCTACGTTTGAGTTGAGTCATTAAGGACTCTTGATAACTAGTATTTAACAATGTCTTTAGATACTTGAGATTATTGCAGATCTTATGTAGAGAATTGACTTAATGATATCTTTTTCATTGATGTCAATGGGTGAGAGTAGTACATGAAAAACATCCTATGAAAGATTATCCTTTGTGGGAAAGATGAGTACAATATACCTAATATCTTATGAAAAATGAGGAAGAGCTATGTATTAATTGATGTCAATGGGGAGAAATATTCTTGAAGGAGAGATTTGATTAATGAAGAGGATTTGAAAAGATGTTATTGTATGTGGGAGATTACACCTTCCTTGCACATGATGGTTATAGTGCAGTTGACATTCATGATCAACATGAATTGGGGAGCAGTTACAACAAAGACATTTGGTATTCATGGAACTTAGATATTTTTCATGTATGTTGTCATCAATGTCAAATGGGGAGATTGTTAGCATGGATGTTGATGGTATTCCTATGGGAGGGGTATCCTAGCAATGCTAGAGATATTATTTAGAGTTTGTGTGTTGCATGCATGATAGTGTTTGTCATTAATATCAATATACAGGTTATTTAGTGAAGACTAGTAGAGTAGCAGACATAGTTTAGATTTATGCAATTCAGTGATTAAAGATTAGCTTATTTTTGTTTGGAATCATATTGTAGAGTATGTCTAGATACTAAAATTAACAATACGTATGAAAATATGAATACTGGACAGAGTTATGATGGATTTGGTGAAGACAACATTCAAATAGAGTTTTATAGAGAGAAGATACTATTGTTTGGATTTTATCTCCTAACATATATAGAATTTGGTTAAGTGGACTTGGACAGAGGTAGAAGACATGATGAAGAAGTTGTGGTTAATCAAATATATTTAGATGAGTAGCGAGTGAAGATCTATGAAGATTATGAGTCGATAGATTGGTTGTAATTATGAAATGATGTAATATTACAATATAACATGCAAATGTAATATCCTAAGTTGGTCACATATTATTATTGTGAATTGGAAAAGCCTTAAGGCTGACTTAATTACTTATTTTTGGACTTGGTATAAATGAAGGATGATTTCCTTGGTTGTAATAATCTAGTGCAAATATTGTGTAATGAGTGATATATTGTATTGTGCAAACTTACATGTGAATATCTTTTAGATCAGAGAAGTCTTTGGTGTAGTTGAGGCATGGTGAGCTTACAAGGAACTGTGTTTGGAAAAGAAGTTATTGTTGGATAGTATTGATGTACACCTATATTATTCATTGAGGATAATACTAAAGTTGTTTGGACAATGGGTTCATTTGTCTTCCTATCAACTCCTAAAATGGTTGGCATAACTCCTAACAAGGTTGGAATCTTCTAACATGGATTTGAAGTCTCCTAATAGGGACTGATATGTATAGAATGTATTTAATTGACTCCTAACAGGGTTCATCCTTTCACAAGGAACATTTATATTAGTAAATCATCTTGTGGGTACCATCCCCATCATGGTATTCCCTCTTATCAAGGGTTTCTCTAGTTAATAGATATGGTGTTATTGTGTATGGTTATCTTTTTGTGGTTGTTGCATCTATTGTTTATATGTTTTGGAATTAATAAGGATATTTAGAGTTGTTTTAATTGCATAACTGAGTTACCCCTTCCCAGTTATTGTGGTGTACTTTACTTTCTAACAGTTTAACCTATTGTTAGTTGTCGTATAGCGAAACTCTATTTTCTTTTATCATCTGATCAGTTCTAACCTACATACAAGTTCTTTGAAGGTAGATTAGACTTGAGACTATTGTACATTGGGTGTTTCATTGATTTTTAGTGCAACTATGGATAGAGGTAGTAACCACAATTTCAATCTGGTGCATCACCCACTTTTCCTTTCAACATTTAATTTTTATCCATTCTTTCTCCCTTTTCCCTCAAATTTTAGTTAAGGTGAATCCTAATTGTAAATAAGTCAATCATCTCTGGAGGTTCAACTTAAAAGAACAAGTTCCACACTTGGAGGTTGTTTTCATGTCACACAGGGTTTCTTAGGGATAACACATTAGGCATCAGTGAAAACTTTTTTGTCAATATTTATCATTGATGTCAACATGTTTGGTGTATAGATATGGTTTATTTATGATTTAACTATATTTCTATATTGGTTGATGTGTGTATTAATATCATTGACATATCGATAGAAGTGTTCACTGAAGGATGTCATTTAAATATTTATCCTTATTTGTGTCGGTAATGGGTCTATTTAGTGTGCAACATATGGTAGAGTTTTCTTTGGATTCAATCCTATTTGGAATGTGGTCTTTATGTAGTTACAACATAAGTTCATATCCATTGGTATCAACAACTGAGGAGATGGTGTAGTGTGTTGGCATGAATGAGGCATGTGGTATTGATATAGGTGGTCTACATTTCATTGCTTACCACTTCATGAATGCTTTAGTATGAACTATTTTCAAATCATTTTAGGCCAACTTGATTGATAACATCAAGCAATATAAGAAGAGTGATGATCTTAGTTGTTGTCATGTGTGCATGATGCTTGTATGTGAGTAATATTCAAAGTGAATACAAATTTGATAAGAAAGATGTGAATGCTTAAGATATTATGAGTTGGTGAAATTGGCAACATATCTTTATATCATTTTTGTGTTGTAGAGTATCGATAACAATGACTTTAGTGGTAGATTTAATTCTCATTTCTTATGTTTTGGTAGTGAACCTATTTGTACTAGAAGTGAGCCTATTTGTACTAGTAGTTAGCCTCTTTTATATTTCATGGTAGTTAGCCTAATTGTTAGTGAGCCAAATAGCAATGTGAAAGCTAATAATGAGACTCTGTGAAGATTAAGTAGTGTTCCTTTCACAAGAATAAGATTCTTTATAGTTTTTCTTAGTTTGGGTTTCCATGTAAATTATAACATTCATTATGTTCATATTAATTCTCTACTAAATTAGTGAAATTTTAATAAAGTTTTTTTGATTAACTAATTCACCCTTTGAGTAGTTATTTGGCCCATTAAACATACATAATATCATCAACATAAATAAAATGTACATAGTTTTACCATACATACTCTTTTCTTCTCTCATTTTTTTATGAAATGTTAGCTCTAAAATTTTCTCTTGATGTGGTGACATAAAAATTTGAGACTTTTGTGAAATTGTGAAGAATCACCTTCATGTCATAGAATTCTATATTTCAATGGATGGTTCCAATTAAGGGGCACAAATTTCTAATGAATGTGTGAGATTTATTAGGACATAACCTATTAGATACACATCTCAAATTGATTAACAATTGGTTTGTTGTGTGACAAAATTGATTGTTAACTTGGTTGATAGACATATTGCTCAATTGATTGGGGCAAGAACCTTGGTGTAAGGGCAACCTTGCATCACCGCAAAAAATCATTTCCATCTTTTCAATAAGGGTTGTTTCAGTGAAGAGTTTCTATTTGCAGAAACTTACTATTTTTTGTTAGTCATACGAGCTCATAATGTTTTGATTTCATCAGTGAAGGTTCATCTTAGTTATATCAACCTACCAAATGAGTTCCATTTCCACAACATTTTTATTCAAGAAGTTATTAAGGACTAATAATTGGCTACTAAGATTGACCGCTAATTGGTTGATAGAAATATGAATCGATTGATTGATGCAAGAGCATCTTGGGTGTAAGGGAAATCTTGCATCATGCTAAAATAATTTTGTTTCTATCTTTTTTGACAAAGGTTGTTTTAGTGCATAGTTTCTATTTGTAGAAACTAACTATTTTTGGTAAGTTGGTCATAAAAGCTTAGAATGTTCAAATTTCATCGATGGAGGTTCATCTTAGTTATACCAGCCTACCATTTGAGTTGCATTGCCATATCGCTTGTAGTGTAGAAGTTATTGAGGATTGTTGGTACAAAATCTTTGAGTTCAATTTTGAAGGCCTAAGAGGCCCTAAAACAAGGCCGAGTCCTAAATGACAGAGCTTTCATGATTAAGGAGTTGTATATCAAGAGTTGTTGTTTTTTTAAAAAGTGATTATAATAGCCAGTTACAACTACGACTAAAAATGTGTGCCTTATGGAAGTTAGGCTACTTGAAATTATTTTGAGCTGACTCTAATGTAATAAATGTCAAAAATAAAATGGTTGGTCAGCCTCAAGATTTAAGGCTAAATTCTTAAACCTTCCCAGGTGGTGGAAATTTGCCTATATAAGGAAGACTTGTAGGGTTGTTTAAGGCAGTTTTGAGTGGTTATTGGTGGGTTTGGCTTATAGAATATTGTAAGAAAAATGCTCATGTGGCTTTACATGTTGTATTTCTAAAACATTTTATTTCATATTTTTGGAGATAATAAGAAGCCCATTTTATGTTCTTGCAAATTGTTGTTATTTCTCTATTTTTGTTATGTGTTTGTGGTATTAAGGGGAGCATCCTTCATCATTGATTCATTAGAAGACCAAATAGATTGATTTGTTAAGTAAATTTATGGAAGAGATGACTAGATTGATTAATTATCCAAACTAAGAGTCAGTGTTAATTATGGATGTAGATATAGATGAATGTATTAGCATTAAATTGTTAAAAAATATTTAATTATGCATGAGACAAAATAAATAAAATAAATATTTTATTTATTTTCAAAACACTTAGATTTGGAGAGATGAAATAATTAAGTAAATTTTTGGATTTGGAGAGATGAAATAACTAAGTAAATTAAACAACTTATTCAATTATAGAAGATATAATTAGTGAACTAAAAAATTATTTAACTATAACAAAATATCAAGAAGAATAAATTTAACTAAAAAATAATTATAATAATCTAATAAAATTGATAAAAGAGAATCAATCAAACATTTTTTTTAGAAGAATACTTAGCTAGTTAAATAATTAAAGTTATTTAATTATAAGGATTTAGAGATAAATGGGGATTTTAAAATTCAAATTGGAAGAATAGAGCAATTTAAATAAAAAATGAAATAGTATTTAACCAATTAATATGAAAGTTAGAGAAAATATCATACATGGATGATTGTACAATTTTAAGTATCTATTCTCTTCATTCATGACTTTCATCCAAGAATCAACATTATGCATGCCCATTGCCTCTCGAACAATCCTATGATCATTAATGTTAACGATCAATGGAAGTTTATGCAACTAGAATCCAACAAACAATACCCAAACCTTCTTGTTGAATAGCCATATATATCAAGTCACTTACTATCATGAGTATACCTCCCAATTATTGGGGTTGAGGTTCTTGTTCTTCTTTTTTACAACTTTTAGAGTTGCTTAAGTTTTTTTATTAGGTCCAACAAGAGTGTGTAGTTCATTTCTAACTAAAGTAGATGATATCTAAACAACCTCCTTTTTTATATTTATCTTCCTTGTTTGGATACGAATAAAACATAGAAGGTTTTAGAACATAAAAGATCTCACTTGTATTATAGAGCACCTTCTCTACAACTAGATCCCAAGTATTACAACCTTTCACATTGACATTATAGCCAATGAAGATATACTTAACTTCCTTGTTCTTTGATTTTGATCTTTTCTCACTTGGAACATGTGTATATGCATCACAACCAATGACTCTGAGATGACTCAAAAAAGGCTTCTAAGAAAAATATGCCTCTATGGGTATTTTCTCGACAAGTGTTAAAGTAGGAGATTAAACTACTTAAAAATATGTAGCGTCTACAACTTTAACCTAGAGCTTTTGTTCAAGTCCAACCTCACTTAGCATACTCTTAACCCTCTCTATCAACATTATGTTGAGTATCTCTACAACTCTTGGTGTATGGAGTTGTCTTATATTTCTCAATTCCATCTATAGTTACATCATTCAATTATTTGTTTGTAAAAATGATTTATCAGAGTCAATAACTTAGCTTCAAAACATTTCAAATCATAGAAACTCCAATCTAGAGGAAGCACAATAGACATAGATCTAAGTAGTCTTATTGGAGGGAATCTTTCTCTAATCTACAAGGAAATACCATATGAAATGTGCTTCACAAAGGTAATTACAAACTCAATGATCTTTGTAAACTCTTCCTTTACAACACTTGCTAGTCACTTCCTAGAGTATTTTCCTATTTCCTCGGGCTTGAACCTAGCAAAGTAGTGCATTGGATCTTAACTTTGTGTACTTTGAGACATAACTCCCTATTTGCATCAATCTTTAAATTGTTTCTAGGATTGTCCAAATATACTATTCTCAACTAGTTGGCAAATTCTACATCATCGTATATTGTTGGTCGGATCGATAGAGATTATAGAGGGTTGCACATATCAATTTATGTTGTGCAACATATTTTGCAATATACATAGATCTTTGTTGGGTCTTGTTCATTATATTCCTCATTTTCACTAGCATGGGGAGAAAACTTATTCACATTAAGAGTGTCTCTACATTACTTAACCTCCAAAGTAGCTCAAGAAATATCAGCAGGCCTGCTTCATCATTAATGAAGTTCATTAAACCAAACAATGATGGAATCTGTAAAAACCTAATGTGCTAGTCCATCCAAAGAAATCCATTTGGTATGATTATCCTTGAGAAGTTTGTTCCCATCAGTTAGTCCTTCATCAAAGTTTTGAAATTCTCATAATCATTTCAAACTTTGACAAAAGTGTTGATATATCTCTTTGTTTAAAACTTCAATTTCTTGTACTAGAGCATGCTTTCTAACAACTCCAAAAGCTAGATTCATTATGTGGGCCATGCAATGAATTCCAATAACATAGGGTTCACAATAACTTTCTATCTTTTGTCAAAGACCATTCATGTGGCCTTGCATTACTGAAGCTCCGTCAACTCCAATATACACCAACTTTTTAGCAATTGCCATGTCATCTATACCTCCAATTAGATAACCCTTTACTAGTTTAAATTATTTTTTTGCTATTGCATTATCCTTCATTTTAGCAATAGTTAATAGATGAGGTTGGTGGACATAGTTATGTATAGTATAAACATGCATATATACCCAAGAAGTATTATGTACTATTGTTACTTAGTCTAAAGACAATGAAATAAATTTTGACTCTTTAATTTTTGCCTTAATATATTTTTCAACCTCGAAAAGACAACTTGTCCATTGTCATCTACTATTTACTAACCATTGACGATTATGATAGTTATGAACTTTCATAAAGTGTAATAGAGCACTCAATGATAGGTAGTTGTAATGTTCCCTACCGCGACATTAAACCATTTAATATATATTTGTTGACGATTCATTTTACCGACCAAATATCTCCTTTTTCCTTCTACATTTCTTCATAATTTTTTGATGATGCCCTTTCTCAATGTTTAATATTCTATACACACACACACACACACACACACACACACACACACACACACACACACACACACACATTTAGGGTCATGTCCTCTCATAATGAATATTAATTATATTATATTAATAATATAATTATAGTAATTATATATTATATTATTAATATAAATTATATTTCTTATAGCAATATTAATGCTAATACATATAATACATAATGTATCTACTTTATGTATTTACATTATTAATTTGAATATTATATTTTATCACTTAATATGATATTTAATTGCCATATTAATATGCTATACCATTATTAATATTATATTATTATTATTTATTATATGGATCTTATCGATGGGGACATCACAGTAGTCTATCACGACAAAGTCTTTTCTCAAAATATAAAAGACAATGCTTAACTGAACAACTTTTCCAAAGCTTCAATACAGTCTTTAACTTCAGTAGGCTTTATTTGTATTTTCTCTTGAAACTCAAATAAGTATGTGTCCCTAACATGTTGAGGTTCATCCTTTGGTTTCTATCTTATCACTGATTGTTCAACTTTGTCTATTGCTTTTTTTCATAAACTTTACCCATAAGCTTCTCCATGGTGTCAATTTTTAGTACCAACCTCTTTTCCTTCTTATTTATCCTAGTGTCAGGATACTCACCTTCAATTGGATTGTCCATTGGTTCAATGAGTGGATACTTTAACGTCTATTCTGTTTGAAAATTCCTTAACAGACCCCACTTCAAATCTTTTTTTGATTCTATATCCTTTTTAAAATTATATTTTCTTTTCTCCTTCCATACACCATCATCATATCTTGCATTCTTAGTCTCACCCAAGTCAATTATTTCATTCTAGCTTCTTTGCCCATATTCATATGAAAATCTTCTTCAATTTCATTGTGATATACGATATTAGATTTGTCTCCTTCTTTAGTATGTCGGACATGTTATAAATCTTGTAAATCTACTTATGATGATGCAACTTCCTAATCTTGGCCAAAAACTTTTCCACCACCGAAATATGATGATAAGGCTCTATTTTTTTAAGTCCTCTCTTGGCTTTTACCACATGTAAGAGTATTACCCTTATCATGTATGACATCTCCAACGAAATACATGCCACCAAAAAAATATTAACTTTTTGATGAAGAGAGAATAAACTCTAATATATGTAAACATGATTAATTAGTTCTATGCTCTACAATATAAAATTTAGATGTCATCATGTTCCAAGTCTCCTAGGTGACAACTAGCCGCTAACTAGTCCCTACTAAATAAGAATGAACTCAAAATTACAAACCAATAGATGTGAAACCTTAGGCGAATTTCAAAATAATATTATAACACAATACACTTCAAAAATTAATCACTTACCTTTGCCTCAATTGTAGTGGCCAATGCACTCAAGAACTGAAACTTTATTATTGATAAGAATTGAGATATCAGAACCAACCGAACCAAATTGTGTAAAATAACACCGATCTATGATTGTATTTATACCAATCCTTTTTGGCAAATTCGGTAAGAAGTTTATGTGGTATACAAATATTTGGCGAATCCCACGTAATTATAAAACACCTTATGTAGTTTCTATGATAATTATGGGTCATCCAATCATTTATTATGATTAATAGAGTCGTTGAAAGTGACATTGGTTTGAGACATCATTTGCAAAATGATAGGAAAATATGGGGCCTCCTCTAAATATATACTTTTAATACCATCGACAAATATAGGTCGTCAATTAAGACAAGCCTTGAGAATTGTAGACAAAATATTTCAATTTACCATGTCCAAAAATTAGATCAATTGGCAATATTATGAAAGAAAAGGAGAACATTATATAAGTTAATGGGAGATGGTCTTGAACATTCGACGACCCAATATTTATAAAGTTCTGGTGACACGACCAACCTGATATACATATTTTATTCGTCAAAGCCCAGATCACCGAGATAAGACATTCACCACTAAAGTTATCCCTACTTGGAAAGTTCTAAATTTGCTCGAATCTATCCCCCATGACCACACATGTTTACTACTACTACTACTATTGTTGGTCTCCTTCCAAAGAAGCTTATGGAAAGATTGAGCTACTTTTTTGAGATTTCTTGCGGGCTTTTAATACTAAAAGTCATGGTTTTCACCATGTTACCTAAGGGTATTGTTGTTTGCCTCAACATTCTGGTGGACTTGGATTTCTTTCTACACATAGACAAGGGCATGCTCTTTGTGTCAAGTGGGTGATTGCTGTGTTTCTAAAGTTGAAGTCTAAAAGATTCTTCCGTGACATTGCATTAATTCTTTTGGACATCCTTTACATCACCCAATCTAAAGAGATATTGGTTTCCAAACTCTCTTATACATGATGGAACTAGTTCAAATCTAGGTTTTCCTTGTTGCTAGAAGTATTTGGCATGCCTGTAAGCTATACATTCATGGCTTCAGTGACATTGTTGTGGTTTTAGAGATGGATTGTCTTTCATTTGACACAAGCTTTGGCGGACACCTTTGATCCAAATGCATGAGTTTCCTCTTGCTCAGATTGTAGGTGTTCATTCTCCATGCTTTCATAGACAACATTTGAACCCCAAGGAACCTCTTTTTTAGGTCTACCACGTCTCTCCATAAATGGGAGGATGCAAAAGTTCAATTTTGTCTAACTTGTCAGGCTAGAGACACTTTTGAGTTGCTTGTTTCCCTCTTACCAAGAGAACCTTTGCATGTAAGATTGGGATAACAAGTCTTACACCATGGTGGAAAGGTTGGAGATGGTACCCATATATTTCCTTTCAACAATATAGGCCTCCTCAAGACATCGACGACTCTCTTGCCACCTTCCTATGATGGAGATTTTGAACCAACATTGACATTTGTGATCTTCTCATTCTACATGGAAATTGCAATTTATTACTATTTGGTCTAGCATCAGAGAACCTAAAAAATTACATTTTTCTTGGTGTATTATGTTTCAAGGCTTACCTTTGGGTTCTCATCTTCACCATTTGGGTATCCTAGATCCTCATTGTCCCTTTTCTCATCAACTCGAGTCCTTTCTTCATATCTTTTGGTTTTGCTGATGAGCTCAAAATTATTGGGTCTAGATACATGATTTTTTCTTCCCATTTCATCCTACCATGTTCTCTTAGAAAATGGTTCTTCTTGGTGACAATCCTTCCCTACCTTTCCCTTTTTGATACTCTTAGAACAAAGATTCCCTTTGCTATTTGGAAAGATAGAAATGCACTGGTTTTCAAACACCATTTTTTATAATAATGTCTCCATTTTTCTAAGGCTTTTATTTGTAATAACGTGGTGTGTTAGATCCAAGTCCAATAATATAAGATTGCCCTTGAGTTGGCACATTGTAGGAACTTCTCTAACATTTGGGAAACACTCCGTGCATAATGGCTACAATTTCCCTAAAGGTCTCCACTTTTGACAGTTGTTCCATTTCCCATGGCATACAACGTGGACGAATTTCTTCCCATAAATGAGCATAATCTCAATCACAACCACTTTGTCGTCACTCTTCGTTGGTGATCCTTGGGCTTCATTCACTTCTGTAGGTTAGCCTTCTTAGGCAATTGATTTGGGTTGGCCTTCCTCTTCCAAAGGTTTCCCTAGGTTGGCGTTGGTGATCTCCCTACCACGAGAAGACACAGAGAATGAAGAAGAGAATGATGACAATTAGACTATGCTAGAGCCTCCGCCTCATTAGCCACTTCCTTGACCATCGGAGAATTTCTCTTTTTCGAGCTCAACCCTTTTTATTGTTATTTGTTGTTTCTGGACTAGGCCCATGTGACTTTGCCTATTGATTTTTGTTAAGTTTTTGGACTCCACCCATACGACTCTAGGACTTGCCCCAATAGCTTTCAAAAATATGTTTTTTTCTTTAACTTTCATTTAATTATGTTCTAAGTTTGATATTTTAAATTAATTTAAATTGATATGCTGTTTCATTAAAAATAAATAAATCTAACACTAAATAAATAGTAAAGTAATATTAAAGAAAAAACACATCCAATTAAAAGCATACATATAATTAATTAATTAATAATAATAAAATTATCGTTCAATTAATTAGCAATGGAATCTAACAATAACCAATACAAGAAGTTTCTTGCTTTACATTAACCAGTTTAAAAACTAATTGAAAAGAATTTTTTTAATTCTTTTTTGAAGTCAATAACACTTTTCATCTTTACACGCTTGAAAGTTGCTCTGCAACGCACTGTGGCAAATTAAAAAACTCGAAAGTACGATTCGCCTCGAAAATTTCATTATGGCTGCGACTCTGTCATCCAAATTAAATAAAGAATATTCTTTAATTCCCATGAGACGCAACCAGAAAGCTTTGGAAAGATCAAATTTGGGAAAACACAGAGGTTTAATCAAGCGACGTGATTGGATTGATTGAAGTCGGAGAAGTGGATTGCAGGGAAGTATTTGAAGTCTGTAAAGCCATCAAATGTTGTGAATCGTGAATAGCCGATCTTTCTATAATTCATTTACGTTTCAAGATGACGCAGTTGAAATGCCTATTGTCTTTTTGAATGTTGTTCCGAAAATATATGGGTGGTAAGTCTATCTGATCAATTAGAGGTTCTTTTTCGGAAGCCGAGGAATCGGTCTTACCAGATTTTTTGGTTCCATCCTGTATTGATTTTGAATCTCACATTTAGCTGGGCATTGTTGTTTGAATGGCGGCTTCAAAAGAGGCCTCCGTGGGTATCACCGTTCCAATATTTTCAAGACAACCTCGTGCCAATCAAATGCCTAATAAACTAAGCGGGAATTGCAAATTTGTTGTGGAGAAGATCAACTTTCTTGCTTAATTGGCAGTATCAAACACTTTGCATCTTCAACTAGCCTTCAGTCTAAGGATGAAGCTGCTTGGTTCACAAATATTTTGCAGAGATCGAGTCTTCTCTCGAATGTATTGATTTTTCTCCATAAAATATAATACCAGGATTATGGAATTTGGCTTGGTCAAATAAACTCGAGAAATCGTGTCCAATTTGTCTAATGACTTTACATCATTCCTATGTGTATTATGTAGAAAGTCAAAACCTAATCCATATAAGGCTGTGGAAGAATGGCACCAGCATGGCTAATACTGCCTTACTTTTGCTGGAGCAACATGGATGTGGTGGCATACAGTGTATGGGCGGGGTCATGCGGAAGGTGGCTATATAACAGACTGAAGCGCCATGGCTCTCTAGACAGTGAGACCTGGCCATTGGCCACTGCAGATAATGCCAGAGACATCTTTCACTACTGCAAACTTATCCAGGGCGTCTATGAAAAGACTCCTTTAGACTTGGTGAGATCGACGGGCTATGGACAAGAAGATTGGATAGTCAAGTTAGTCTCGACAACTTCAAGGCACTGCCCACCTCATTATATCATGAGAGACCCTGTTAGAAAAGAAATTGTTGTTTGCATTCGAGGGCTTAATCTGGCAGAGCCCGTGAATTACTTGGTATTAGCAGACACAAGGAAGGGGAGCCAACCTTTTGATGGAGGGTATGTTCACAGGGGGCTTCTAAATGCTGCAGAATGGTTGAGGGACAGCCAGAGTGATACTCTCAAGGAAGAATTTGAGAAAAATCCAGACTACAGGCTAACCATAGTTGGGCACTCTCTCGGCGCAGGGGTTGCTTCGCTGTTGACTGTGCTGCTTGTAAATCACAGGAACTTGGTGGGAAATATCAGCAGAGAACAAATTCAGTGCTATTGCATTGCGCCTGCACGTTCTATGTCTCTCAATCTGGCTATCAGATATTCCGATGTCATCAATGGCGTTGTTCTTCAGGCAAGCTTTCATCTAAGATTCTTTCTTTTGTCATTGTTTTGTTTGTATGTACTTTGTCCTGTATGGTTTTCCATGGCAATATTTGCTACATGAATTGTACTGCTTGTGGGGAGGGAACAAGAATTATAATAAATTAATTAATTTTATTTCTACAAATAACTAAAGCAGGACAACGAGCCTGAAAAGTGCAGTCAGTTACAGGTAATCAGAAGGGCTAAAAGGATTCAACAACCAAGGGAAATGTTTCTTAACTAAATAGAGATCTAATCCGACATAAACGGACTAATCCAGTAGGAAAGGTTAATATGGGTCTTAATGGGTTTTAAAAGGTGGGTTGACCTATTAAGAGGGAATAACGCCAGTAAGAGAGGTTTTTAATATTTAATGGTGTCTCAAGGCCTTCCCCATGGTTTATTTTCTTCGAATATTGACTTTTTTGGTCCAGGGGAAAGTTCTGCTTTAATGTGTGGGCGAATGTGGATGGATGGAATCGAGGAGGGCGGAAGCATCTATGCCTTAGATTCATAACTCTGGAGATATATACGGATAATTTCGGCACATTTAGTGAAGTTTAGTCCTATGAATAACCATTGCCAATTGCATTCACTTGGTTGTTCTTTCAAGTCTATCGATGCAAATGCAGACATTGCACTAATAGGGTTATCAATATCTTTCTATGTTTCAACTTTCACTCATACTTATTTTGCATGCACTTGGAAACATGTCCATAACGTGCACATGTTTAATAAAATCTTTCTGTCCAAGGGGTCCTAGTATAAAGTTGATGTTGCATTCATAAAGATAGGGACTCAAATTCAAAGGTTCACAACTGGGCATGTGTAGGATTAGTGGCTGTTCATATCTAGAACCCGTCTGGTCCTGTGATGTTATCAGAATGCCAGTTATGTGCATGTGACGATTGATCCTGGATCTGTCATTCACTCATAGACTAAATATTAGGAATGTATTTGTATTTGCAAGTTTCTTGGAAACACAACATTTGATAATTACTAGATTAAGCTTTCAATCTCTTCTTTTAACTGGCAAAATAGAAGATACAATATTAATGTTGACCTTAAAAAAAGTAATAAGCAGCAACTAGATCTGCCACCTGACTGGAAGGGTCTAACAGCAATGATTATAAAGAAATAACAAAATAATGGCACATTGCCTTCTTAGACATCCTTCTTCAGCTTACTTTGATTTAGTTACACTTGGCAGTTAAATTGGAGAAGCACGTAAATCTATAGTGTCAAACAAAGAAAGTATTTTACATCTATTCAGTTCGGAGATATCCTTTACCATTTGGTCAGTAGATCAGCGCCACAAGGCCATTGCAATCATATTAAACTGCCAGAATTTTATAGGTTGGTTCTAGTGGGATAGAGTCTTAGACTATCTTGAGTAATTCCTTTTAATTCCTTTTACGCATTCTTTGAAATGAGAAAAGCACTTTTCATATTAATTCTGAAAATTGGCTGTTTGATCTGCTCAAGCACGAGAATAACTAATTAGAGTGTACGTGGTTTGAGCACATGCAATGCATTATACTTACAGCATGCATAAACCTAAACCTGACCATGCCAAGATCTATGATTGATTCAAGCTTAATATTGGCTAACTGATAAAAGGAAGCTCATGATAAAACTTCATAGTGGATTTCTATACAATATAAAAATGAAAGTCGGGTAAAGTTTGCACTGCTCCTTGGCAGTTGGCTTTAAATAGTCCAGTGATCCTTTCACTGGGTTCAATTTCTCTTCCAGTCTTCTGACAACTCCTGTAGATGCCTTATCAACACCTTATCTCATAACATTCTCTAGCTCATTATAGGTTCTCAACATGCTCCACAGCTTATAAGAAATTATACAAGGCACATTTCTGATAGTATCACCAATTTCTGATAGAAAGTTCTAGGCTTCCTGCCTCATTTTCTTTCCCAACGACATGTGTCTTTCAAAAACTTGAGATGTTTACATCTGTCATGTCATTGTTCTTGTGTCCATTTGAAATAGCATCGGCTTTTCAAACATCTTGTGCCTATTTGTTTATCAGTACTGTTCTGTATTGCTCAATTTTAAGAATCCCTTGTGAAACAGTAATAGCCATACAACTTTAAATTATATTAGCATGAGGGAGTTTAAATTTTTATTCTACAGGAGGTATATTCAGGTGACTTGGGTTGATCCGCCTAGGGGCCTCTGCCTGCATATAGCCTTCTATGTGGAGCACTATATTGAAATCCAGGATGGTATTATTGTTCGACCTTAGTACTCTTCCCGGCGGTGGCCTCATGCCTTATGTATCCAGTTAGGCTCCTTTAGAGTTGAGTCTCACTGGCTCCAGTTCCAGACAGATCACCAGACCAATAGAGATGATTTACTAGTGTTGTGACATGAGTGTGGCTGAGACTGAGATCCATTTCCTATTCTACTGTCTGGTTTACTATGAGATTCAAGGGAGGTTCCATTGCTTATTCAGAGAGTGCAGGTCCCTGTCCTCCTTCAGGTATGATGATCAGTGACATCTTGCTCTCCATTTTTAGGAGGCCTTCCGTCTTTGGGATTTCACTCTTCGGAAGTATACCCCCTCTGGATATATGTCCTTTCATCCGCTTATCACTTCCTTCTTCACTCCGGTTACCTCTCCTAGGGAACCAAGTGGTGTGGGAGCCCATCCACTGCCACTCACATTAGATTGGTGAGACCACACAAAGATCACACATGCATGCACCATCAGTGACAGCAGCCCTCCTCTCTCCAGTGACGGGTTCGGACTTCTCTGCACACAGATAGTTATCCTTTGGTTTTGAGCTACTTTTCGATGACTACGAACCGCTAGTTGCTTTGCAGTTTCAAAGTCTCTCTTGTACAATGTTGTTTCTCTTTGTTTGCTTCTTGCTCTATTTGTCTCCTTTTTCTCGGACAGCATTTGGCGGTCCCGCTGCCTTCCGGCCTTTGTTTGTACTTTCAGTCCCTTAGGTCCGCTTGTGGTCTCTTGTTGGACATTAATACTTTATCTTATCTTATCTGAACTCAAAAGTGTACAAAAATATCTCATTTAAGTAAAATGTGTAATTTAAGTAAAATGTGTATAGTATTTTTGGGTTCAAATGTTTATATTGCATTGATATTTCATATCACATTTAGTGATCCATTATCAAGAAGAGGAAAGTAATGAAAGGGCTTGCAGACAAAGAAAGGGAGAGTACAAAGAGGACGGACAACTGAAGGACAGAGAAGGAGGAGGAAAAAACCAAAAAAAAAGGGACTAAATGGTTTAATCAAAAAGAAAATAAAAAATAAATAATCATATATTGATATATCAATATGGATATGAAAATGAAATGTGTAGATGCAAACATAATATTATTTAATTTTTAGCATGAATTGAATAATATATAGAAGTAGAGCTAAAACTAAGTTGCTGGTCCTGGTTCAAACTTGGTTCTGGATTTGCGGGTTCAACGAAATATTTTTCGAGTGGGTTTAGATTCTCTTTGGGTTTGTCCATACAGAAGCATATAAAAACATAGTAAAAAAATATATACATATATGCAGCAGCAAATAAGTTCAAAATATACCTCTATGCTAATAATAAAGTAACATAGCAAAATACACCACAATATATAGTAATGTTTTAGTCCAAATAACATAGCAACATGCCAAAATACACCACCATATCCAATGTTGCAGTTCAAAAATAATAATGTCAACTTTAACAATCAGCTGTCAGCCTATCCCTGATCAAATATCTTCAAAAGTTGTCCTCCTGTGGAAAATAGAAGCACACAAATATTGCCAATGGCATTGGTACTAGCAATTTGAGCCTTAGGATCAGTTTCATGATCACTAGGTAGTTCATGGTCATCATTAACACCAAGTGCATCAAGGAGGGCAATTGAATCATCCAACTCCACAGTCTTTGGCTCAACATCCCACTGCCTTCCTTTACCTTTTTTTGTAGGTATTTTTTTTTGTGTGTTAGGAGCCTCAAGTTTGAATGCACATAAGCCAAGTCTTCTACCTACTTGGACTATAGTCTATTGTGTTTTATTGAGTGGATAAAGGAGTATGTGCTCCAATTCCTCTTGGATGATGTGTAACATCTATTTTCCCGTAGCCATTTTAAGAACTATATTTTAAAGTAAATCTATATTCATAACAGGATATGACAAAGTGACAGTTATAACCGTTACTTTATATGAAGAGAAATTTAACAAAATTATTCAGATGTTACAATTCATCATTAAGGAAACTAGTAACAAACTAATCTAGTGCACATGAAATACAGTTATAACTTCCATACCTATTTACTTTCCATTTCTATTACAAGCTTTCAGAGGTAACATAATGAAATATTAGTTTAAATAACATGATATATAATTATGATAATGATAAATGAGATGTACAAAAGAATCAAGTACCATTCATGAAGTAGATGACAATTACTGTGATGAGCAAGTTTCAACATCTGGTGGAGAGGAGAAGCATTGCCATGGGCTTAACCTCCAAACCACGAACCTTTACTTATCCCCACACAATCTCTTTCTAGAAAGGCCCTCCCTACCCTGGGATCAGGCTTGGGGCACCATGATCTTGCCACCAGAGTGTCCCAGTGTTAGAGTGTCAACTAGGCAGCAGACAAGGCTGTGGATATTCTCCATCAACCTCCCCTCTGTCAGCTAGCACTTTGACCTGTAGTTATTGTTGTGACAAGCATGCTACTTATCTACCTTTGCCAAGGATTTTAGTGGGCTACTAATTATGCCTGAGCACCCACCATTCGACTTGACAACAAGAGTTATATATAGGACAACCATGAGCTGACTCAGTTTTCTTTATGCAGTTTTATAGTTAGATACTTTCATTTCTAATCTCATCTTGTTCTTGCGGGGATGTTCTCTCCTCCCACCCTTTTGGCTTGACCATTCTGGTCCTTATGGGTACTTCCTAGGAGATCTTGTGATTATATTCAATTTTGGTATCAATTTGTGTATTCTATATTCACTGTCATTGTACATAATCTTTTCATGGCACGACATGCTATTCTTATCTCAGAGGCATATTGCCAACACCTCTATATAAGCCAACATGGATAATAATATGCACATTAAGTATTTCGGTGCTTGCATAAAACGTATCATATACAAAATCTGAAAGTGGAATATAAATACGAATTGCTTGCTGTGATATGATGACAACTTATGATTTTCACAACAATATTATCAGCATATAATCCTTATGCTTGCAACATAACAAGGAATAATGAATGCATAACTTGCTAGAAGAGATGCGCTACCTTGTGTGGTTAGAGATAAAAAAATGAATGGAAGGAAGTCTTGACAAGTTTGAGGTTATATGCTAGGCTTTTGAAGGAATACAGAGCTTGCTCCCAATGAATTTTGTTGTTATCACAGTCCTTGGCTTATTGTCGTGAGGGAGAATGAAATCGTAGAGCATAAAAGAAAAGCCTGGTATAAGAATGCTTGCATAGCCTTGGTGAGAACATAAATAAACAAGTCCACAAAGGCATGCTTGGTTACAAGAAAGGTCAAGGTGGCTGATGTAAGGCCAAATATTGGTTCCATAAAGAAATTATATTTCCAATCGATCCAAATGAGTAACTTCATCTATTGAAATATTTGAAAAATAAAAGCCCGATGGAAAGATGGGCAATCGCTCAAAACAAAAAGGAGCAAATATTAAAGATAATTATAAAGGTTCTCCCTTCAAATGATTCTAAAATATATTCGCAACATGGTATCTGTGCCACCTCTATTTGTTTGTACATATATACATATATGCGCATAAATTTAATCATATATTTCTTTTGTATCATTCCATTGGTTAATGCGCGCGCGCGCGCACACACACACACACACACAAACACACACACACACACACATATATATAAGTGCAAGTATAGATGTCAAGATAACATGGTGTCAATATATGGAGATATAATCAGGAGACTACACAATGATCTCTGATAGAAAAGGTAACAATTTATATTATTATTTAAATGTTTAATGTTTTTCTTGATAAGTGTTATGAATTGACTAGTTAGCTCATGGTTGTCTAAGGTATACTCTTGTTTGCCTAGTCATTAAATCCTTAGCCAAGATGGTTAGAATACATACCTGATGGCTTGTTAGTGGACTTTTGGTGCCCCAATCCCTAGCTCCCATTTAGCAATAATACTCCCCTTCGTCATGTTTTGGAATCAAGAAGAATTTTCACGATAATAACATATTCCTCAATTTAAATCAAGATAACTATAATAAAAAATCATTTTTATAATCATCATAATGGCTAACCACCATTTCACATAAGCTACTAACTTTTCCAAAAATAATAAATATTCATTTTCTGTTAAAATTGTAACGAACAACTAACATGTCATCTCTACATGAACTAAAACGAACAACTACATTTCCATTTCACATGGTCATAATATTCAACTGATTTACTAGCCAACTGACATTCACATGAATTACATAATGGCTATATGATTATTTAAATTGGCAAAAATTTGGGATGTAACATGATGATAAACTCGCAATCCATCAAGATTTTCAAATTTGAAATTAGAGAGCTAGACTTACAAATACAATTTCAAATATAAATTCAATATTCATCAATAAGAATTCAGAAATTAGAATCTTAAGAGTTAAGAACTTACATGTGATAAAATTTTGATGGCAATGGGTTGTAGGTGTTGGCATATTTCTCCATGGAAGTACCACCATTTAGGAGCATCCCCATTTTGCTTGTCTGCAACAATATCAACACCAAAATAGCCATGCTTGCAAAACTCATGAGTTTAGATTTCAGCATAGGCTGTATGTCATTTGTTCTACCCATCCACCATGATTTTTTGTAGTTCCTTGAGAGTCTTTCTTCAAGATCTTGCTCTCCCATCGATAATTTTTTTCATAGTCTCAATCATAGAGTCAATGCCATCATATACCTCACCCAAGTGAGGTCGATCAATGTCAGTGGATCGGATCACATTCAATATAAGCTTAGTATATCTTAGGAGGTACTTAGCTAGAGTTTCCAAACTTAGACTTTGCTTGAGTTTGGCAAGGCTGACTTGATTCGTAACTTGGCTACAACTCGACAACAACTCAGTAATGACTTGGCAAAATGAAAAAACCCTTGAAATATATATATATAAAATTTTCGATAACTGGGCCAAGTCATAAAAACTTGGCAACCCAAACTACCCATACATCTCGTGGAGAGTCATGGAATTTTGTACTCAACACAATCCCACCAAGAGTTGTCTAGAATAAGTGCCATAATAACATTTGCCCTTGTAATACTACATTGCCTCCATATGCTCCAATTATTGATTATTATTCTAGACAATGCCTCACGAACCTTCACAAGGTGTCTCAAAACAATTATGTTGGAGGCAAAACAAGTCTTAGCAACCTATTTCAAAAGCAAAATAAGAATAAAATAAATTTATAATTAAAATTAAAAACTTGTTAACTAAATTAAAACATAAATTTTAAATAATTAAACTTACCTTCAAGAGCTCCAACCTCAAGAATTGTCTAAATATGTCTTATAACATATGGTGGTTTGTGATGAACATATGGATCTCTTGGGCATCCAGATATATTTGTTTGATCCACTCAACTCTTTTGCCAAATTTTTTCAGCATTAGGTTGAGTGAGTTGACAGCACAAGGTATCCAAAAAATTTGATTGTAATGCTCCTCAACCAATAACACAACAGCCCTACAATTTGTGGCATTGTCTGTTATCACTTGAGCAACATTTCATGCACCAACTTGCTCAAGGCTTCGAAAAGAATGTTTGCAATACATGTGATGAAGGGCCACACCAACCTACCAACTCATAACCAAAAATGCAACAATATGGAGACAGAGAGACAAAATGCTTCCCAAGCAATTTTATTATACTTGAAAATCCTTACAACATGCACAAGATGATATCATAGATATGACTTCTTCAAAAAGAAGTTTACAAATTCTTCAACATAAGAGAACTCCCAAATAAGAATTTTCACAAGAAGAGTCTTCACACCAAGAGCTTCACCAAGAAGAACTTCCCAACTAAGAGCCTTCACCTCCAGCCTTCACCTCCAAAGCTTCCACCCGAGAACTTCTACTTGAAGAGCTACACCTTAAGAGCTTTCACACCTTTGAAGCTTGACCTTCCAAAGCTTAATTAGAAATGCTCATATGCCTTGCTTAAATAGACACTTACCACCCAATGTATGATTTGTCCACAACCTTCTAGAATTCCACCTACACAATATCCACAACCTTCTAGGATTCCACCTACACAATATCCACAACCTTCTAGAATTCCACCTACACACCTCGATAAATGGAATGACAACCATTTTAATTTTATTTTTCTATTTATGCCACCTATGCACCTCGAAAATAGAAATTCTTTTTTTTCTCTTTTTTCTATTTTTTATTTTTTAAATTTTCTTTCTATTTTCGTCACTTTCTCTCTCCTCCATTTTTTTAATTTTTATTTTTATTTTTTTAAATTTTCCCATGCAAGATGCTTCTGCATCAACATGGATAGTCCCTCACTTTCCCTTCATAATCCACTTCTCTCAACAACATTGTACCTCTCACAGGTATTGCAATAACATTAATCAAAGGGTGATTTCTTGCACCCCATTCATCAGATATTATACATACACTTGTTTCAATTCATGAATCCCTCATGCGATTCAAGGCATTGTCTACCCGTTTCACCTCCTTTTCCAATAAAGTAGCGTGTAACTTCTCACAACCCCTACTGTTGATCTCCTTTAGAGCCTTTTTAATTGATCTTACAAATTTTTGCCAATACGGTGAGTAAACAACATTAAATGCAATTCATTTGCATAGATGCATCTATCTATGTCTTGCTCAACAATGTCTCTACCCTCATTGTGAAATCTCATTTTCAAATAAAGTCCCTTTACTCTCTTATTTAACACCAGTTCTTGGGGAACATGCAAGAATGGATGATCCTTTATAGGTGCTTGATTGGAAATTGATGCCATAAAGGCCCTCAATCCTTTTTACTTTTAGAATTGTCCAAAGGATGACAATTTGCATTTCCAACTACTTTATTTGCTTGTCCTTTCTCTTCAATATATTCATTACAATAGAGTTTGTAAGAAGGTTTTAATTTTGAGTCTCCCCACGAACTGATTGGCTTGCTATTAAAAAAACTTGATGCCTTTTTGAGAGATAGAAAATGTTCTCTCACTTGACTATAAGAGCTCTTTTTTTGCTCTTTGCAATGCCTACAAATCCAAACCTAGCCTCCTCCACTTGGTAGTGGTTGAATCATTTCCACTTATTTCCATAATGGGGAGCTTTTGTTTGTTTTTAACTTGGAGTTCCCAGAGCTAGAAACACTTTTCATTCTATGAATCTATAAATAACATATAAAGCCACAAAACAAAATGAAAAATTAAACTAAAACTATAGAGTTCATTTCATTTTGTTAAAAAAATGTAAAGAAAAACAAAAAGACAAACAAAACCCTACCTCTTATATTGAGATGTTCCTCTTCAATGCCTTTGACAAGTTTTGAACACTTGCACCACATAGGAATAGCTCATAAACCAACTTAGAGCATGCAACAATCACCCTTCAACACTCCCTAAGCAATGGAAAGAAAACAAGAAAGTACACCAATGGAGGCAAGAAGTTTTTGTTTTTCATTCACAAATGCACAAATGATATGAATTTTGCCCTTTTTGTCTTTTTAGTGATCTATTTTAGGGTTAGAGGGTCAAGTTGATCAAAATAGACCAAATGAAAAGTTAATTAAATGGATACCTATTGGAAACTCGCAAAGTGAGAAGTTGAATATATCAGAATTGCATAATATTAGTATCTATAGTTATGATGCGATTAAAACATAAAATACATAAATATCATTAATAGTCATTAATATAATGATAGGTTCACATCAATGATAACATATTGCACACATATATAGTACAACAATGTTCCTTTAGGTGGAGTGGCAGTTTTGAATCTGGAAAGAGTGGGAAATTCAATTTTGAATTTCGTTGGTGCGAGAGAAGGTGTAGCTGATCATCTGCTGATGTGGATTTGGAGGGTGGAGAAGGCCTTGTCAGCAAAGGGCATGGTGGTGTTAAGTTTGTAGATGTTTTGTCAGGGGGAAATTGACATCCTTGGTCTCAACGGCTTTGTTTCCCTATGTCTCGATGAAGCATGTGATCAAGCAAGTGGTAGTACTAAAGACTTTTCTAGGGAGATTAGTGCTAAAGCATCTAATCTCCAGTTCATGTATAAAGGCCTGAACCTCTGCAACATTATTTGTGGTACAGTCCAATCATAAAGCTTAAGTGACTAATATTATGGCTTACTTTGTTAGTCTTCAGTGATCTTTCCCACTAGCATTTCTTAGATTTTCTTTGGAGCATCATCAAAATTTAGAGCATGCCATCCTTGCTTGCCTAATTCTGGAAGGGCACTCCAATCACTGATCTATTCCTCATTATCTTTCAACAGAACCAGAAATGGGAGTTGTTTCAAAGAGATTACTAGCTTGTTTTGGATTTAGCTTCCTGTTACACTATTTTTGGGTTGGTTTGAGTCAAATTTTCTATATCTATTTTTAGATTTCTTTAATTTTCTTATAATTTTTTTTGAAACTCCATATCAATGGACATTCTGTCCATGTAAATTATGAAACATTTCTTCTATTTTTAATGTGACGGAACTGAGAAGTTAGATTGGCAAAGTATGTTATTGTCCACAAATGGTTGGTTGAAAATCATATTTTCATTCATTGAACGGAGTTATACACACTGGCAATTGTAAATACTGTATAGTTTGCTGAAGTTTTAATAGTCAAAAGCAAATTATTGGCTGCCCATTATATATATTTTTATTTATCAAAAGCCAATTTATTAGCAAGGAATCCAACATTATTAATTTCTTGCATTTTTCTTTGTCATAAAGATGTGCATCAGATTCATTAATAATTAACATCACGTAATAGATTTTAACATTTTGCATATATTTTGTTTCCTTGAATCAGGATGATTTTTTGGCAAGGACTTCAACTCCCATAGTGAAGATTTTTCTTCTCACATCTCTAGTCTTGTAAGTAGTTATTTTGAAAGAACATCAATTTAGGATCTCTAGTGCAATATTATTACTGGGAAGAACAATTGTAAACCAATATTTGTGGTTCTGAAACGTGATCATTATGAACATTTATGTAATAAAAACTTGACCACACAAATTCTATGAATACAAGCACCTTACTGGATGAATAAAATATCATCCATGGACCATGGTAATAATTCTGCTTTATTATACTTAGTGTGATTCATAAAAATAATGATTTTCCAGTTGCAGTACTTGATTGCATTCAATCAAATTAGATATTTTTCAGGTACTTGTACTATACTGAACAGAAACTAAATATACCTTGTTGTTTTGTCAGAATTAGTTTTGCTATGTTGGGATTTGTAAAGTGGCACAGTTAATTTGTTTCCTCAGCTAAAAAAATCAGTACTATCGAAATGAGACTATTATATAGACCACCGCCATGAAATTTCTGAAGAATTTCTTATGCAGTTTGACAGACTCGACGGGAGGACAGAATATCTGTCTGTGATGTTGACTTGAAAAGCTTCACATTGCTCACAATTCAGATGTGTTCTCTGTGAACAAGAGACACAGGGGATGGATCACTTGTTCATCCAATGCCTTTTTCCGCTTCTGCTAAAGAAACTCAACTACTATTACAACTCTGCCAAACAACTTTGGGATGCATTCCAATCTTGGCATGTTATCTACAACTCACCTTTTGTGCTCACATTTAGGGAATCATCCCAGTTATCATAATCTAGTTCGTATGATGGGAGAGAAACAAGTGCATTTTTAGACAATCCCCTTCTATAGATCAGGTCCAAGTCAAAATTGGCCAAAAGTTCAAAAAATGCTCCTCTTCATTCACATCCTGGGACGACAGGGCCATGAAACTTCAGGATGACATCATATTACCATTCAAAGGTAGTCTTCTACTTTCATTCAAGCCAAAGGTGGATAGGTCCAAATTAAATGGCATCCACATAACCAAGATTACTTCAAGCTCAATTTCTAGATGGAGCATCTAGAGGTAATCTAGGTATTGCAGGTGTAGGCATTTCCATCTGAAATTACCTTGGTGAATTTGTTGCAATCAGATCCGTGGCCTTGCTCCCGATCACAAATAATATTGCCGAAGCTTAAGCATTACGTCATGGTCTAACCATAGCTAAGAATCTTGAGATATCTGAAGTGCATGTGGAGGGTGACTTCCTAATCCTTTTTAACACTTGTAAAGAAAGAACATGCTTCAATTGGAAGACAAAATACATATTGAAACAGGCGTGGATAATTCTGTACAGCTGTGAGAGCTTGTGTCTATCTCACTCATACAAGGAAGGGAACCGGGTTGCGGATCGTTTGGCTAATATGGGTTTTGATAAGATTGAAATTGCCCTATTTTCTCTGCTCATTTGTCTCTCTTTGTTCCCCTCTTTACAAGCGCTTATTTATGAGGAACAATGTTTTCCCCCAACTTGAGCTTAGGCACTCATCTAGTTAAAGAAGTGCATTATCATCCCCCTTTGTCTTAGCTTTAATATGAGTGATCTTACCCACCACTTATTGTACTCGACTTGGGATTCATTTAGCAAACTCACTTACTAAGTTGGCATGTCCTTTATTTAGGTAAGTTTCCACTCCTCTATCCTGGCCACCTCTCCCTTCTGTTATGATTTTGGCATGAGGCATAATGTTTTGCTGTCACATTAATTCATGACTAACATTGTGGTTCATGACTAACATTGTGGTTGTACTGGCTATAAATGTGCGATTTACATTTTGGTGCACAACCATCTTAAGGTGGTTTTCCTTTACAACTTATGGTTTTTCCACATCCCAGGGTTTACATGTGCGAGCTTGTAGGATTGCACCACGATGATGCTCACCAAACATGACTACTTTCCGTATTGGTCTGCACATGTCATATTAATTTGGGTGGGGGAATTTCGGTCATCATTTCTGAAGTTTCTAGCAATTTCTGATTTTGTATTTATCACACATCATCTCAAATCAGCTTCCGCACAAACTTGGCAGCTCAAGTGTGTCACCTCTATGTTAAATTGGGCCCTCATACATTATTTTCATCACCCCTTCTTTTGAGCTGTCTGCTTCCAATTTAAAGGTGCTGTGACAAGCTAATATTAATTATAGTTCCAAGTCATCAAAAGGAGATGAATTCTGAACGTGTGACCTCTGTGAGATCTGCTCCAATATGCATATGGAATATTTGCCTTAGAATTTCAGGGTCTTCATACCTATTGCAGACTGGGAACCCTTCACAAGGTGACTAGACAACGACAACCTGAGACTTATCTTTCATGTCCAATCCTCCCAATGTCAAAGAAATGTTAAATGCCTACTTGAAGAAGATTTTTTTTTTAAAGTGCGTAGATTGATCTACTCATCTCATGTATTGTCAATATTTCTTTCAAATGCAATGGATTTATTTCAATCCTATAATGACCTGGAGTTGATTACCAGAAATGTTGTAAAGAGCAGATTTATCATTGACAATATTTTTGTATCTGTGGTTCGACAGTATGATCTGTGCCAGCGCAAGGCCCTAGTTGGTGGCTTGTTTCCACAAAAGTTTCTGCTTAATAGGCATAATTTCATTAATATTTATGATTGTATCTTCTCGTCAAGAATTTCAGGTATACCAGAGAAGCATTTCAAGTTCTATATGTATAGTATACAACAACAACAACACCACCCCCCTGCCCCCCCCCCTCCAATCCCGAAATTGAGGCCCTTCATCCGCTCATCCTGGTGACCCGACATACCCAAGTGTCAGTGTTACACTGCTTATTGTTGTACTTGTACATTTGTAATACTAATGTGAAGAGTAAAGATGATGTAAGCCTTTTTGATAATCAAGACAAACTTGTCACCACCACACCATCCATTGTCGGATAATATTTGTTCTGTGTTAGTTGTTTAGACTCCTAATTGTCCTATGGATACTCTGATAATTCAGGCAGGGCATATAATCAAGTTGCAGCAGATCAAAACACTTCATCTCTGGAGAATCGCTCTTGTTTGGTGAATATTGAACATTTGTGACCATATTTATCCCACCAATCAATTATTGGGATGCTTGTAGTGCATTTCTCCATTTTGCTATGCAATTTTTAAAGATATGGGTAATTTTTTTTCTCTTGTTGAATGCTTATGTTGTCTAGAAAAATCTGGAGTAACCACTAAGGTTTCAAAGCATACAATAGATAACTGAGCTAGAAAGTTAGTTTAATTTTTAGTTGGTATTTTCTGTTGAAAAAGTGGTTAGCTATCAACAACTGAGGAATTTGAGTTGAAATATTGACTTAGTTATTCTCTCCATGTAACAGTTATTTGATGCAGGTTTCTAATTTGTTCCCTATTATTATCTTATTCTCACCTGTTCTGTCCTTTCATTTTTTACCTTGAAGAATCTTAATGATCCTTAAGTGTTCGCCATGTCAGCACTTGTATATCTTTAACTTTTAATAATTAGAACAGCATATATCAGTAACATAATCCATGGTTGGCCCGTGCAAAAATAGTCCTGTAATGCAATTTAGATATATTGAATAAATCATAACATAGTTGCTCTTTTCTCCAGCACTGTTGCTGTCATTTGGTGGAGATGTGTTGTGGACACATGTATTTCAGAGAAGACTATGCTCAATGATGATAAAAGGCTTTACCCTCCAGGACGTTTGTACCACATAACTTACAAAGAACCGTGTTGCTGGTTTGTCTTCTCTTCCCATGTCCTAAACCACATAAATAGATCATTTATATATTATTATTGCTTGGTGTTACATAACGGTTGTAATTTTAAATGTTATTCTGGGAAAGAAATATGATTTTGAAGTCTCGAATGTCCTTTAAGCACAGTAAATCTGGTAGTGTATATGGTTTCATATATGTTTGGTTCTCAAATTGATAAAATCATTGTTTGATATCTTATTGGTGTAATTAACCATATCCTGAAAATATTAAGCTGCTTTTTTCCCCATTAAATAGATTTGCTTGGTTTTTCAAAACTACATCAAAGCAATTTCAGTATACAACATGAATAATTAGTAGAAAGTAGGTTACAAGGATGCCATATTAAGTTTAGCTTAAAATTATATTAGAGTTATAAGATAAGACAATTATGTAGATTCTAAACCGATTTAACTAAGGTAAGTATAATATTACATCCCAAAATTTTGACCTAATTAAAATAATTTATAGCCGTTGAGATGATTAGTTAAAACCATCATTTCCTTTGATCACGTGAAAAGGGAAATTATAGTTAACCGTGTGTTTCATGTGAACTTGGTTGTTAACAGTTATTATGTAAATTTACTTGATGATGGTGGTTAGCTGTTGCTTGTCATATATACTTGATGAAGTTAGTTAGCCATTCTTACAGTTATCTGTGTTATATTCTAGACTTCTAGTATTGATTTAAAATGTAAAAACTTGTTATTATTGTGGAAATGTTGCATGGGTGGTTGCAAGAGCAGACGAAGGGGAGAAAACATTGCTAAACGGGATTTAAGGAATGGGGCACTACTCCAGTCCATTGGTCCGATCGTTAGGTATGGCCTCTAACTACCTTGGTAAGGATCTAGTGACTTCGTAATAGGGTACACACATTGGACATGCATTGTAATGTCCCCCACTTAGCCAGTTTGGAGGTATGTTGTCGTTAGCCCATTCTTGTATGGTCCCGAGGGCTAACCAGGACTTCAAAAGGGATCCTGAGGTTATTTGGCCTAGTCAAATTTAATTACAGGCCAAACGGAGTTCGTTTGTTGGGTTGTCAGGAAGACTTACTATTTTTAGTAAGCCAATAGGGGGATGCAATGCCTTCAATTTTCAGTGACAGGATGAGATGCGTTTTGTTGGGCTCTTTCTAATGAGCTATTATATGTGGGATTTCGAGTTTATTTGGCATATTATTTTAATGTTTGAAGTTACAATGGTAAAGTGACTATTTAAATTAAATATTATAATGTTTCATAAAGTCACTTTATAAAAATCAAGAGTCCCCCTTTTGAGTACATACATGGACTTTGTAAAAAGAAAAACAGAAGTAATATTAAAAGTCATGTATTATCCCACATTGGCAAGACGGAAGCGTGGAGCAAGTGAGGAAGGGATTAAAAGGAAGAGGATAGCTCTCATTTATTCAGGCTTGGAAATATCAAAAAAATTGGAGAATTTTCTGGAGATTATATCTCAATAGTTTGAAGGACGAAATCTCTTCAAGCTGGAAATCTTGACGCCATTGAAAGATATGGTCTTGAGATTCAACATTGTAGCAGTCTGAAAAAAGCAGATACGAAAAAGCAGCCCGAAAAAAGCGGAACCAAAAAAGCAGGCGGAAAAAGCAATCCGTAAAAGCAGTTCAAAAAGCGGAACTGAAAAAGCGGGCTGAAAAAGCGAGTACGAAAAAGCAGGCCGAAAAAAAAAAGCAGAAGGGGCAGCATAGAAGAAAATTATTTCAGCCATTTACAACCAGGTTCTTTTGTTAGTATTGTTTTTAGGGTGTTATAAGCTTTCAGCTGTAAGTGTGCATTATACCAGCATTATCATTTTGTAATCCATGTAAATGCCAAAGTCTTGGCCATATTTCATGAGCATTGTAATTTTCATTGCAATTAAGAAGATAATAGTTGCTGGTGTCATTTAACCAATTTAATATCATTATTTATCAACTAGTTAGTTTGCATACCAACTGTTTGTAAAAATGCCAGTTGGCTATAGGTGTTCATTTCTCATGCTTAGATCATATATATGCACTGAATATTGTCAAAATTAGTAGCACACTCATGTTAGGTCATTTGTGTAGTCCATTGTAGTCTTCTAGCACAAGATTTTCATTGATGCAAATTGTAAAAAGGTCATTTGAAGCTAGCTGAAATACTATATCAGTCATATGTCCCTTGCATGTGAATTGTTTGACAAAATTCTTTGAGCTTTCATCAGCATTTTTGAGGGCAGATTTGAGGAGGGTTATTACAGTGGTATCAGAGTTATAAATCCTGCCATCCTGTAGAGGTCTTATAGGGAATTTGGAATAGCCAGATAGAGGGGAAAGTGTTTGACGAAATGTCAAAACACTAAAATTAGGGCATTTTTTGTTTGAGCATGCGACAGGGGCCTTATAATTTCCACAATACCAGAGCAAGACAAAATAGGATTTCAGACCTGCAGAGCAAACAGTCTAGTTCATCCGTGCAGGTGGACATAGAATCCAGTCATACAGACACAGAGGAGGTATTATTTCATCAAGACATCAATATGGGTGACCGAGATGACAGGAATGCTCGAGATCCTGGAGAGGAAAGATTCTTACAGTTATTAGAGACCTTGGCACAGGGACAGCGATTAGTAGAACAGAGGGCACAGGAACAAAATCAGAGAATGGAGCTTATGATGCAGATGATGGCTCGTGAAATGGGGTTGAACGCTAACATAGGTGGAGGAAATAATCAGAATGGTAATAATCAGAATGGTAACAATCAGAATGGGAATAATCAGGATGGGACACATAATGGAGGTGAACAAGTCGGGAGCAATTTCGGTCATGCACCCCAGCAAGCTAGGATAGTGAGTTCAAGGCCCATGATTCCCACATTTCCTCCTAGAGCTCCAGAGAAGCCCGTACCAGAGCCCCAGATCACTGATATACAGGACCAGTTGAGGAGAGATTGGGAAGCCGGAGGTCTAGATTTTACTGCTGCAATTACCTTTAGGGAGTATATGGATGTGCGGATGAAACATATGCCATGTGGACATGACAGGAACCAGAGCTATGAGCTACAAAAGAAAGTAGGGAAACTTCAGTTACCATATTATGATGGCTCGAGGAAGTCTACAGCAAGAGCTTGGGTTCAAAAGCTTGATACATACTTTCAATTGACCTATGCCTGAGGAAGAAACTATTAACTATGCAGCAATTCATCTGGATGGGTTAGCACACGAGTGGTGGCATCATGGTATGGTCACTATGGGTCATGCACACATTACCTCATATGTGGAGTTTACGGAGAGACTGATTGAACGTTTTGATAGGAAGGATCCAGAACTCCATTTCAAGGAGTTAGCTCAGCTTAAACAATGGGGATCATTGGAAACATACATTTCAGAATTTCAGAAACTTGCAGTGTTAGTAACAGATGTATCTGAACGGAGGATACTAGTTCTATTTATGGATGGGTTAGCTGATCCGTTGAGAGGGTGGATTAAAGCTCTCAACCCTCCCACTTTGCAGGAAGCCATTAAGAAAGCTCGTGACATGGATTCCTCTTCAGCTTCTAAAAATAAATTCCAGGCAAAGAGTTTCCCTTCGAGGAAAGATAAGGTTAGTAAACCTTTTCATAGAGAGGGTCAGCCACATAAGGAGGAAAGTAAGAGGTTGGACAATGAGACACTTAATGATCTTAGGAAGAAGAAGCTTTGTTTTCATTGCAGGGAGCCTTGGGATTTGTCACATAAGTGTCCATTGAAAGCAAAAGCCAAATAGATGGAGTACTTTTCAGCCGAAGAGTCAGTGGATGGAGATTCAAAGCAGTCATCAGAATCAGATGGAGATGATAATTCTTCACATGAGGAAGCACACAGTGATAGCACGATAGCTCAGTTGTCTAGCATACAGGAGGCCGTCACTTTCAGAGTTAGGGGAACTTTGGATGGACAAAGATTTGTGGCACTCATTGATACAGGGGCAACACATAACTTCATTGATGAAAAGTTTGTGACACGCAGAGGGCTACATACAGAAGAGCATAGAGGATTTAAGGTGATGGTTGCCGACGGCTTCAAAATCGACTGTACCAAGAAAATCTCCAACTTGCAGCTTCGTTTGGGAGATTATGACATGGTGGGAGATTTCTTTGTTGTCAACATTGGTGATTAGGATATGGTGCTTGGGATGAATTGGATGAAATCTCTGGAAGAGTTTACATTTAACCTCCAGAAAATGGAAATGAGGTTTGAGGCAAATGGTATGAAGATAGTACTCAGAGGTTTGTCAGATGGGAGACTACGAGTGGTGTCACTCAAGCGGATGCAGAGTTTCTTCAGACACGACTAGGTGCAGTGGACAGCAGAGTTCAGAGTAATGCCTGAAGTGACAGAGCAACATAAACAGGAGTATCCCCCTGATGTACAAAAAATAACCAAACATACTAAGGTGTTTGGTGAGATACCTCCAGGGAGACCCTTGGATAGGGGAATTGAGCATGTTATTGAGTTAGAGGAAGGGGCTAAGCCAGTCATCATCACACCCTACCGTCATCCAAAGAGATATAAAGATGAAATAGAAAAGGCAATCAAGGAGTCGATTGACATGGGGCACATACGACCAAGCAAGAGTCCTTTCGCTTCTTCAATAGTATTGGTGAAGAAGAAGGATGGTACAATGAGGATGTGCATTGATTATAGGGAACTAAACAAGAAGACAATCAAGAACCGATACCCTATTCCGCGCATTGATGAGCTTATTGATGAATTGCACGGTGCCTGCTACTTCTCTAAGATTGATTTGAGATCCGGCTACCACCAAATACGGGTTAGAGAGGTGGATGTAGAGAAGACAGCTTTTAGATGCCACTATGGACATTTTGAGTTCTTAGTCATGCCCTTTGGGTTGACTAATGCCCCCGCCACTTTCCAGTCCTGTATAAATAGAGTATTCAGAGATCAGTTGAGGAAGTTAGTGTTGATTTTTTTTGATGATATACTGATATACAGCCGTACTTGGGAGGAACATTTGAAGCATATTGATGCAGTGCTCAACATTCTAGAGAGGGAGTCATTATATGCCAAGATGAGTAAATGCGAGTTCGGGATGACAGAGTTGCTCTATCTAGGGCATATTATTAGTGCAGGAAGTGTTCGGGTTGACCCAGACAAGATCAGGGCCATTCTGGATTGGCCACTGCCGAGGAACATTTCGCAACTCAAGGGATTTCTTGGGCTTTGCGGGTTCTACTGCAGATTTCTGAAGGGATTTTCACAAATAGCAGCACCACTTACAGATTTGACACGGAGAGACAGTTTCAAGTGGTCAGAGAAGGCTCAGGATTGTTTTGACAGGTTCAAGGAGCTGATGAGTATATGCCCTGTTTTAGCCATTCCAGATCTCACCAAGCCTTTTGAGCTGCAGTGTGATGCCTCAGGAGAGGGCGTAGGAGCTGTCCTCATGCAGGACAAACATCCCATCGCATACGAGAGCAGGAAATTACGAGGTGTTGAGAGAACTTACAGCATCTATGACAAAGAAATGCTAGCAATCATGCACGCGCTAGCTAAGTTCAGGCAATACTTAGCAGGGAGCCGATTCACAGTAAAAACAGATCATAACAGCTTGAAACATTTCCTTGGACAGAAGGATCTCAATGACAGGCAACAGAAATGGGTGAGTAAGTTACAGGCTTATGATTTTGACATAGTCTATGTCAAAGGGAAGAAAAATATCGTCGCAGATGCTTTATCCAAAAGGCCTCATTTGCTTGCTGTTGGGATAGTCATGGACGATTGAAGAGAGTTGATCTTGGCAGAGTATGCCAGGGATAGTTGGGCATCTAGTGTTATTGAAGGAACTATTCAGGATAGTCGATACACTATTGTAAATGATTTGATCATCTACAAGGAAAGGATTTATTTAGTACTCGGGTCTGCTATGAAACAGAAGATTCTGAGGGCATTTCATGATTCACCATTGGCAGGACATCCCGGATTCTTTAAGACATATCGGCAGGTGAGAGAGCGCTTCACTTGGAAAGGACTCAAAACAGAGGTGCTTCAGTTTGTTAGGGAGTGCCCAGTATGTCAACAGAACAAACAGGAACATTCCTTTCTAGGTGGTTTACTACAGCCCCTACCCATACCAGAGAAGAAGTGGGATAGCATTTTCATGGATTTCATTACAGGCCTCCCCAAGGTACAGGGTCGAGATTGTATTTTTGTTGTGGTAGACAGATTGACGAAATTTGCACATTTCTTTGCGATTTCGTCCACATATTCAGCAGTACAGACAACAGAGCTATTCTTTCGAGAAGTATTTAGATTACATGGGATGCCACGGAACATAGTCAGCGATAGGGATAGTAGGTTTATGAGCCACTTTTGGCAGGAGTTGTTCAGGTTGTGTGGAACAAAGCTAACTCCGAGTACCAGTTACCACCCCCAAACTGATGGGCAGACAGAGATAGTAAATAAATGGGTTGAGGGGTACCTTCGAAACTACATTGCAGGAGAGCAGAAGGCTTGGGTGAAGTGGCTGCATCTAGGGGAAATACCTCTTTCCATATGTCTATTCAAATGTCCCCTTTCATGGCACTGTATGGGTATGATGCTCCTAATTTTCTGGATTTGTTATTTGGGGATAGTAGGGTGCCTAAGGCCAAGGATATATTGCAAGAGTGTCAGGACATTATGCGATCCTTGAAGGAAAATTTGCAAAGGGCACAAAATCAGCAGAAGCAATATGCTGATCAGCACAGGGTTGAGAGATCTTTCGAGGTAGGAGACATGGTGTACCTCATGTTACAGCCGTATAGACAATCCTCTCTCAAGAGGAGTGGAGCAGAGAAATTGAAACCACGATACTATGGACCATTCAAAGTAATCAGGAGAGTGGGTGAGGTAGCTTATGAGTTGGAGCTGCCTGCAGACAGTAAAGTACATAACGTGTTCCATGTGTCACGCCTTAAGAAGGCATTGGGGCATAATGTGGTGCCTTCAGTAGTATTGCCACCTCTCGATGATGAGGGAAAACTTATCTTGATTCCTGAGGCTATACTTGACTCCAGGGAGAGGGTGCTTCGCAGGCGGACTATCAGGGAGTACCTAGTAAAGTGGAGGAACCTACCAGTTGAGGATGCGACATGAGAGGCAGAGGAGATTATTCAGCATCTTGGGTTGAGATTGCTTGGGGACAAGCAATTTCAAGAGGGGCGGACTGTAATGTCCCCCACTTAGCCAGTTTGGAGGTATGTTGTCGTTAGCCCATTCTTGTATGGTCCCGAGGGCTAACCAGGACTTCAAAAGGGATCCTGAGGTTATTTGGCCTAGTCAAATTTAATTACAGGCCAAACGGAGTTCGTTTGTTGGGTTGTCAGGAAGACTTACTATTTTTAGTAAGCCAATAGGGGGATGCAGTGCCTTCAATTTTCAGTGAAAGGATGAGATGCGTTTTGTTGGGCTCTTTCTAATGAGCTATTATATGTGGGATTTCGAGTTTATTTGGTATATTATTTTAATGTTTGAAGTTACAATGGTAAAGTGACTATTTAAATTAAATATTATAATGTTTCATAAAGTCACTTTATAAAAATCAAGAGTCCCCCTTTTGAGTACATACATGGACTTTGTAAAAAGAAAAAAAGAAGTAATATTAAAAGTCATGTATTATCCCACATTGGCAAGACGGAAGCGTGGAGCGAGGAAGGGATTAAAAGGAAGAGGATAGCTCTCATTTATTCAGGCTTGGAAATATAAAAAAAATTGGAGAATTTTCTGGAGATTATATCTCAATAGTTTGAAGGACGAAATCCCTTCAAGCTGGAAATCTTGACGCCATTGAAAGATATGGTCTTGAGATTCAACATGGTAGCAGTCTGAAAAAAGAAAATACGAAAAAGCAGCCCGAGAAAAGCAGAACCGAAAAAGTAGGTGGAAAAAGCAATCCGTAAAAGCAGTTCAAAAAGCGGAACCGAAAAAGCAGGCTGAAAAAGCGGGTACGAAAAAGCAGGCCGAAAAAAGCAAAGCAGAAGGGGCAGCATAGAAGGAAATTATTTCAGCTATCTACAACCAGGTTCTTTTGTTAGTATTGTTTTTAGGGTGTTATAAGCTTTCAGCTGTAAGTGTGCATTATACCAGCATTATCATTTTGTAATCCATGTAAATGCCAAAGTCTTGGCCATATTTCATGAGCATTGTAATTTTCATTGCAATTAAGAAGATAATAGTTGCTGGTGTCATTTAAGCAATTTAATATCATTATTTATCAGCTAGTTAGTTTGCATACCAACTGTTTGTAAAAATGTCAGTTGGCTGTAGGTGTTCATTTCTCATGCTTAGATCATATGTATGCACTGAATATTGTCAAAATTAGTAGCACACTCATGTTAGGTCATTTGTGTAGTCCATTGTAGTCTTCTAGCACAAAATTTTCATTGATGCAAATTGTAAAAAGGTCATTTGAAGCTAGCTGAAATACTATATCAGTCATACGTCCCTTGCATGTGAATTGTTTGACAAAATTCTTTGAGCTTTCATCAGCATTTTTGAGGGCAGATTTGAGGAGGGTTATTACATGCATGAGCTAGTTGGACAACATATAAAACATATAAAAAATATATATAATCAAAATTCATGTTCAGAACCATTACCTTTGTTGTTCTATGATGGTGTCTCCATTTTTCTTTCATCACCAGCTATATATATATACGCATATATGTATCTAAATGTATGATGCCACCATGATATTAAAATAGTATCTATACTTTGTCCCTATTAATATATGTATAAATATATACATGCATATATGTCAAGAGGATATGAGGTTAAAATAAATCATAATTCTCCGAATTATGCACGTATATAGATATACGTATTTTAATGGGTACAACCTTGGACATAATAATAACATGATGGAATCATTTGGAAGTAATATATATATATATTTATTTAATTAAAGATTTTCAAAGGAGCTCTCAAATATTTCAAACTTATAACTTTCTATGAGGGGCGACATGTACACTTGGCGCCACTCTTTCCTTTTGAATTGTTGAGCTTAAAAACCGATGGTCTTGATCGAAATTGCCACGTTGAGCCACGGCTCACTTGAGCCTATTCAAGATTAAAAAACATTTCACATTGGAGGAGCGACATTCTTTTTCCTTTCTCTCAGCTCTAATTGTTGCCTATGCACCAAGCTTAATACCTTTATTTTCATTACGGGCTTCTCCATATCAATGATAGCATTTCCTTTCACAGTCAAGTTGGCTTGAGCCGCTTGGCAAAGGCTTCCTGAATCCCACCAAGCATTCATTTCAAGTTATGGTGGTGTTTTCTACATTCTTTCTTCATACTCTTAACCGATGCAAGTATTTTCTTTATGACTAAATCATGCATTTGACTCTCTTTAAAGTATGCATCAATTGTATGTTCAATATATATGCATTCCACTCATGTTATGTCGATTCCTTTTTATTTTCCTTCAAGATCAAATGCAAAACTGTCAATACCAGATTAGGACCGATATACAAAATGAGAGACTCTCATAAAGAACAAATCTTTCCTTATTATGACACATTTGTGAATTGTCTTTTGTTTTAAGCAAGTGTGGTTTTGAATCATAAGAATGACATGTTGCCAAATTTAAATTACATCTTTGCATCAGTTGTATACCAGCGATGTACCCTCTAATAGATAGAATTCCATGACTAACAAGTTGAACAAACACCAATGACTCACCCTGGTTGGAATGACCAATGAAAGAGGGTGAAGAGGTAAAGAAAATCCTTGCAAAGGAAGAACAAAAATCAGAACTATTATAGATGATAAATTTTATAATAAATTTCTACATATATCCAAGTAAGCTCATGTTTAATTTATATACCTTGTTGTCAAGTTGAGCGGTGGTGATCGAGTATTATAAACCCATCTAAATCCTTGGCCAAGGTCATTTAAAGGCGTGCTTGCCTTCCATTTGATCACATGATGTTGGTGGTGCCAGTTAATCAGGCACGCCTGCCTATTACTGAGCGGACATTCTAAACACCGGTATGCTCGGATGGCTGGACTGATAGTACCCCAAGTCTAACTCGGGGCAGGGAGGGCCTTTCTTGTTAAAATATTGTGTGGGAATTGATAAGGTCCATGGTTGGGAGTTAAGCCTAAGTTAATGCTTCTCCTCTTACTAGAAAGCCGAGGCTTGCACAACATCATCAGACACCTCAGCCAGATTTTGTATTTTTCCTTTTCCATTTTTTGTCATGAAATTTCTGTCTTGTATCGTGGAATGAATGGAAATGATTTAGTCTCTCTTGCATTGTTATAGAAATTAGTTAGTTATTCAGTTTTTTAGTGATTTTCTCATGAAATGGATTGTAAGGTATTAAGAATGTTTACTTTGGTAATATGGTTATGTGTATTACTTCCCTAACTGCTTTATTTTTCAGATTTTAGTATTCAATTTTAGTCTAAGAAATTTGTATGTTACATATGGTATCAAAGCTCTGGGTTCGACACTGAGCCTTGCGCGCATCACCTAGCAAGATTAGTAAACTTGAGATTTTCTTAGATTTAAATGTAATAGGATGTATACACGAAAAACACCTCGAAAGAAGGCGCAACGTCCCATCTTTCCATACTTGATTAAGAACATGCCGAACTATGATTATTCTTATTGTTCCATGCCTTGGGATGACGAAACCTTAAAACAAGCTTTGCAACGAATGAGGAAGGAAAGGGTCTGGTGGACTCCTACCAAGAAGGCAACTTATAGAAACAAACTTATTCAATTTTGGAACGCCCGCCAGGCTAACCCTCTTATGCACTTCCATAGATCTTGGATGGTGCAAGATATGTGTATAACTGAAATTGAAATTGAACAAGAAGTCGAAAATAAAATCTCAAGGTGATTGAAGCTATAGTCTAAATGTAACACCCTTAGTAGAGGGAATTTTGTAAATGAAGGCTGCTATAAATGTAGCTTAGTGTTCGATAAAGCAGTCGAAATTTTGTCTATTCTTGTGCCATTTCCTCCTCTTCTCATTTTTTTTTTGTTTCTACATAAATGTGTATAAATTAGAAAATTTGACATAAAGAACTTGCACTTGTTTTCAGGACACAATAATTAAGAAACATGAACAACAACGTGAATGTCGCAGACCACGGAATGGTCCATGAGAAAAAATTCACTCCCTCTCGCTGATCTGCTACTTTAGGTTTTGCAAGACACACAAATGAAGTTAGACAATATAGAGAAGAGGATGAACAAATTGGCAACCCAAATTTGCAAAGTGAAGAGGAAATGCAATCCTCCCCCCCCCCCCCCCACCAGAACAAAACCTGAAATTTCTAAACACAGTGAGAGAAATGCTCAAGCCTCACTTACCCAAATTGAGAAACAAAAGAAACTTGAAATAGTGATTTATTTGCAAACAAAAATCAAACCACTCGAGTTCTATGGTTCCGAATCCGGATAGGATGCAGAGGGTTGGTAAATGGAAATGGAACAATATTTCGAGGTTAGGATTTTTTTGGAAACCTCAAAGGTAGTTTGGGGAATATACATGCCATTTTTCAGGAGAAGCTACTACTTGGGGAAATAACAAGGTTGAATTGAATATTAAAACAACTGAAATTACCTGGGAGAAGTTCGTGACCATCTTTAAAAATCATTGGTTACCCCAAACTTTCTATGACCAAAGCTGTTGGACTTCCAAAACCTTAGGCAAGGGGATTTGTCTGTACACAAGTATTGGGAGAAATTCACCTGTCTACTGAAGTATGTACCTCCATATCAACAAGATAGAAATCTAAAAGTGAGAAAATTTATCATGGGACTAAATAATAGGATCGGTGGGGTAGTTGATGTTCTCACCCCTCGAACCATGGAAGGAGCCCTAGAAAAGAATGTTCGTCAGGAACATAAAATCAAAAGAGATGATTCTATTCGAGATAACAAAAGGAAAATGAGTTGGAATTCAAAAGGTGCATATATCGGATCCCTCAAGAAACAATTTAAAGACTACAAACCCAACAAACTAGAACCAAGAGGAAATGGTAATAAGGATTTCAAAAGTAACCCTAATGTTAATAAGCATGGCAAGGGAAATGAGAGGAAGGGGCCACTAACAGGATGCTACAATTGTGGAGGGGATCACTATGTTAACAAATGTCCTGGTAAGAGAAAATCCCAACCAACCACCTCGACCACCCCTACCACCACAGCAACATGTTTACCAGCATAGGATTCATGCAGCACTACCTACCGAACAATATATAGGCCCGATCAAAACTTCGGGTAAGATCTACGGAAACCCCGTTTCTATATTAATTGATACTGGAGCCTCAGAATGTTTTATATCTCCTAAATTATTAAGTAGACTTCCAAGGAGGTCTAGTTACATGACAAATCCATGGACATTTGAGTATGCAAACTAGTCAAGGGCTAAGGTAGAGCAGTGTCTGTTTGAGGCATGATTTGACTTTCCAAAATTCTCTATAGAACTAGACCTGTATGTAGCACCTCTTGGGTTCTATGACATCACCATAGGCATTAACTGGCTTAGTGAGCACAAGGCCAAGGTTGTCTGTCTTGCCAAAACAGTAGAATGTTTGGATGATCAAGGCAATCTTGTAAGTATTAAGGGAGTTCTGCATGAAATCAAACCTCATCAAATATCCGCCATGCAACTCAAGAGATGCAAAAGGAAAGGATGTGAGATTTTTGCAGTTAAAATTGGAGATGTAGAGAGAGATAGAAATAACATGGAAGATGGAGAAATAGGGGATGGACCGAAAAGATCATTTGCAAACAAGTATACATACCTTGAGAAATTCCAAGATGTGCTTCCATAGGAACTTCCCGGACTACCTCTATCTAGAGCTTTTGATTTTACAATAGATTTAGTACCTAGGGTAGAACCTATAGTTCGAGCTCCTTATCGGATGACCACCACTGAATCGATGGAACTACAATTGCAGTTACAAGATATGTTGGATAAGAAACTTATTCGACCCAGTGTTTCACCTTGGGGAGCCCCGGTATTGTTCATCAGGAAGAAGGACGAAATTATGAGATTGTGCACAGACTATAGGATGCTCAATAAGGTCTCAATCAAGAACCGGTACCCACTTCCTACAATCGACGATCTATTTGATCAAATGAAAGGCGCTACAATATTCTCAAAAATTGACTTAAGATCAGGATACCATCAGCTCCACATCAAGGATGAAGACATCCACAAGTCTGCGTTTAGGACTAGATATGGGCATTATGAGTTTACAGTATTACCCTTTGGGTTAACTAACACCCCGACAGCCCTCATGAGCCTAATGAATAGTATTTTTCAAGATTGTTTGGATAAGTTTGTATTGGTCTTTATGGATGATATTATGATCTTCTCGAGAAATGAAAAAGAACACCAAGAACATCTAGAAAGAGTTCTATAGAGGTTGAGAGAACATAAGCTTACAGGAAGTTGTCTAAGTGTGCCTTTTATCAAAAAGAGATCCAGTATCTAGGACATATTATATCAGCTAAAGGGATAGTTGTAGATCCTGCAAAAATCAAAGCAATCGAGAAATGGCCCATACCTAAGAATGTGACAGAAGTCAAAAGCTTCATGGGATTAGTAGGATTCTATAGGAAGTTTGTTAGAGATTTCTCTAAAATAGCTTACCCGATCACCTCACTTCAGAAGAAGGGGAAGAAATTTTTATGGACTGAAAAATGTCAGTCAACCTTTGAGTACCTAAAGGAGAAATTAACTACTGCACCTATACTAAAAGTACCAGACCCCCAGAAGGAATTTGTGGTATAACTAATGCATCTGAGGAAAGATTAGGAGGTGTACTAGTGCAAGAAGAACAAGTTGTTGCATATGAGAGTAAAGGAAGTTAAAGAACTATGAGCAAAACTACACTCCTTATGATTTGGAACTCGTTGCCATTGTGCATGCCCTCCAAATGTGGAGGTACTACTTTATAGGGAAGCCTTTCAAGCTTTGATCAGATCACCATGGCCTAAAGTACATCTTTACTCAATCCAACCTTAACGCTAGGTAGAGGAGATGGTTGGAATTTTAGTAGATTACGACTTTGACATTAGCTACATTAAAGGCAAAGAGAACAAGGTAGCAGATGCCTTGAGCCGACGAAGGCATGTTTTCGCTATGATTGTCATAAATTTAAACAAGGGATCAAGTATTACAACATTTAAAGCAAAATGAGTTCTATGCAAAGGTCAATCATGCTCTTCTCAGGGACCCACAGGACCCCAGGTACAAAGACTTCAAAATGAAAGAAGACGAATTATTAAGGTATGGTGATAGGATGTACATTCCCAAAGCACTGGGAATTTGAAGAATGATTTTAGAAGAATTCCACTCAGCTCCTTATTCTGGACATCTTGGGGTGACCAAAATGATGGCAGATATAAAACCACTATATTTTTGGAAGGGGATGGAAAGAGAAACAATGGATTATGTGGTAGGATGTCTAGAGTGTCAAAAAATTAAGGCAGAACACTATTATCCAGTTGGCCTCCTATACCCAAATGAAGTACCAAAATGGAAGTGGTAGATAATTTCCATGGATTACTTACAAGGACTACCCATAACTCGAAGTAAACACAACACCATTCTAGTAATGGTAGACAGACTGACCAATGTGGCTCATTTCATACCTAGTAACCTAATCGATGGCGCACCAAAAATTGCTCACAAATTCATGAGAGAGATTTTTAGACTTCATGGAGTTCCAAAGAAGATTATCTCAGATGGCTGCACTAATAGTGCCCCAAGCCTAACCCCAGGGTAGGGAGGACCTTTTTTGTTAAAAGATTGTGTGGGGATTGATAACCCCCATGGTTGGGAGGTTAAGCCTAAGCTAATGCTTCTCCTCTTCCCAGATGGCTGAGGCTTGCACAACATCATCAGACACCTCAGCCAGATTTTGTATGTTTCCTTTTCCATTCTTTGTGATGAAACTTCTTTTTCATAATATATATATATATATATATATATATATATATATATATATATATATATATATATATATATATATATTGGAATGAATGGAAATGATTTAGTCTTTCTTGTATTGTTATAGAAATTAGTTAGTTATTCAATTTTTCAGTTATTTTCGCATGAAATGGATTGTAAGGTATTAAGAATGTTTACTTTGGTAATATGGTTATGTGTATTACTTCCCTAACTGCTTTATTTTCAGATTTTAGTATTCAATTTCATTCTAGGAAATTTGTATGTTACATATAAAGCATTAGTTTATTGACTGACATATGCAAATATGAAAACTTACTAAGTTTGTTTCTGCATCAGCACAAACAATGACCAGTGGCAACATGAGAAGGGCCCATTAGCCTAAAGAAAACTAAATATATCAATGGCTTTACTGATGCCTGATCATAAGAGACTTAAGCTGCAAGCTTGTGAATGATTCGTGTTTGTGAGCTACACGCTTTTCTGTATTTTGCTCCTTGCCTCTTATGGTGAGGGGTAAGAGAAACATCAATATTATTTGTAGTGTTAAGAAGTTAACCATCAGATTGAGGAAGAACCCAAGAGGACTGTTTCTTGTTATCCCCTCAAAATTATTGTTGTTCAAATGAATACTTGAAATTATTCATTGAAATAATGTTGGTTAGTCCTGTTCTATATGTTATAACCTATATTTCACGGGGTCATGTCCCTTGTCTCCACACCCCTTGTCTTTGTCCCTTTCCCATTTCTGGGACATGGGTATTTAAAGGAAACATCACCCTAGCTGTCCCCAATTGCAAAAAATTGCCAGAATTGCTAGCAAATGTTCCTAGATGTTGACCATCCCTAGAATTACTAAGGGGACGCCAAAACGTCCACTGTCCATCCCTAGGAAGGATTGCTGCCCTGTGCGCCTTGGGACAATTTTGGGCTTAAAAAAAACACTTATTTTATATTTTGTTTTTGCCAAGGCAACAACATGAGGGCCTCATAGGGGCATGCGTTTGTCTTGTTAACTCTAGATGAGTCTAAAATGATTTAAACAAAAGCTCAAAATGAAAGCATATTACTTCCTATCTATTTCACAAGATTCAAATTCGTGAATGAGGCTTAGTCTCATAACTGTGCCTGTAACCTGTTATATTTTGATGTTTGAGACATTTTGATGTGGATATACATTTTGATAGACCACAATTTTGATGCTTTATACCATTGAGTATACTACTGCCCATGATTTATATTGCTGCTTTAATCATTTATGTTGTTATACGACTGCTATATATATATGTACGTGTGCGTGTGCATGTGCGTGTGTGTATAGTTCTGTGTGCGTGCGCGTGTATAGACATATGTATGTATGTATGTATGTGTGTGTTTATATATTTTTTTAAAAGTTGTACATTGTCATCCCCTATTTTTCGCCCTTTAGGAAATGTCTTAGAAGCACGTCCCCTCCCTTCCCCATCCCCAAAATGCAATGGAACATAGGTTATAACTAATCAGAAGTATGAACTTTCATATCCATATAGCTGATCTGTCAGTCTCAACATTTCCACACCATTCCTCCATAAGCAAGTGACATGACTTAGAAGTTTGAGTCTTTTGGTGTAAGTAGTTGGCAAAAACCCCCTCAGTGGGCTCGAATAGTCATAGATTTTGGTTAGGCTGCTACAGATATGTACTTGGTCATATTCTCTACGAAATGGTCTGATAACTTTTATTGATCATTAAATTGAGGGTTATATTGGTGCCATCACTTGAACATTAATTTTTTTTCATTACAGTTGTCCAATTTCTGGGCCTTCTCAGTTATACAACTGAGTACAAAACTATAAAAAATAAACTACAATTTCCTGTGATCAAGGAGAGCTAAGACTTAAAACAGTTTTGTTCCCTACGAGACCTAGTTCAATTAGTTGAATTCTTTCCTTGACTGCAACTGCTAGAAGAAAGCTCAATCCCATCCTTATGCTCAAGAAAAACATTCCACTGCCTTCTCTGCCATGATCATCCTTTTCTTCTTGCTCTTTGTAACCATTCATTTTCACTCTAGGCTCCATGAAGGGGCATTTTTTGGAGCACATGAGACCTTCCTAATCTAAGGATACAGGCATAATAACTCTTCAAACTTTCAGTTTATCTTCCAAATGAATGACCCAGAGACTGTCCATATACGATTCAAGGCTTTTACACCAAGTTAGTAGTTCTTCCTTTTTCTCAAACATGGTGTAGAAACTGTTTTTATGGGTCAAAGTTTCTTTTATCAAACTTCAAACTGGTTCTTCCAACAGGCTAAAGGGTTTTGTAATGTCCTCTCTAAGGATCACCCTATATTTTGTGCTAGAATAACAAGTTCAATAAAAGAAAGGAACACAACGTAGTTAGAGATATTACTCTACCCAAAGTAAGATATTTCTTGTCTATCAATCATAGAGGATATTAGAACTTGACAATTGAGATAGCTTCACACCTTCCAAAGATTCCTTCAATTCTTCCTCATTGTTTGTTTTAGTTCTTGTTGGCTATTATTGCCCCCATTCAGCCCATTACAGATAACCAATCTGAGAAATCTTCAATGGGTTGAAATTTGTCACAATGGGTTAACACGTCATGTCTGCGACTAAAATAAATGTTATGCTTGTTTCGCTATTTAGCAGGCTTCCCTTTTTGCCAACTACGAAATGGTGAAACCTTTAGGCTCTACCACATGTTTTCATTTTCTTCAATGGTGCTAGTGCTGCATTTTCCCAAGTTTTATCCTCATTCTCCATCAACAATTGTGGTTTTCCCTTGCCATTAGATGATCAACTTCAGGGAGTTGCATGGTAGATCGTGAGATAACAGGATTGTGTGACATGGTGTTGTGAAGTTTTAGCATCATCGCCCCAAAATTTTTGGGGTCCCCCTTTTTCGAGCAAGCCTGGGCAATTTTCGCGGATTTTTTGAATTTTCTTGGTTGCCTTAGCAAATATTTTTTGAAGTTGTCCACAAATTTCCGATTTTAGAAAATTTTACACCTTGGATGCCTTCGGGTCAGGAGGGATGGGTTAGATTTGTTTTTCACCTAGTTTTAACTTCATTTTTTGGAACTGGTAACTTTATCCTTAGGCCGAACAAATTTCAAAGGCAACATTTATCGATGATTTGGACTATTCTTGGCAGGATAAATTTACAAATTTTGGACTTAGACGGTTTTATTTTGAAAATTGGATATAAATATATAATCTTTAGCATTTTCAAAATAAGTTTTTTAGAGTTAATTGTTTTGGAAAATTTTAAATTTTTTTGGTGAAAAGAAAATTTTGCGATAGTGAAATTGAATTGAAGAAAATCGATTTTGGATTCTAGAGAAATGATTTATTTTTGTCAAAAATTAAAATTGCATTGAAAAATTGATTTTGGATTAAATTGCAAAAATTGGTGTTAAATAGGTTAAATTTGCCTTGAAGATTTTTTAAAAATATTTAAAGTGATCGGTAAATTAAAATTGAAAAAAATCAATTTTAGCTTGCCAAATCCGATTTTAAATGATATTTTAATTACTAAAACATCATTAAATGAAAATGTTTAGCATCTCTGAGGCTCTATTAATTTTTTTTTTGCAATTTTGGTCTTAAACGGCAATTAAAAATGCAAAATTCACTATGGCAAAATTAATTTCTAGCTTGGCATTTAAATCTGGGCCAAAATTGTGCACTAATTAAATTTTCTCTCTCCTAAGGCTAGTCGGCCAACTAGGAGTGTGTAGAGTTGGGTATAAGAAGGCTTCCTCCTTCATTTCTCATTCTACAAGCAGGTCTCTTCCTTTCCTTGGCAATTTTGAGGCAGCCTATTTCCATTGTTGGCGATTTTTCTTTGCAAAGGGAGAACATTTCCAGACTTAGTATTTTTGCAAAGAGCAGATTTTCATGTTTGAGATCAGATTTTTTTCTTCCATAGAGAGCTGCAATTTTTGCCCTAGCCGAAATTTGTGGAGCCGAACTTTGTGGAGCCAAAATTTGTGGAGGTCTAATTTTCCTAGGTTGGAAGATTTTTGTTGAAGAAGAAGTACATGATCAAGGACCTGATTTTTGGCACCAGGATGAGCAATTTCAAGAGGATAGAATTCTGATTTCTTCAGCTAGGGCATCATTATTTGCAAAGGGCTTGAAATTCTTAGGTCTAATCCGAACTTCAAAGAAAACTTGGGTATTAGTAAAGGTGAATTCAATTCATTCTAGAGTTGAAAGGTGGTCCTTAAGCGGATTTCACTCCTTGTTCTTGTTTGGTTTTGTTTCTTTTGATTCTTCTTGCATTCATCATCCACCACTTCATCATCCCATCTATAGGTTGAAGATTGGAGAGATAAGTGTAGAATCCATGATAGGACATTTGGCGAGGTAGAAATAAGCTAGACCACCCTAGGAATGAAGTTGGGAGATATAAGTGTAGTCCATCCTAAGGCAACGAAGAGGCAAAAATAAGTGGTAGTCCCACCCCTAGGTTGAAGATTGAAGAATGATAAGTGTAGTGATAGGACTTGGCAAGGCAAAAATTAGTTAGAATCCATTGATAGAAAGAAGGTTGGAGATTGATAAGGGTAGTCCATATCACTTAGAACAAAAGGGCAGAAATAAGTGTTTAGGATGGTAGATGTTAGTGCAAGCAAGAACCCTAAGGGAACAAATACTAAGAAAGACAAAGAGGATATGATGCCCAAAACCATATTCTTCTAAAAGATAAGGCGAATTACCGATACTAATATCGGTACAGTAAACATGATACAGTTGAGAGACAAACAATGGATCAGGCTGCCAAGTTCCACCAAGATAATCAAGATGCCTACTTCACTCTCCTAGAACAGAATTGGGTACATGAAGGCAAGAAAGGAGTCACCAAGGCATCAAGGTTCATTCGATCGGACTTCAAATCAGAGTATGACAACCTCATTCTACTCAACTGAGTCATGGGCATCTCATAAGGTATGCAATTCAAGAATTGGATGTATTACTTTATTGATGAAATTGCAAATGGAAAGGGAAAATTTGATTGGGCTAGAATTATAAGTGAAAATCTAGAATTACAACTTAGGGCAGTGCAAAACTAGAAGCAATTCCACATGGGGTCCTAACCCTTCTATTTGATTGCAAGCCGGCAAATGTTGAAGTGCGAGCTTTGGTGAAGAATGAAATCAGGTGAAGGGCGAATTTGATTGAAGATTGAGATTCAAGAAGCCCCACAATTTCAAGAAAGAGTGGATTAGTAGAAGAGATTTGAAAATATTTGAGGCTAGGCAAGGCTTGGCTATTCATGCAAGCTAGCTTGGTTGGATTCAAATGGGAAGGTTGGAAGACTAGGAAGGTTAAGGAAGGCAAGGATAATGGGGGAGGTAAAGTTCGATTTCAAGGTAGTGGCCAAGAGCAAGGCTCTCAAGTTGCAAAGAAGTTCACATCCAGGGAAGCCATCAAAGCTAAGGCAAGATTACCCCAAGTGCATGAAGACCTCATCCTTTCAGGGTCTAGACATCAAGTATGAGCAAGTTCAAGTGGTGATGAGAAAGTTTCTAAGGACAAGCTCAAGCATCCAAGGCTTCACCTTATCTCAAGGATTGAATAAATTTATAAGATAAGGTTGATGAGGTGGCACTTTCATGTGCATGCAATCAAATCATGCCAAGTGTCCTATGTTCTCACTGGTTGACAAATTATTGTAATTTTCTCATTGGCCCACAAAGTTGGTGCCCTCATGTAATTGGTTGAATAATGCTAACCCTAATTAGGGTTTGTAAAATATAATCTTGGCCCTTGATTTTGCCTCTTAATCTCGGGCATTCATTGTAATTTGGAGCCTCTATATAAGGCCATTTTGCTCTCATTTGTGAGAGAGTTATGTTGGATAATTGTTGCCAAAATACTATCAAAAGTGTTCTTTATTCATTGTTGTGGCTTGCATGGTGAATATACATGATCATTTTGGTGTATTGCATGGTTCTTCTTATCTCTCAAATTAAAGTAGGATTTCATTTCATGTTGTTAGGGTAGAAGTAGATGGCTAATTGTATGGTGATGTTAGTGAATGTTTGATAGTGACCTATATACTAGGCCACTAGCATCCTAGTAGCTCGTTAGGAAGTCTTGTGTGGTAATCTAGTCCAATCGCTCCTAAGTTCTACTTGCATATCATCTTTCCACTTGTACTTCAAGTTGGGTTGGAAGAAAGGTGTTAGTGTGAAAATCCTAAGAGTATCCCTTAGAATCATTGCATCAATGGAGGTAGCGCCGCTGACAAGCTTTCATTTGGTTAGATCACCATCCATTTCCTAATTTCTCCATCCATAGGAGTAGTAGTAGAGCAATAAGAATTTAGTGGTAGGAGTAGTTGAAAGTGAAAGTGATCAAGGAGAGAAAAAAAAAAGTCAAGCAAGCGAAGTACCACCAAGTTATCTTCAAATGAATAACGTAAGCCTGCCTATGTGATTACCAACAAATCACATCGATATATTGAGTTAGTATCCATAGATGTAAGGAACATTGGAGTTCTTGCTTATGTCTTCATAAGTATTAACTTTTCAAGAGAGGAATTGAGGACTTGATATTCCATATCAATTGTTTAATTGCTATATGTTATGTAGTGGTACAAAAACTGACACCAACACGTGGCAAGGTGTTGACATTTCATGTTATTTCTTTCCGCATTTCTTTTGCTATTTGTTATGGGAAATTGTACCAACCATCTGATTTAAAGGATTTTTTCTACCAACAGGTGTTGTGGACCCTTGTAAGTGCCACGTTTTATGTTAAGTGTCTCTTCAATGATCAACGACCCAAGTTTCTTTCACGTTTTCACAACTGCTTTTTAGGGACCCTTGCAAAATGAGGATAGTCTACGGGTCAACATTACAAGTAGGTTAACACTTCATGTTATCCCATCCTGACAGTTTTGATAGCGGCATGATCTGTTTGTTTGTGGCCACGACATGTTACTAGGGCTAGTTCTTTAATGCAAAATGACTTTTTTGGTTTTGATATCACGATGCCAGTGCATCCCCATGCTTCTTCATGATCTACAAGGGTTTTCTTCTATCAGATTTATCTTTCCATTTGCTTGGTGTACTTATTTGGCTCTTTCTTGTCACTTCTGAGAATCATGTTTTATACAAAGATCAGATTTTCTTCTGATATTTATTTATTGCTCTCCTTTGTAATCTAAGTCTACCATGGTTGGAGTTTGAACTTCAAGTTTTATCTGAGTTATGCCTGATCTATAAAGTCAAAGTTCGTAAATGATTTTTGGGTTCTTCTCTGGTTTATTGGAGCAACATTGCACTCTGCAAATGTAACTTTCCTTTTTGCCTTTCATGAATAGAAATCTTAGTTTTTACCTTATCTTGTTAGTCTAATAAATTGTGCATTTTTTTTACCTTGTAGGGAGTATCTCTTTTCTATTTTCCAAGTTCATATGTTGTGTTTAACCTACTTATCAATGTTGTATGTGAACATGTTTCCTTACAACATCTCATTAGTTTTAGCTTGCATTTGATTCCTTGGAATATAGATTGGAGTCAAGATCTATGTATGTAGGTTCTCTATTCATGTTTTATGTAGCTCTAGGAAGAGAAAGTAACCATGTTTCAATTTGGTGTGTCACCCCATTTCCCTTTAAGCATTTACTTTTGTGCATTCCTTCTCCTTTTTTCTCAAAAGTTTAGTTTAGGTGCGTTCTGATTGTAAGGAAGTTGGCCTTCTCTAAAGATTCGACCTCAAAGTGCAAGTCCCACACTTGGAGGTTGTTTCAATGTTACACAAGGTCACTCGAGGATAATACGTTGGGCACGAGTGCAAACTTTTATGTCAACAATTTTTGGCATGCCCGATGGGACATTATTTCAACTATATAAGTTTGCCAGTTAGCCAATTAAGTTCCATCCATTGAAAATTTAGTTGTTATTCTCAGTGCCATCAAGCTTTGGAAGCATTTTATCAAACACCATGGCAACTCTAAGTACAAAATCTACTAGTTTGAAGTAGAAATAGTGTTGGTATGTGTAAAGATCATCTCTAATCTTTTATGTTTTCCTAGACTTTTTATGAAGTTTAAATGTTTTAACATGGATCCCCTTCATAGAGATGCCTCTCATTTTCCCCCGTATCATGAGGTTTCCCCCCCTTCACCCTCATCTTTTCAATCTCAATCAAGGTTGCAACCTAGTGTTGCCCCATGTTTCACTACTCAATCTTTTGAACAACCCCAAAATAATTTTGCCAACCCTAGAGTAAGAGATCTCTTTGACTATGTAGACAATTTGGGCCTTGGGTTTGCAAACCTAGTAAACATTTTGATTATGTTCATAATCCATATCTAGGTATAGATGGTGGCGATTATTCTTTTATTGAACTCTTTATGACTAGTTGGTTCAAGCAATTAGATGAATAGAAGGAGCAATGGAAACGTGATTCACAGGTCTGTGAGATGGTATCTAAGGTATATAATATTTTTAATGAGGCTCATTAAGCCTATCTCAAGTTGCAGAAGCAGCCTGAAATAAAATGGAGGCAATTTGCGGAAAACCTTGCAAGAAAGAATGCTATTGTAGAAGAAGAGACAAGGCTTAAGCTTGCTCAAATGCAAGTCGTTGAAGCAAGAGAGCCTTCAGATAGTGTGAGCCTCCCCAAATTACCATTTCAAGCTGCCCAAATCCTTAGCCTTCACTTCAAGCACCTCCTTATCTTGATGTATGTGAACCTTTATTTGATTACTGCCCCTTCTTGATCATTCTTGAGGAGGATATATATTTGTCCACATCAGAGATAGTTCCAGAACTGCAAGAAGAAGCACGTGTTGTGGCGGGAGGTCAAGTAGGAAGGACATCCTTGTCCTTGAGGAGGAATATGTTGGTGTGCATTAGGTCGCTCCTCAGCCAATTCACAATATCAAACAACGTAGACGGTCCAAGAAGAAGAGTTTGTTTCTTCTTTAATCGATCATATGGACTATTGTGACATGGAGATATCACAATGCATGGGGGGCATATATTTTTATGAACTTGAAGCCTCATATTTATCTAACAAGCCATCATCTCCTACGTCTGAAGAACATGTATTGTAGAAGCAACAAGTGGAAGAACACACACTACCAGCTTTACCTTTCGAGCCACTTTTGAGCTAGTAGGATACAAGTGTTGCAGAGCACAACAACGTAGTCAAGGCTGATTCCTTAGACCTGGAGCCATCAAGAGGATGCCCCATAAGGCATCTAGTTCTGCAACAAATCAACATGTTCCCCTTGGTCATGCTTATTTCAGAGTATGAAGATGAGTATCAAAAAGAGGAGCAAGTGTTTCTTGCTCAAAAAGACAATGTCCTAGTGCTGGAGAGTTTCTTTGTTCTCACCATTAGGAAGGTACTCCAAAATGTAGTAGTATTTTTGTCATGCTTGCTGCCTTGTCTAGTTGCCCACATGCATGAAAGGAGCAAAATATTGATAAGAAAGGGAAGCTATTTCAACAAGCTAGTTAATGGCTTTGTTTGAGTTCTTTTGTTTGTAAATACTTGTACATAGTGGAGTAGGTCTTTTGGCTTTCCAAGAAGTGCACAAACACAACTATTTCCCTCTTGGAAATAGAAGATTTTTCTTTTTTGCGTAGGTTGCAGATTTTGTAAAGTTATAGGTGGATAACACGTCATTCTTTGTTCCCAATGGATTGCTTATGAACACTAGTCTCATGCTTAGTAGACAAGTATCCCCTAAGTTGCCATAAATGTTGGCTATTTTGCCCCCATTCAGCCCATCATAGATAACTGATCTAAAATATTTTCAATAAGCTGAAATCTATCACATGGGTTAACACGACATGCCTGCAGCTAACCTTCACGTCATGCCTGTTTCGCTCTTTTGCAGAGTTCCCTTTTTGCCTCTTGGCGAAATTATTAGGCTCTACCATGTGTTTCCATTTTGTTCAATGGTGCTAGTGCTGCATTTTCTTAAGTTTTAAGGCACGTGCATCTTCATTCTTCATCAATGGTTGTGATTTTCTCCGCCATCCCATGATCAACTTCAGGGAGTTGCATTGTGGATTGTAGGATAACGAGATTGTGCCACGTGGCAGGGTGTTAACATTTCATGTTATCCCTTCCGTTTCTTTTTCTATTTGTTATGGAAAATTGTGCCAATAGTCTAATTTAAAGCTTTTTTTCTACCAACGGGGGTTGTGGGCCCTTCCTAGTGCCATATTTTATCATGTTTTATGTCGTGCATCTCTTCAATGATCAATGACCCAGGTTTCTTTCGCATTTTCGCAAGTGCTTTTGAGGGGCCCTTGCAAAATGGTGATGGTCAATGTGTCAACAGTACAGGCGGGTTAACACTTTATATTATCCCATCCTGATAGTTTTTGACAGCGACATGATTTGATTGTTTGTATCCATGACACGTTTCTAGGGTTGGTTCATTAATTTGAAATGACTGTTTTGGTTATATCACGATGTCAGTGCATCCCCATGCTGCTTTATGTTCTGCAAGGATTTTCTTCTGTTAGATTTTTCTTTCCATTTGCTGGGTATATTCATTTGGCTATTTCTTGTCACTTCTGAGAGTCAAGTTGCATACAGAGATCAGATTTTGTTCTGATATTTCTTATTGCTCTCCTCTATAATCTAACTCCACCATTGTTGGAGTTTGAATTTCAAGTTTTATCTGAGTTATGTCTGGCCTATAAAGGCAAAGTTTGTAAATAATTTTTGGGTTCTTCTTTAGTTTATTGTACATTATGCTCTACAAATGTAACTTTTCTTTTTTCCATTCATGAATATAAATCTTAGTTTTTATCTTATCTTGTTAGTTTGATATATTGTGCATTTTCTTGCCTTGTATGGTTTATTTCTTTTCTATTTTCCAAGTTCATATGTCGTGTTTAGCCTGCTAATGAATGTTGTATTGTGAACATGTTTCCTTGCAACATCTCATTAGTTTTAGCCTACATGTAATTCCTTGGAAGATAGATTGTAGTCAAGATCTATGTATTTAGGTTCTTTATTCATGTTTTGTGCAACTCTAGATAGAGAAAGTATCCAATCTTCAATCTGGTGCATCACCCCATTTCCCTTCCAACATTTACTTTTATGCATTCCTTCTCTTTTTCCTCAAAAGTTTAGTTTAAGTGCATCCTAATTGTAAGAAAGCTGACCTTCTCTAGAGATTCAACCTCAAAGCACAAGTCTCACACTTGGAGTTTGTTTCCATGTTACATAAGGTTGCTCGAGGATAACACGTTGGGTATTGGTGCAGAGTTTTGTGTCAACAATTCCAATAAATATGAATCATCATGGCTAAACTGACCAACATCATCCCTTAGAAGGATGCTACCAACAATGGGGCCTAGATTACCCCTAGAAGCACCATCAATAGCTTTACAGTTCCATCCAATGATTTCCTCTAGGGGATTAAAGGCCCTACTTTATTTTCTTGATAAACTATTCACGTGGGTAATATTATAGTAAGTTGGGGTCAAACTTTATAAAGAAAGTGTCATGGGAAAATATAGGGAAGGGCATTTGATGTACTCCACATAGGGGGGTTAACAACCACCTTGTCCCAACACCTTGAAAACTCACCAACAAATTCATATGCTTGAAAAAAGCAAAAGCAATGTATTATTGCCTTATATAATGAAAACATGCCCTGAAAAAGGCTTACAAAACATGTTGAAAGAAGCCAGAGCATATTATAGAATGCTAGAATTTAGCAAAGGGATTGTTCACAATGAAGATGGATAAAACCTAGATCTATCACTCCCCACACAATCTTCGCACCATTTGGTAACAAAACCATTTCCTTATTTTATGTTACTTCCATTCCCAATTGCACTTACCTCCATGCTTATGCATCCTCCTTTTAGGTAAGTAGAATTTTTTGTCTTTTGATTTTGATTGGTTTTTTGAAATTTTCATCCCCTTTGTCTCAAAGTGGCTTGAATTTTTATTCTTAAGCTTGTCCCTACTTTGTTTCTTCCTTCTATCCGATGTTTCTGATTTTTCATGTTTAGGGCATGATTTTTGCCCTAATGTGGTCTGCTCAAAATTCTAAGCATGTACCATCTCTTTCTGGGGATCTCCTTGTTTCTTTTGCTCTAGACTTAGTTATTCAATGTGCACCTTGGGACTGTACACCTAGTCTAGATGCATACTAGTTCAGATGTGTCGTGTAGATGCTATTTGGATGTGTCTAGAATGCTCATCCTTGACACATCCAAAGCACATCTAGATACGCCCAATCACAAGTCTCAATTTTTATTATTTTTTCTCTTAGTTACCTAGTTCGCCTGTTTTAGGGCCGGATTGGGGTTGGTTATTTGGTTTTGGTCCAGTTTGCCCAAAGTTCGAACTCAAGCAGACTGGTCTGTTCAGGTTGAGCCAAGGTTGAATCAGGGTCGAACTAGGGCAAAACTAGGTAGATGAAGTGTGAACCAAGTACACTTGCATTGACAAATATTCTATAATTTAATGTGGAAAACAATTATTATAGAATTTGAATAAGACCTTTAACATTATAAAAAAAAATTTGTTGAAGTTCAAATATTTATTACGTCAAATTAAACTAACCCTCAAGACTTCTTCCAATGAAATTTTTATATCCAATTGCTAATAGTAACCCCTATCCGATTCATTGAAAGATCTCTATAGTGATAAATCATGTTTTAAACATTAAACAATATCTTCAATAGGTGAAGGGAGTTGCAACAAGTAGGATGTTAATTACAAACAAAAAGGCTCTTTGTATAGTTAAAAAATAATAAGCATTTGAGGTCTTGGAAGCGAGAATGTTATTGATGAAGCTGATCCCATTGGTTTGGCACTATTTCTGAACCAACTAATGCCTTTGATGAAGAAGAAAAAGAAGAAGAAGAATTAGATAATCCACTAGGCGATTGAAGCTTAGTATAAAGTTCCAATTGTTGAAAGTCAAAACAATGATACTTGAACTCAATATTTTTATTTTAGTATTTTAATGTTGATATGATGCTATGATGCTATGATTACAGGTTTATGGTATTTTTGTTGTTTTTATGATACTAAGTGGCATTCTAATCTTAATTCATGCTTCTGGATTGCATACATACGTAAATACACATACACATATATAAAATTAATTTTACATGTTTTTGTACCAATGAACCCAAACGAACCCAAATCCCTTCTCAAAATTTTCCTGTACTGGTGAACTGGTTCTTCGTACCCGAACTCAAACCGGTAACTTAGGGTTTTCTTTGAGAAAAATCTAGAAAGGCCCTTTATGAGGCAATGGAATGATGTACATTATGGTTCTGCTTCCAGCCTCGTGCAAGGAGCATTGCAATTTGATCCCATTGGGGTGTTTCCCCCAAATTCCCATTTGATTTTGGAAGTACAGTACAACTTTGAGTTTGCACAATATGAGTATTTGATGATGTTATTGTGTCTTTAAGGTGTATTCAATTCACATTTAATATTTGTCTTTGGCATTTGCATTGATCAATGATGAAGTACCATACCTATCAAATGATTTAGTTATACTATTGAATATGTTTTTTGTGTATATATAGAAACCCACATGTACTCAAACCTACATGAGCCCCAATTTTGTAAGTCAAACACATCGTTCATGTCAATAAAATCAAAATTTTCTTGCTAAGTAGGTTTTGGAGGACATGAATGCTATATATTGAAGATCCTTGGATTAAGGTATTGCAATGAGAAAAAAAGATGTCTAGGCTTGATAAATTTGGTCCACCATCCAAATAATTATAGTTTGTGGTTTTGGTAAGAAAGGTTAACACCAAAAAGTGGGTTTTGGCATCACGAGTTGGGTCTCATCAACTATGAAGCCACATTGCATGAGAGCTGATAACATTGTCTGGGGATAGCCTTTAAATAATCCCCCATGTGAGTTTGCAAAGGAAGCACATGAGGAAAGCGTAGTCAAGAAGTCTCTCCAAAGAATGAAATTATAGAGCACCAAGGCCCTTGGAGGATATTAATAATGAGATTTGTGGGCCACTTAGAACATCTCCTTTAGGAGCCAAATACTTTCTTATGCCATTGATGGCTACTCCATTTTTTTGGATTTGCTGCATTCAAATCAAGGATGAAGCATTAGAGCCTTTTTGGAGAGAAGGCATAAGAGAAGGATCAAATGTCTCTCATTAGAGGGGACCTAAAGAACATATTAGCAGAAAAATTAAACAATGTCTCATATATCATGACATCACATGGTAGCACATCGTCCATCAACTCCATATCAAAATAAAGCTGCCAAAAGAAAGAATCTCACCAACATGGAGATGACTATGTTACATGTCAAGAGGATGGACCTTATGTTCTAGGAGATTCTCTAGTTTATGCTGCCCACATCATCAATAGACACGAATTTGTACTCTCATAGGGTGTGCTGCACATGAAGATTTGAAGGGTAGAAAACAAGTTATCTTCCTATTGCCATCTTCATTGTACATATTCAACATATCAGACACCATAAATGCCCTAAAGCTTCCACAACACTTTCTTGGTGATTCACTAAGAGCGAAAACAAGGGGAATAGGAGATCTAGAGCTGTGTAACGTTGCAAGAGAGTTTGTGATGAAACCTAATGTTGAAAATGGAAAAAAATATCACAATTAAATTTCGACTTCTATCACATTGTATTGTATCTTGCTGGTAACTATACCAAGAGCTTGTAAGAGATAGGGAATAGGCAAAGAGAAGAAAGGCTTAGTGAGACAACAAACATTGCAACTATAATAATAAGATTATATCATCATTATACGAGTAAAGGGATTTAGGATTGGGCAATATGAATGAACTTAGTGTAAATGAATGTATGCAACCTCTTCTTTAAGAAGTTGTATTATCTTTGTTCTTATTTAAGTCATCATTGTAGTTTTATTCTTCTCGATTAGTGTTAGCTTTAACAAGGGTAATAAGAGGTTGCAAGCTAGCTCACTGTCAAGACCTGGTTAACTAATGCCTAAGGGGATTAAGAATTATATTTTGGAAGCTTATGTTGGCGCAAATAGAAATGGTAGGAAGTGAAACTTAAAAAAAATTGAAGAAAGAAACTATAGAACTATGCTAACTAGTAATTTTGTCCTTTTTGAATTTTATTATATATTTTTTCAAGTATTGTAGCTTTGGCTGTTGAGAAGAATCAGAGGAGTTGCTGATGTAAGATTGATAGATCAATCTAGTGAATGGAATTTTTTTTGAAAGTGATTAAGAATATAGACAAAGCTTGGACTAGAGATGTAGATTATTGAGTTGAAAGAATCTTGGATTGTAAGAACCCCAATAGGTTCTAACTTCACCACTGTAATATCCCTTGTGTTTCAATTTTTATATTTTAAGTTTTGTATCAAATGCATTTCGTCAAATAATTGGTGTGCAAAGTTTGAACTGAATTTTCTGATCATTCTTGTGCCAAATTTTGTTATAGAACTTAAAGACTTTGCAAAGCAATTCCGTTAAACACTTGACATTCAAAATTAAGAACATTACTTTATCATGCTGTCATAGGAACATACTGGCAACAGATATAAAGTCTGAAATAGTTGAATAGACTAATAGGCATTAAACCAAACAATTTGGCATGCAAAACTTTATTTAATTGAAGTATTCAAAATGCATACAAATGCCAATTCTAATGTATTGAAAAATTATTACAGAATGAAAGTTTACCTGATAATTCAACACAACAGTCCATTTTCAACCCTTTTCAACAATTAACCTCTGCGAATTGCATATATATCTCCAATGCCCAAGCTGGATGATTGGTAAGACCCCAAATGGTGATTTTTTCCCTTTTAAATAAACCCTAACACAACTTCTAAATACCACACATGTAGACCAAGGAAGGCTATGGCTAGTGTTATTCAGGTACTACCACCACTAAAGATGTATAATTTCTGCCCTTTGAGCCATGTCCCCAACACTGATATCAATTGAATTATTTCTGCTGATAACCTTCACAAAAGCTGAAACTATTATCCACCAAATTCAATGATTACTCCAAGTTGAAGCCATCACTCAATTGCACAATTCATTGGATCTCTCACCAATTCAAAGTGCTGATAACCAGAAGAATTCACAACTCTCTAGGCGAATGCTAAAACCCTTGGAAACTCCAAAGCCTTCACGAGAACACAATAAAGAAAACCATCAAGAATGAATCTATTTCCTTTTGCCTTATATAATTCCTACGTTATAAATCAATCATTAGGTTTCATGAATACACTTTTCATAACTATTTGTGCTTTTGTTGCATTTGAAATATAACATTTAATTATATTTCCCTCCTTTTGGTGCACACATTAAAATATAAATTTAGCTGTATTGAACACTAATATTTTCCTTTTAAATAACACTTTATCACTTTTTTTTTCTATGAATATAGTAAGTAAAATGGATTACACATCAAAAAACCATTAAATCTCTGGTCGAGATAGTATTACTAGTAAAAAAACCTACCGAGGCATACCATATAGGTATCTATACAACGTCATCAACCTGCCTTTATATATACATATAGGATGCTTTTGGATAGATCGTTACAAAATGTAAACTGAAAAACAACTAGATACTGGCCACAAACTCGTTAGACCATGGTTACGGGGAGACCCATCTCCCCCTAGACTTTTCGCATCTCCAAAGACCTCAAAAAAGGTTGGAGACTTCACGATGAAGTCTCCTGAAGTCTCCTAGTCTCCTGATCCAAAAAGTGAAGTCTCCTGATAAAATATAAATGTAAAATATAATATTAAATAATTTTAGCCCTCATTTAATTTTTTTTTAATGCAAAAATTAAGACCAATGAGATACAATATTGTGGTTATGTGAGGTTTGAAATATTTGACTCTATATTAACGTGACATTACTATTATTATTTACTTTAGTCTTTTAGTTTTACAGTATTACTATTTTCAAATTTTGTATTTAGTATTAAACTCTTTAAACTTTAGAAAAAAAATTGCCGTCTCCAAGTACCCCTGTCTCCTATTTTTGAGATATTGTCGTACCGGTACCAATACCAGTACCGAAGACCTCCAAGTCTCCCCGTCTCCCGGTGACCTTGCGTTAAACCCATGCTCCAATGATATTATTACTGACATCAGCTTTATCACAATCAAAAGCTCCAATGAGGGGCTCAACTGCATGTTTGGTACTGCTCCTGTCTGCCCAACTGGGAGTGTTCTCTCTTTCCTGCTGGATTTTCTTGTTTTCTTGAGCAATATCAATGCCTTTGTCTTTGGTGAACTGTTTCAGGGCAGCTAGTTCCTTGTGATTCAGCGTCTCATTGTATGCATCAAAATAATGAGCAGATTGGATGCCCTCTTTATATACAATCATTGCTCCTTCATGTACTAGAGTCATAAATCTCTCTTTGGAGATATCCAGCACAATACATACCTGGGTCATGATGTAAAAATGTGTTGCATTTGAAGCTAAACTCAGTAACATTCCTTCTGCTATCTTGAAATATTTCCTCATTCATCCACTTCCAAAGATAGCAAAGAACCTCATTAGATAAAGAAAACCAAAAATTATTAAGCTTCATATTATAGGCCTCCACAAAACCAGTAAGAATTTCATGCCTAGACATTCCTGGTTTGCTGTTCCATAAAATAGGACTACCAAGAAAAAGAGACCAGACTCTTTTTGTTGGGATGCAATCAAAAACTAAATGTTCATATGTTTCAGGATATCCATAGGTTCAAGAACAATAGAAGATAAAACAATTTCATTAGCAAGCTTTTTAAGGAGCGCCCATCTGGAACACAACTTTGGTTCCACATGAGAATGCCAGAAAAAATCAAAGTAAAAATGCCACCTAGAACTTGGCCAGTCAAGACTCCAGTTGAGATTAATCCTATCAAGAGTCAGAGAATCCCTTTTAAGCATATTATAAATCTGCTTAGTAGACGTATCATTATAGAGATTACCATCAATCTATTTCACCTGCAGAAGAAATTTATCACTATTACAAATCTTGCCAGGGAACCTTTTACTGACTGCTTTAATAATCATAGTGTAAGTTTTTTTCTGAGTCTGAGGAATATTAAACTTATTGTTAATCTCCTCCAAGACCCCAACCAGTTGTCAATCAAATGTCCCTAACAAAAGAGATCCCCTTACCAAACCAGCATTTTGCAGAACGGGATTAAGGCTAACGGTTATTAAAATAGACATCCCATCATGTGAGGCGGTCAAGGACAGAATAAGATGGGGATCCCCCAATAGCATATTTGGAGCAAATTCGTTTCCTCACCTTAGACCAGGCTTTCCAAATTGAAACAAGCAATTTAAAACCAAAGACTTTAACATTATACTCTCCAAGAACAATATTATAAATAGGGATGTCTTTCCATCTTTTAGCTTTACAAATAGAGGCTTTGTTTATATTATTCTTCACCAGTACTTTCAAGGGTTCATTTCCTTGCATTGCATTGAATAGCCACTTGGATGCCAGAGCAAAACCATGTACCTTAAGATCCTTCAGGCCAAGTCCACCATCCTGTCTTGGTGTTCAACACCAATCCCACTTAACACAATGTCTTTTTTTACTGCCCATACCATCAGACCATAAGAATTCCCTTAGGATTTTTTCAAGTTTATTTGTTTGATTATTGGAGAAAAAAAGGTGCAGAGGAAAAATAGATAGCATGTGAAGGCACCACATTTTGAACTACTTGCACTCTACTAGACAATGATAACAAGTGTGTTTGCCATTTAATATGCTTCTTTTCAATTTTAGAAAAGAGCCATTCCCACATATCTCTAGTAGAGGACCCTACCACAAAGGGTATGCCAAGGTATCTTGTTATTGTGTTTAGACCAGCCCCTGGCCATATTTGTCAGAAGTCCGCTTAGGACTACTTTCAGACCACCCCATAATAGTAGATTTGTGATGAGTGATTTTTGATTCTGATGCCAAACAAAAGAATTGCAATCTGTTGATAGCATTATCTAAATTCTCCTTAGACAATTCCACAAAGAGTGTTGTATCATCTGCAAATTGCATATTGATAAGTTCTTATTGGGTAACCTGAGACCCTTAATTGGGGGACCTAGCTCTGAGGCTCTCAGAATGTAATTGAGAGCATCAACAACAATTACAAATAACGTGGGAGCAATAGGCATCCTTGCCTAATAGACCTTTTTAACGTAATGGGCTTAGACAATTCACCATTGACCTCAATAACTGTAAAGGAATCTTTGAAGAGAATGGAAATCCATTTGCAAAAATACTAAGGGAAGCCAAAAGCTTTCAACTACCAATAACAAAAGGCCATTCTACTCTATCATACGCATTTTCAAAGTCAAACATAATCATACCCAACATCTGACCATTAGCTTTTGCCTAATTCATGCCTTCCCAGCTGGTGATCAAAGTTTCTAAGATGTTTCTCCCCCGAATAAACCCAGTCTGAGTCACTGAGGCAATCTTATTAAGAATATTGATTAATCTCCTGGCCAACAACTTAGCCACAATTTTATATGACAAATTCAATAATGATTTAGTTATCCATTTTTTAACTTGAGTATTGTTCCCTTCTTTAGGGAGAAGTTTAACCACTCCCCTGTTAATGTTCTCCCCCAAAAAATCTCGGTCAAAGGTATCTTCATAAAGTTCCAAAAGTTCCACACCAGTCCATTCCAAGTTTTATTTATAGAAGTCCACTGGTTTGATTCTTATACAACATGTTAAAACATTCAGACACTAGGATTCTCATGTTTAGAGGCACCTCCATCAGAGTTAGACAATGATGGTTTGTTTGAGCTCTTCTTTTTCTTTTCCATACCTTTGGTAACAACCTCCTTAACTTGTTCTCCATTTTGAATTACCTCATCTCTTGTTGGGTTAGTAGATAATCTTTGAGAAGCAGCATCTACCAAAGTGGGACTAAGCACGAGGAAGGCTTTTGGGCCAAATATGTCATTTTGGCACTCCTAATCTTATTTTCCCTCGAATTAATGGTTTCTAGGGCTATCTGTAGACCATTCTTTTTGGGAGGGGATTTCATTTGGAGGGTTCAACTTGGTAGGACTGCATTCAGATTGACAACTGATTGAAGGAGTTAGGGTTAATGTTCTCTACATGCTCTGTAGGGATTACCTCATAGTCAACCTCATATAGAGGATTGGCTAGGGTAAGGAAACCAGATTTATTGCTCTCATCAACTTGCATCTTATTATTATCTTTGTCTCGTCCATTATTTACAATGTTTTTACATTTATCAATGTTTACATGGCCATTAATTTTTATCCATAGAGGAGTTTTCCCATTAATAATTACATAATTAACATTGATTTTTTTTAATATTCTTCAAAGAGGGGCAATCCTTCGTATGTCCATTAATTTACAGTGAAAGCAAGGTCCAAGATAACCAAGGAGAGCCAACGCCCATGAGAAGAATTCCCCCTCTAATTCAACAGAAATTTGGTTGGGTATATCCACTTTTGATTCTAGGGCTATCGAGACTCTTGCATTAAGATGGGGAAAAATAATCCTGAATTCTTCCACTTGAAGGACCGAATGCAAGGGTTTGAGGATCTAGGGTAGGAAGGGCTAGAGTTTGATTGTAAGTTCTTGATCTCCGTCTAGTTAGGAGAAGATCCGGTAATGACCTTGTCTAAATCTCTCGTAGGAGACCATTGGAAAATCCTAAACAATGCCTGGCCAACATTTTGGAAGCCTTTCTTTAATGCATGCTCCTGCATCTTGTGATTTTTCAGATTCCTTTTTGAATCATCCTGCTAAAACTTATATGAATTCCAAGTTTTTTTCCCCAGACATTACTTAGCCAATCGTCCAGGAAATTTCTAGCAGGTAAAAACTTGTTATCCATAGAAACAAAAAAAATGGCAATACTTTTTGACCTTGATTGTTCTGATCTAATGGCCCTAGACATATCTTTGTTGGGAGAAAGAGACAAGGTTTTCAACACAGTATAAGGAATCTTACCCTCTTCTTTCCCTATAGTGTTTGGAGTTTGGATGTTGCAACTGTCTCCCCCTCCACATCCCCATTTGATTCCAAATTTTCACTTCTGGTGATTCTTCCATTGAACAATGCAAAAGAAGGGCAGACGGGAGAAGAGTGCTCAATGAGAACTGATTTGTAGGAAGGTTTTTCTCCAATGTTCGACTCTTCTCCAGAATTCCTTTTTAATACCGTCCTCATTCTTCTCCAGATTAATCCCCTCATTTACTGATTCCATAAAGAATTTAAAACCCAACTTGAGTCTGGAAAGGTCGAGCCCTAGTTGGCATAGATACAAAGACAAGACTGTAGACATATGAGAAGCTAGATAAGTTTAAGGAATGACAAGATTAGTACGATGCACAACCAACACCAAACGAGCAAAGGAAACACAATTAAAAAATAAAATCAAGAAATAAATGAAGCCCCGGGCAAGTGCCAACAAGTGTAGGCACATGTATCGAGGAGACAATGTGGCACCCTCACAATACAACCACTTGCAGAGCACTCGCCAAAATCATTCACCACAAACTCCTGTAGCTCAAATTCCACTCTTTATCACTTATTATAAAGTGTACTTTTAAAATATTTAAACACCTTTTTAAATAAAGCCACACTTAATTTATCAATGCTATGCACTTAATAATTAATTATTATGAAAGTAAAACTTATACCTTAATAATGATTATAATGTTATAACTCCATCAATCATTGTGTTTCAATTCTGACTGAACTTTAGAGTTAACTATTGTATCCATTGTGCATCGAACTGCCTTAGTAAAACTAGTAAGCATCCATCTCAATCAACCCCTGACCAGCTGTACTTAGTAAATCCTCAAATACCTAATCAACAAGGATGCTAAGGGTCATTACTGCAATTGAAGCGGATCCACTGCCTCTGCCAAATGGAGGAATGTCGAATAAATGACTTACTATAAATACTAAGTGTACCAAACTAACCCAAACAAAGAGCAAACCTGAACATCCTTGACCTCTAGAGTGGGACAACAAAGACCCTTTATCCATTTGATTAGCCTTTGAGGCTTAAATAATAGACTAATCACACAAACTATGATGCTCATGAAAAATGGGGACATTACCTAGATTCTGTTATAACAACTTGGGAATCCATGGTTAGAAGAACTTTGATGCCAAGAAAGTTGATTTTCTAGAGGGAATCAAAGAAAGGCTCTTCATGAAGGTTGCATCCAAAAGAAAGATCTTGTCTCTAGAAAAGGAAACATCTCTAGACAATGAGAAATTTATCTAAGGAGAACAAGAACCAATGACCATGAGAAGTGGGAGGGAATCCTAAGAGAAAATAGAATGTATGGGAAAGAGATACAATAATTAGGGATCCAAAGATAAAACAATGAAACAAAGGCCATGTAGATAGAAAAGTAAGAGGAAAATGGGAAGAGCTACAGTGTTATGAGGAAAGAAGATTAGTTGTGGAGAGAGAGATTAGGAGATTGAAATAAGATCAAAACATAATTAAGAATGGAAAGAGAAAAAAAAGATAAATTAGAGAAGTGGGTCCGGTAGAGAAAAATGCACAAAATAATGAAAATAAATAACAAAAAAAAATGTACTTTCGAAAACACAAAAGTAGAAGAGAATGTTGTAATAGCACCACTTGGGACTTGTTGGCCTATAGAGGAACAAGCCCAAGAAATAGGGTTTGATGAATTAGATTAAAGAGTTAGTGAGAAACATGTTGGCGAAGTCCAATCACATTTTTCCCAGGTGAAGGAAACATAATACCAAATATAGGCAAGATCTAATTCTGGATGAACATAACCCACATGCCTTGAAATGAAGTGCGAACCCATTGGCAAGTCAGCCACATGCATAGGAACATCGAATGATGAGCCATAAAGCTTCGCAAATCACGGAAATACTTGGCATAATCAGAAAACTCCAACTTAGCTGTTAAACATTAAGAACATGTAGGCCCAAGAAAGAGTCCACAATATCTCCACTGTGAAGTATTATATCAAGGTACAAACCTAGACATAATTAAAACATGATGTCTATAACATGCCATATGATTCACAACAGCAATTGAGTCAAATCAAAGAAAAGCCACAGGAAACACAAAAACTAACAAACAAGAACAAACTGAAAAGTGCATATTTTTGGGTGATGCAAGACTGTCATGAACCCAAGGATGCTCCTACATCAGACACCTCTAATGAGAAGAAGATGTTCCATGAGAGGAACTCATGAACATCTTACAGGATTTAGGATGCAAAATCCTATGCTCATTCTTGATCCAAACATTGTCCTTATTTGTACCACTATTTCTCTTCCTCCCAACTTTTCTTTCTTTTCATCTTCTCTTCTTTGCCTCGCATCTACATTTGGTAGTAAGGGACTTTCACCACCATTTTCTTTCTTCTGCAACTCTGATTTATGTCTTTTGTAAGACTTCATCCCATCCACTGCCAAAGCATTTTAATAAACAGCTCTTTCTCTCATACCATTTGGTGTCAATTTGTTCTCAGATCTAATCACAAAATCTTTCTTCAAATCCATGTCATCCTCTGCCTTTTGCTTCTCTACACAGCTACTCTTCACAAGATCAAGTTTCTTGCTCCATTCTCTTCCTCCTTCAAGGAAGCCAAAGTAAACTTCTGCCCGTCCTTTTCAATGGTAACCAAGTTTCTTTTGCAATCATAGATATCTCCTCTATCAAAATGCCAAGGTCTACCCAAAGTAACATGATAAGCACTCGTAGACAAGACATCAAACAAGGAATCATCTTTGAAAGAGCCAATAGTAAAGTTCACAAGACATTTCTCTTTCACCTTTACCAAATGATCATGTTGCAACCAGCTTATCCTATAAGAATGTCTAAGGTTATCTACCAAGCTTATTTACCATCTCTTTTATTACCAAATTATCAGTACTTCCACTATCTCCAATAACCTTACAACACTTCACCCCTGATTTGCATACGATTCTGAAAAGATTCTTCCTTGGTCCAATCTTCACTTTGCTTTGCTCCACCAAAGCTCTCTTAAGCATAAGGGATTCTCCCATTTCAGGTTCCACCATATTCTCCTCTAGTACTTCAGTCACCTGCTCCTCATGTGCCATGAAGTTCTTTTTACCATTACCTTTACTAGATCCCTTGAGATCGGATCTATGTCCAATTTTGCCACACTTGAAACATTTGCACAAGAATTCCTCGCTACTACTTCCTCTTCTTGGTGCCTTCTGATCTAATTTTTTTCTTCACTTAGGTTTAAACTCCTCTTCACTTGTCTGCTTCTCCTTGCTGCTATTTATCAACTTCTCCTTTCCTCTAGATTACTCTGTTGTCTTCTTTTTACCTTCTCTTCTACCTTAAGAGCATATTGGTAAGCATCCTCCACTGTAGAAACTCTCAGCATACTCATCTCATCTTGGACGTTAAATCTCAGACCATTTATAATCAAGCCACCTTCTCTTAGATATCTCTTGGTGTCTAGATCTGATTGTCATCTTGTAAAACCCCTCAATGTAATCCTTCACACTCATGTCCTGCTTCAAGTTCTGCAACTTCTTGAACAATTCCAACTCATAGTCTTCTGAACTGAACTTAGCCTTCATCTTTGCAACCATTTGCCTCCACCTAGTGATTTTCATTTCACCATTTTCCTCTCTATTCTTCTGAAATTCTTTCCACCACAAGGCATCATGCCCTTTCAAACTTGGTTTGTGCTGACCTTACCCTCTTGTGGATCTCTGATATCTTCAAGATAAAAACAGTCTTCCAACTCTCCTATCCAATCTATCAAATCCTCTGGATGTAAAGAGCTAGAAAAGTTAGAAACTCCATTCTATGACTCTTACTGACTTGTGCCACTACCCTCAACAATATCTCTTCATCTGTTGGTACCTCAGTCTCTAGATCTTCTGCAACCTCTTCATATTCTTCATCTGGTTCTGGATTTCCTTTTCAAACCAACTAGTGCATTATGAATTTCATTCTCATCTCATTTTGGAAATCCTCCATCATTTGCTCTAATCTCCTAGGGTTTATCCTTCTTGCCAGCATCTCTTCCTTCCCTTTGGTGCAATTGCCTCATGTCAGCGATTTGACTCCAAGGTTTCAATTGCCTATCACTTGGTGATCTGTTAAACACACTTTCAGCCTATCTCGACTTGATGTTCTATTCAACCACTGGATGTGTCAACACTTATTCAAGGTTCACAATCATCAAGATCTACTCTCATATTCATCTTATGCAGATCCTTTGCAGTTGTGGGTAAGATCCACACTCCCCCACCCCACAAGAAGGATTTTTAGTGTGTCACAAGCTCAAGAACTAGATCGTGTTCTGTGACCATTTGATGTAATCACAAATAGAGGGAACTCAATGAGATATGTCCAAACCATGCAACCCAAGTCACACTGTAGAAACAACAACCAAAAGCATAACAAGAAACTGGAAACATGTGATATCGGATCTTCATATACAATTGGCCAGCAACATGCAGGCTTACATTCTAGGTATACATGCTTGTTTTACAATAGAAATCTAGATCTAATCCAAAGGCTAACCTTCCAGAGGTTATCCTTCAAGCTGACTTGCTTAACAAAGATCAAATGCCTCAATATATAGAGCCTTCATGATAAACATGTTGGCCAAGATCAATCGCATTTTCCCAGGTAAAGAAAATGTATTCCAGATATAGGCGAGGACCTAAATCTGGATGAACTTAACCCACACGCTATGGAATGAAGCATGAACCCATAGGTAAGCTGGCCACAAGCATAGGAACATCAAATGATGAGCCAAGATGCTTTGCAAATCATAGTAATACTTTGCATGATTAAAAAACTCCAACTTAGCTGTTAAACATGAAGAGCACACAAGCCTCAGCAAGAATCCACAATATGTCCACCACAAAGTATCAGATTGAGGTGTGAACCTAGACAGGTAAAAATGATGTCCAAAACATGTCATATGATTCGTAGCAGCAACTAAGCCAAATTGAAGAAACACCACAAGAAACATAGAAACTAACAAACAAGAACAAACTGAAAAAGGAAATATGTTTTTGTGATGCAAGATTGCCATGAACCCAAGCATGCTCCTGCATTATGATCCCATGTAGGAATTCAAGGAGATGAGAGTGAGAGCCATTGCGGCATCTTAGATGCTAGCTCCATAGCCAGTAGAGCATATTCCTTGTTGCAAGCCTGCCAAAACAATAGGTACAAACACAAAGGTTAGGCACTAGGGGAAATTATAGTGTTGGGAGTAAAGGAGGGTACTATGATGGGATTAGAGGTGGATTTTAGGGTCAAGAGGGGTAGATGTGCAAAAGGACTTATTTATTTTAGGATAAAACTTAGACATATGCAAGGAAGTGTATGACTAATGCTAGAATAGACTAGTGTGGGTTGTATGAAAATACTACACGACTCTTTCAATTGTCCAATGACAACAATTCTCTAGTGATGATTATGCTTCTGGATTTGATTGTGTATGCTTTTTTATCATCAACGTTTCGGATCACACTCTGTGATTCATACATCTTACATCCTTCTCTCATCCTGATGATGGCTCATAGAGTGTGATCCGAAACATTGATGATAAAAAAACATACACAATCAAATCCAGAAGCATAATCATCATTAGTAATGGATTGTGGAAATCTGATATTATTAAACAATTCTCTAGGTAAATTGAAAGAACCCCAAACATAAAATAACCTATCATTTGAAAAAAAACCACATGATTGGGAGGCTGAGCACATCATGAAATCCCTTGATACAGGAGTTGGAAGAAAGTTGAGGTAGAGAGAAAAAAAATATCTAAAACACGATTTCTAAGAAGTTGGACAAAAATATTTAGGGTTGGGATGAATTTGTGAAAGAAAATGCTAAAAACCTTTGTAGAACCAAAGATGGGGAAAAGGGTCACCTAGTAGCAATGATCAAGAGAGGAATCAGCAGTGCAATACAAGAGAGGAATCAGCAGTGCAATAGAAGAGGACTTAATGGAGGGACAAAAACATAAAAGAGTGATTATCTAAACATTGTACTGCAGAAAATAGTTGATAAGCACAAATCAATTTTCATGATAAGCCATCGCTATTAATTTAATTAGTTGAAAATTGTTAGCCTATATATTTTTTGTTTGATTTTAAAGCATCAGATGAATATATTATATTTTATTTGAGAATTAATTTCATCGAGGATTTTTATATTATATTATTATATTATATTGTAGCTCATAATTATCGACGACTCCTCTTGAAGTGTACCCGGAAAATTAGTTGTGGAAAAGCTGAGCTCTCTCTTTTAAATAAATTCCATTGACAAATTTGAAGGTACATGCTTTTATATATATATAGTTTGTTTGTTTGTATAGGTGCTAAATGTCTTGAAATCATTCGAGCGCTGAGATCAATTTGATTAACTTAAAATTTCTTTTAACTTAAAAGCAGGGCCCCTACTTTTCTTAGACTATTCATGTAAAGTTATTTAGGGATAAGATTGGGAATCGATATTCCATGATGTGCCTTGTAAAAATTGATGCATATAAATTCATCCAAATTTCTCATATTCATCAAGATTGTCAGGGATAGGTGCTTCGCTTACTCAAATTTATCCTTTTATATTACATCAGTGTAGAGGTACCTATAGCTGATCTAGAAAGCAGAAGTTCTAGGTCAATTTTCCATATGCTTTATGCTCGTGGAGCTTTGGTTTATGTCTGCTTTTTGGTAGTTAATGATTTGTTGGCCCACTTTGTCATTTAAGGCAGCATTATCCCAAACATGATTAGTTTCAAATTTCTTCTCTTTACTTATTGGACGGAATTGTCGTTGCCAGCTCCTGATATTTTGGTATGATGACCATGTTTGTACAGTTGGTGTAGTCTTCTAAGGCCATGCAGCATCAAAACTGCAATACCAGTGGAGGGTCGATTTGAAAGGCTCGTTATTTCGTCAACAGTGACTCGAGACCACCATATTCTTAATTATATAGACTTTTCGAACAAGGCTGTAAAGGTACGAAACGTCCAACATGCATGTTTTGTGATATAAATGTCGGAAAAATGTTACATTTAACCAACGTGATAGGAGCCTACTCGAAGTTGGGCAGACATTCCCCTGGAAACTTTTACTTTTTATCCGAAAGATTCCAAATATTCTTCCACTTATATACCCGTGCTCCTGCTCAAATGAAGCTTTTGACTTCCACTGTTTATATTTCAATTGTAATTTGGAAATATATCTTTAAGAGAATTTTACTTATATATATAATTTGATTCTTCACTAATGTTTCTGGCTGAGCTGAGAAAGTTTATGTTTCTGAGACAGGAACATGAAGAAATTCAACTGGAAGCTCCAAAACCTCAGAGAATGAAGCGCTTGAACTCTTTGCATATTGTTTCTGACTTAGAGCGTGAGAATCCCAACAAAACATATGCGACTGTAGTACTTAAACGGACTTCAGAAGGAAGCTGATGGGTTTAACTTGGATCAAAGCAAACAATTCTCAAGTCTTATCTTGGTCGGCCTACAAAGAAAAATGGCTCAATATGTGCTACTGTCTACTAACCAGTCCAATGGGTCGATCTGAAAGTAATGGATCTGAGCTGAAAGCCCATCTCAATTGGCATTCATCAGTTAAAGAATATATGCTTCCTATTATGTACCATGCTTATTCGAAATATCAGATAGAAAGAACCGAGGTCAAAAAGGGAAACTTGATGTTTCTACATTGTATTCTTTTTCTTATAATGAATAAAAAAGTTACATTGATCATCATGGTCAATAACCCAAGGGAATCAATCTTGAATAACTAATTCTTTTATTGGTAAAATGAATTATCAGATTCCTTGTCTACAAACATAAGCCAGGCTGGTTGTCCATTAAATCTAAAAACAGCCAAGCAGTGAAAGTTTATTAATGAATACAACCTTTTTAATAAATATTTCCAATGAGCTGATCAAATTAACGCAAACTTGCTTTCGTAGAATTCGAACCAGAGAATTACTTTTATTGAATTACACGACCATTCACTTGATATTGCTTTCATGATTTCATCTGGATGCTTTTACTTCCACAATGAGAACGAAAACCGGCGAATAAGCAAGTTACAGTCCATCAAATAAGGTTACGATTTCAGCTTAATTATTAGTGTGTTGAGGAATGAAAAATGAGGGCAACCACTTTAAAGGCGACCTTTTGATTCTTGATTAAACAGCCCACTCTAGCAACCCCGGTTTCCCCTTAGATGCGTTTTGACCCCTCATCTTTAGGTCGAGAATCTTTACAAAAGCATTTGATAAAATGTGGTAGCAATCTTCATCATGTTCTCTGTGATATAGTCTCCAATTCATCGAAATAAGTATTCCTGTGATTCAATGTACATTGCCCCATAAGATGAGTTTGAATGCTTCATATACTAGTAAAATAAAAACTTATTATTATATTGTTTTTAAAATATATTGTGTATAATTTTTGTTTCTATTAAACAAATCTTACACATGTATATAATAAAATTTATTAGTAAAATGATAAATATTGATTGAGAATTTTTATTTTTTATAATACATAAAGACATTCTAAAAGATTCTAAGCATACTAATAATATATGCGAAGGAGAGCACATGCGGATGAAATGAATTGGAGCTGCCAAGTTGTAATGTCCTCTTCTAATGTAACCTTGAATGATATTACTTAATTAATGTAATAAAATAACTTTAATATTGCGTTCAACGAAATTAAGACACTTTATTATTATCTCCTCTCAAGTTCAAATGAAGATCAAAGCAAGTGAAAGTCAATAGTCACTAAAAAGACTATAAAAGAACATTGAGAGGTTCTTTTAGAACATACTTTGTTTTGAATTAGTTCTTTGAAGACCATGAGAGGATTTGGTTTCGAATTCTAAAGTTTGAGAACATGCATTCTTAAGATTTATTGGTGGGTTACATGAAATTCAAATTCATTTATTGGAGAAGAATCATATTTGGATTCATTGTTGCACTTCATTATTACATTGTAAAGGTTTCTCAAATTGGTGGTCTTTTTTGATGACCAATATTTTGAGGTAATCTATTATTTATTTCTGATTATAGAATTCCACTATTCAAAATTTAAAGTGGGAATGTATTGAAATTATAAAAGATTTTAATGATATATCTCATAAAGATTTTTTAATAGAATTTAAATATTCAGAAATTAAAGAGGCCATGACAATCAATGATAACACAATAGAGTTCAAAGAAGGTTGTCGTTTGAACAAAAACACTAAAAAAATCTTATTTCTTTCCTTCATACAAGAATGCTAAAGTTCTCTTCTTCTATCAAACTTTTTAGCACATTCCAAACCTCTGATTGGGGTTCAAGCAAAGCACTATTCATTGGTTATGAGAACCAAAGGTTTTTTTAGTGGTGAATCTTCACCATTTGGCAATTCTGTCTCATTGGTCAATCGTCATTTGGTGAATAAAGCATATAAATTTGGACAATTACATCACCAAAAATTTACAAAATTTGGGTCTAAAGCTCGTGCTAGTCGCCCATTAGTTTTCACATAATTGGTCAAAAATCTTGGTCCAATCGCCAGTGTAATATTCCTTTAGGATACAATTATTTTAAAAATTTCACCATCCTTTACCTATTGTTTTCTTATTGGACAACGATATTTCACCATTAGTATAACAAATTAATTTTCCCTTGGGTTGGGTGTCGCCTACCATTTTATCGACGCATGTCGCTTACCAACCCCACTTAGCCAACTATTTTATATTTTAGGCTTCCATAGGAAGCGGTGTTTCGCCTACTTTTGACATTCCCGCTTGTTAATCCCACTCAATTTGCCAACCTAGTTTTGTATATATACATTCATAAGATACTATTATTCTACACAAGTTAGTCTTTTTTGGTTTGGCAGTTCTTGTTGCTGTTAAAGTTCTAGAATGTTGAGTGCATTGCCCATTGAGTAGTCATGCCTCATGGTTTTCTTGAAAGGTAAGTGATTTTCAATTTATTTTTTATGTGATTATTTTTTACTGTCCACTGGGAGTGGGTAGTAGATACCCTTTGGACATCTCACATGCTTAGATAGGTTTGTAGATTTTATTGGGTAGTACTATAGACTGTAGTAGGTATACCCCTTTTATGTGAATGAATCATATTATTATTATTATATGTAGTCTAAGTAGGTCTACTATCACACTCTTTTGTTCAACAAGTTGATTTTTTTTTGTAGCCTTTATTGGTTTGCAATGTCAAACAAGAGGGCTTCCGACAGGATCCCCGAAAGCAACCTACAAGATTCACAACCTACATCTCCAATGCATATTGAAAAAGGAGATTCATCAAAAGTTGGAGACCATTTTGAAGTTCAAGTTGGTGAACCTAATATCTCAGTTGAGGACGAACTTGAAGATGATTTTGAGGCAGTTCCCCTAAGTAGGGAGTCACAAAATGATATTATAGACTTGGGTGAGAAAAGAAAAAGTGATGCCAAAAATGATATTAGAAAATTTGGCGAGAAAACCAAAAGTGATGCCATAAATGTTGTTCATGCATAGAAGGAGAAAAGAAAATTGGAATAAAAAAAAGATCGATCTCGCTAGGATCTGTCCATCTGTCCAAAAGAAATTTTTAATTGGGCCGAAAATTTATAGTTCATTGAACCAATGCCCAATCCAATTGATGGTGAGCCTCCTGTAAAATGCAAACGTAAGATTTTCATAGAGATATCAAAGAAGGAAAATAGGTTGCAACTTAAACTTGATACCATAGAAAAGCACATCGGTAAAGTTTACAAAAAGGAAACTATAGATGGAGTTGAAAAAATTGTGCTAACTTGGAAAACGAAAGACAATTGTCTGCATATCATAAATGCCAAATTGTATGAGTTACATGAGCAATTACGAGAGAAGCATTCCACAGTAAAAGATTCTATTGAAGATTTCCTTGGGAAAGCAATGAAAGTGGAAAATATGGGAAAATTTGTTCAGTTAAGCGTCGCCTTTTATATTTTGAGTAGAGGGCGTCCTATGACAAATTACCCTTCAATTACTGGTTTATTGGACTTTTTGAAAGTTTGAAACTATTCGAATAGTCACTAGTTAGTAAACATCGGATGAGAATGGGCTAGTTGTCTTGCATAGGTTGAAAAAGAAGATGTGAAGGCAAAAATAAAATAGTCACATTTCATTGCATTGTCTCTAGATGAAGTTACAACAATTGATAACACTTCATGGGTGTGCATGCATGTTTATATTGTAAACGATCTTTGTCATCAACCCTTTCTACTATCTATTGCTAAATTGAATTGTAGTGTGACAGTGGAAAATTTATATGATTTATTAAAGATTACTCTAATTGATTGTGGAGTTATGGATAACATGGATATCTCCAAAAAGTTGGTGTGTGTTGGAGTGGATGGAGCTTCAGTTATGCAAGCTCATAAAGGAGGTCTTTGCAAAAAGATCTAGAATGATTTGTCACCCTACCGTATTCCCATTCACTGCATGACCGATCGAATGAATCTAGCTTTTGGAATTGTTAGTGATTTTTGATGCAGAAGCATCCTGGGTGTAAGGGCAATCTTTCATCACCCATAAATATTTTATTTTTAGTCTTTTCTATTTTAATAAGGGCTAGTAGACATGGTGGTTACTATTTATGAAAACTTACTATTTTTAGTAAGTTCTTCATATGAGCTCGAAATGTTCTCATTTTTTAGAGGAAGGTTCATCTTAGAGATATAAGCCTACCATAAAAATCTCATTGCTCCAGCTTAAGTATCAGAGAAGTTATTATGGATTTTTAGTGGAAAAATTTGCAGAAAAATCTTCAGGCTCACCGTTGGAGGCCTTACAGTGCCCGGATGAGGTTTGAAAACTCGATAGAAGGGTGCTAGCGCAATTTTAAGTGTGTAGATTAGGAGCTGGTGTTTTCGAAAAGTGGCTATAATAGCCAATCGGAGCAACGGTTCGTGAGTTATGGCCTTTGGAAGTTGGGCTACCGAAATTTCTAAAATAATTTGTCAAAGATGTATTTGGCCGACTCGATGTGTATTGTTAGAATCTGTCAGCGCTAGGTATTAAGTTTGAGCAGCTAGAACCTTCCCGAGTGGCATAAAACTACCTATTTAAGAAAGGCCTGAACATTGTCTAAGACAGCTCTGGGTGATAGTTAACAGCCTGTCTTGCAAATTATTGTATTGAAGGCACCCATGTGGGTTAGCATATTGTACTTATGAATTTTGTAATTCCACATTTGTGGTGCAAATAAGAAGTCCATATTTTGTTCTTCCATTTTCTGTTGTTTCTATGTTTCTGTTATGAGTTTATGGTATTAATGGGAGCTCCTTGCATCAATTTTGGTTCTATTTGTAAAGTGAAATCTTAATCAAAGAGATTTACCAATATTTTTGTCGAAGTCCAAAATAAGTCTAAAAATTTCAACACTTTTCTCAAGGACTTATTGATGGGAGGAAGCTTCTTAAAGACAATGATACTAGATGGATCTCTTTGGATGGACCAACACATTGAGTATTCTCTAAATATTAGTCATTGCTTGGTCAATCCACTCAATGTGAGACATATTCCCTCAGCTCTATTCAAGTCTAACTAATGTTAAGTTACTCTTAACTTTAGCCATTATTCTCCCCATGTTACATGACATGAGAAATATTATGAAAAAGGTCCAACAAAGAGCTATGTACATTGCAGAATATAATAAGCTACGTAAAATGACATGTAATAGCCTCGATACTTTGTATCAATTACAACTATTAGATGAATCAAATTTTTCAAAGTGGATAGAAATCATAGATTTGAACAATCCTGGGAACATTTAATATATTGGTGCAAATAATTAGGTATGTGGTAGGGTACGTGGAGTTAACATTATGTTGTTTAACAGTTTGTCCTCCTATTAGATTTTATAACTTGACTCTTTGATACCCAATGTTTGGAGAGACAAAAGGATGTTTACTAACAAATAGGTTAGTGTATGTATTCTATCACTACCCTCTGAATTATTAGGTACAACTCCCTATGATTTGCAATGAATTTGTCTCGACATTATAAGCTCTTAACCTAAGAGCAGTAGAGGATAATCAAATTGTTTGTAGGCACAAAAAATTCAGGCAATATGGATTTGAATAACCTATCACACTCAATGGAATGATAGTAGTAGATTATCTTGATATATTAACCCTTACTTCTATTCTAAATGTAGATTAATCATCGAAATGCAGAAGATGAATGAAGAAGACATGCACATGAGGGAAAATGGAATTGCTTTCACTATCAACCTTGAATGAAATGGAATCCAACCAATAACTAATAGATTCATACACATTTAGCCTTCATTTCCCAACGAAACTATCTAACATGTCATGAAACTGATAAGAGAAGAAACTAAACCATATACGAAAAAAGTAAATAGAATCACTATACTGCAAACATCAAAGTGAAATGGAATTCATCTGCTTATTCACAAAATCATACATGATTGTCTTTCAACTCTTAATGCAAAACTACTCTACGCATGGGCCACAAAACATGACAAGCAAATAAGGTAAATAGAATTATAGACCAATTCACCATCAAGTTTGCTGACCTTTATATTGTCAAATAAGATTAAATTTATAGTTTTCTGTCATTCCTCAGTTTAGCAGAGCAACAATCACAAAATAGAAAAGAAAAGAAAATGTGAAATTATCCACGTGGTATCTTTTCTATCGATGATTTTGGATCCATGGTACTAAAACATATGATGACTATTTATCTTCTTACAACTTCAAAAAATCTCGTAAAAATATTTGATTCTTCATATTCTGTTGTTTGGCCCCAAGTCTGTATAATTCATATATATATATATATATATATATATATACACTCATTTAATGCACCAGGTAAACTTTTTAACGTGATCGATAGCGCTGGCGCAAGACGCCCACGGGGACAGGGGAGACTAGAACCCATGACCAACCCCCTGCAACAAGGAAGATTTAGCCAACTGAGCTAGGGCCCCCGCCCATATAATTCATATTATAATGGCCTCTATATTTTTGAATTTTTATCATTGATCTCAAATCAATGGTTTAGATTAAATCATTATAACCCCTTTTACTTCATCCTTTTGCACTTTCTTCCATGGGTCCCTTTTGTACACACGTCGAATCATTGTTATGTTGCTATAATTAACATTCAGAAAACTTTCCATAGCGACATAACGACAAGCGTAGATCCCCTTTTGATCTAATAGTGGGGATAAAGATGTTAAGTCTCTATTTTTCTCTACACTATGGGTCCACTTTCCAACTATGCACAACGTGGCAAATAGGTGGCACAATTTCATTGCTTGGAGAATCCGACATTGACCTTCTTTTCTTTGTGGCACTTCGTGACTAGGTTCTAACTGTGTCTCGTGGAATGTGATGGGCCCAGTAGGACACGTGTTGCTCTGTCGCTATGCCGCCATGATTAAAGATTGAGAAACTTTACATGGTGACATAACGACAGCCGTAGATCTTTCCTAAGATCGACGATCTTCATTGTGTTCTTTGATTATTGTGTATACTAAAAGAAGGTCCCACCTCAGTTGGGTCTCGTGGACAAGTGTCAACTTGTCACTATCTTGCCATGACTATTCCTCGTGCAACTTTGGAAAGTGACGTAACAACAAGTGTAGATCTGCTTTTGATCTAACTGTTAGGTAGACACATCTCTAAGGTCAATGATAATTCCATCTTAAAATACTATCTGTCGATCTAGTCTTCATCTGACACTTTGGACTTAATCTCTAAGCCATTTGACTTGTCAACTTTGCAATGTAGACAGTTAGATCAAATATGAGCTATCAATTTAATTCAAAGAAAGTCATACCACCTTTGACTAGGTTCTTTCACCATTTCTATGGATTTATCTGCTTCTCTTGTATTCAATCCAATTTCTCTAGTTTCCATGATGATCCCATGATCTGCATATCATCTTTTAGCTTTGGTTCTTGTATTCTTTGTTACCATTGCTTTGAATATGCCTCTGATCTCTCCATTCTACCTGTATTATGCCTTCAATGAAACAGTTGATCATAGAATTAGGGTTTTTGAAAAACTTCGCTCTCATCTGGAAAATGCATAAACTTACCCTCCCTTTCCTAATCACCTCATATGAACAAATGCATTATATTTCTTTGAATTCCTACCTAAGTACACACAAAGGGATAGATGAGAGGAGAAGTTCCTTAAGGGTAATCTAGACACAAACTCAAGACATTGACACTTGACTTGACTCAAAATCTTAGAGCAAAATGATATGAACTGAAACTTGGGCAAGAACTGGCTCTGTTTGACAATTTAAGCATGATAATGCTTGAAAGAACTCTAGCAATCTCTAGTTCCGCACAAAAGGTGACAACTTGGAAACAAAAAGAATAGACTAAGCTAAGAAAATAACAACAAACCACCTAGGAAAGCAAGCAACTAAGCTAAAACAAACTGCATGAAAGGAAAACCTACCTATGTACTACTATGCAGGGGTTACCTGCTTTCAATTTTGCATTTGATACAACTTCAAATCCTACCCATTAGAATATGGTAGGGTTTCTCCAGTGGGATATGTCAACTTGAAAGAATTATTCAGATTCACTTGTATGATCTGAAATGGTCGTTTCAATAAAGATTGAAATTTGGAATGCATGCCTCTTGGCTCATGTCTCTTATCCCATTGCAACACCAAATCACCTTCCATGAATTTTCTAGGCCTTGCTCTTCTATCAAACAACTTCTTTACCCTTCCTTGATGTTTAGTGATTTTATCAACCATCTCTTCTCTTTCTTCTTACAGTTTGGTAAGATACAAGATCCTCTTCTCTAATCCATCTTTGAAAACATCTTCTTCAATCATAGTCTTTAGTTTATAGGCAACAAGCTCCAAAGGCAAGGGCAAATTAGTTTCCACTCCATAGACTAATTCAAAAGGTGAGATACCTATAGCTCTTTTAGGTGTGGTTTTTTCAGCCCATAAAGCATCATGAATCTTCTCATGCCAACTTTTCTGATTATCTGAGACCAACTTTTTCAAAATATTAATCAGATTCTTATTACTAGACTCACCCTATCCATTTCATTGAGGGAAATAGTCAAAGGAATGCCCAACTTGAATACCATTATCATAGCAAAACTAAATGATTTCTTGAGGAAGAAAAATAAGATGCATTATCCATTATCAATTTCACAGGAACTCCAAACCTGATCAATATATGCTCTTTGAGAAATTCACATACTACTTATGATGAAGTCTTATTCATTAGCTTTGCTTCAACCCATTTACTGAAATAGTATGTGGCAATCAATATCCTTGTTTGGAAGGAGGATTGATTGGGCCTATAAAATCTAAAGCTCATTGAAGAAAAGGGGCTTCAATTATCACTGGCCTAAGAGGTAGGGCAACAAGCTGAGGTTTACCAGTAAATATCTTGAATTTCTCACAATTAGCAACCCACTTATATGCATCTTTGAACGTGCTAGGCCAATAATAGCATTGCCTCAAAATTTTAAATGTAGTGGCAGTAGAAGAAAAGTGTCCTCCACATGCTTCATTATGAAAAGATGTCAACAATTTTACCTCTTGTTCTTTATCCACACATCTAAAAAATGTTCCATCAATTGCTCTCTTGTACAAGACATCATCATGAATCACATACTTCAACGCTTTTTTTTTAGATCTCTTGTTTTCTTAGTAGTCAATCCATCAGGACATTCATCATATGTCGAAAAATAAGCAATGTTTGAGAACCAAGGATCCTAAAGACTTACCATACGGACTTTTGGAGTATCAACTCCTTTGCATTGTTGATCCTCTACCAAGGCTTTACAGAGTGCATCACCTCTTCCAAGTTTGCTTGGCTTTATTTCTATATCATATTATTGGACTTTTTCTATCCACACTCCTCTATTATTACAACCAACCTCTTGTTGTGTCAGAATACTTTTTACTGGAGGATCTGACACATATATCACTGAATGAGAATGTAGCACATAAAACTTGAAATTTTTAAGGGCTTTCACCACTGCATATGCATATTTTTCCATCTATGAGTATCTTAGTTCTTGATTCCTAAATGGTATACTCATGAAAGCAATTGGAGCTTGTATTCTTTATTTATTCTCTTCAATCAATATAGCTGACATAATATGTTTTGAGGCATAACATTAAATGATGAAGTCTTTAGTGTAGTCAAGATGAACAAGCACATGGGCTTTGTCAATGGCACCCTTGATATCTTTAAAAGCCTTTTTCCCAACATCACTCCATTCGAAAGTTTTATTTCCTTTCATCATATCAACTATACATTTAACTATTTTAGAGAAGTTAGCAACAAATCTCCTCAAGAAATTTACCTATCCAAAGAAAGACTTCACTCCAGTTTTACTCAATGGCAGACTTAATTGCTAGATAGCTTTAACTCTATCTGGATCAATCTTCACTCCTTCTTGGGATACAATATGGCCAAGCAACTTGCCTTTTTTCACACAAAACACCGACTTCTTTGGATTTAGTGAGATGCCACGATCTCTACATCTTTGTAACACTTTTTCTAGATCTTTGATATGATCTTTTTTCTTCTTAGAAAAGACTCTTAGATCATCAAGATATATTACAATTATTCTATCTTTCAAATCACCAAAGTCCAAATTCATGCCAAACTAAAAGGTTGCACCTATATTAATTAGGCCAAAAGACATTCTATTGTAGGAAAAAGTACCCTATGGTTTGGTAAATGCAGTTTTGAACTGATCTGCTTCATTTACCTAAATTTGATTATATCCTAAAAATCCATTTAACATGGACATCATTTTTTATCCTGCAACAGTTTGTAAAATATGATCCATTTTACGGAGAGAAAAATTATCCTTGAGGGAGGCTTGATTTAGATTTCTAAAATCTACACAAATCCTTATCTGTCCATTCTTCTTCCTCACTGGCACAATATTAGCAACCCAAGTGGAATGATGAATAGGGTATATAATCTTAGCCTACAACATTTTGTCAATCTCCTTGAAGATTTCTCCTTCAACTGTAGGGTTATAGTTTATTTGTTTCTACTTGAATGGTGTTGCTTCTGGTTTAAGAGGGATTTGATGCTTGAACTTCCCACCCATGAAGTTATTTAGGTCTTCATAACTCCAAGAAAATACATCTTGAAATTCAATAAGTAATTTCTTGATCTCTACTCTCTCCTCTAATCTGCAACACTTTCCTATGTTTATCATCTTTGGACTAATTTGTGTCCCTATATTGATTCATCATATTCACCATAGGTTTTTCCTTTCTTATCTATTTCCCTCTTTATATATGCATCATGACTATCAAAAAGTTTTTCTAAAGAGATTAGATGGGGTGGAATCTTATTACCTTTCAATTGAATCATATCAGGCTCTATTTTCTTTTTATCACCGATCACTGAATCACCACCATTTTTATTACTGCTTCCTTCAAAATACAAGCATTCAAAGGGATTTTACCCTTCAATGAGTTTTAATATGTGTTTATCATCTTCGAACACCTACCATGAATCTTCATTATTAGGGATGTTGGGTTTGAATAGAATTTCCACTTTATAGATATTATCTTTGAAATCAAGATGTTGTAAGAGAAATGATGCAAAGATTTCCAAAGAATCAACTCTTGAATTGAATTCCCTTGGTACTGATATAATTGGAAAAGCATCTAAACCCTCAATTTCATCCTACACCTTATTAAGATAGTTCCTCAATCTTGAGTTCTTTATTGCATATTAGTTTTTGATTTGTCTTGCCACCAATTCTGCATCTCCTTGAGCTTTGAGTATGATCTTGATTCCTTTTTGTTTTGTTGCAATTATGCCAAGGAGAAAAGCTTCATATTCTATTGTATTGTTAGTATTTTTGAAACCTAACTTAGAAGCCAAGCAAGTGATTTCCCCACTAGGTGATGTCAACACTACTACTTCACCTGAACCAGCATTAGCACAACTACCATCAAATTCCAAAGTCCACAATTGATCACCTTTATTTTGTTTTGATTCTTTTGAAATATCAGGGGTGTCAGAGAACAACATATAATTACCAAATTGCATTTCATGATACAAGATTTGAGACCTAGGATCATCTGATTTCAAGACAGTGAATTTTGCCTTTTCTTCTAGCTCTAACTTCACCTTTTTATCTCCAACTTGGATAGTGGCACATGACCAATTTAGTTCTATTTCTCCCCCTATGTCTTTGTAGAAACTTCTACTTAGGAGTATGTCATGGCTTGCAAGGATGTCTAGTACTAGAATAGTAAGTTTTAGCCTTTTGAAAGGATAGGAAGCAAGGGAAACTTGAGCATCTTTTATCTATCCAAGAAAAGGCACTTGTTTTGCATCCATTGAGTAACATCTACCAAAAGTCCTAAAGCTTTTGCTACAAAAGCAGGGATTACATTATCGAAGGCTCTTGAATCTATGATGTAGTTACTCAATCTATTTCCATTGATAAAAAAGGAAATGTAGAAGGGATCTAGTTTTTCATTTGAGTATGCGGCTCAGACAAGAGGTTCTTCTTCTTTAAACAACTTAGGGAGTGAAAAATATTCATTAGTCAAAGAAGTTCTATTAGTGCTAGCTTTATTGTGATGATCAACATTAGCATTAATATTAACATGACCCATATCCTTATTATTACAATGCTCAACTAATCTTTGCAATTGATCAGTATTAGACTTTAGGTAATCCAATGGAGATATTTGGCTTCTTACCTCTTCATAGTATTGTATGATGTGAAAAGAATTAGATAATTGTGCCCCTTTTGTGAAGATGAAGTTACTATGACACTATCTTTATCAATTTTGTTTGATGGTGCATTAGTCTTGATAGGAATTGAATTGTTAGTTAGATTTCTATTCTTCTGACCTCTAGTCATTACTATTAACTGAGGTCCTTCTATAGTTGAAAACTATTCACCTCCTGCTTCTGAATTTGATTCATACTCCAAGAAATAATTGTGAGAGTCACCACAAGGAGCATGATCATCCTCACTTTCAGTACATTCAATTGTTTGTTCTTTGTTATCCACCATTTGCCTATATCTGATCATATCAGCACATGTATCTTCATTATGATATGCTCTTAGATGAAAAGTACAAATATTTTGTCTTTTTAGAGTAGGATCAATTGCTGATCTCTATTGAATAGGTGGTATTTACAATGTTTTACCTCCATTTGGGTTTCTATAACCTTCTTGATAAGGTTGATGAAAAGAATGAGTAGGCCTATTAGTTTGTTTCTTCAAAGAAATGATCTCATTAGACAATTTTTGAAGCATGGCTTCTATATTGTTTGAAGTACTAGTTGTATTACTCATTATATTTTCCACTTACCAGATGCCATCATACAATCCTCCATCTCCATAGCTAGTGTTTGAGCAGCTTATAAGTTTGCTACATTTGCTCTTCTAGGTTGATATCCCAAATCACGAGGCATAGAGCTAATGTAGAGAATCTTCTTATTATCATTTGTGGGTTGTATGTGTAGCATGTATTATTTTGATAAGTTTATTGAATCTTGCATTAAAATCTCTCATAGAAATTGATGGTTCTTTCTTTATCTGTGCCAATTGCAACAACAATACTTGTGCCTCTTCTATATTTTTGTAATGTTCTTCAAACCTTTGTTTCATGGTATCCCAATTTGTCATGCATCCTATAGGCAGGTCTTGAAACCAATTAGCAGCATTGTCTACAAGTGTATCTACAAACATTCTGATAGCCACATCCTCATGTTGAGGATTTACTACACCATAGGCTTTATGGAAAGAACTAAAGTGTTGTTCTGTAGAGATGGTACCATCACCATTAAATTTTGGAAAATTCTTCCTTGATGCTCTTGGAAAATCATTATTAGCTCCAAGGGAAAGTGGACCAATAGCATTTCCCCAAGGAAGTGTCACAGCTATTGGTATAATATTCTAGCCTGAGAAGTAACAAATAGTGGAAGTGTTGCACCAATCAACAACAAAGCATCAAAAGTAGTAGGAATAGAGATCCTAACAACACGAGGAGAAGAAGATTGACTTCTCTATGTTCTATTGGGAGGAACAATTGCAGACAATTGAGTATCTTTGAGTTGCTTGGTCATAGATTCCCTTGCATGTGCTCTTCCTCTTCTATAAAGGTCTTCTAGGATAGGAAAATTGGCCTTCTTGAGCTCTTCATATATTGGATCTATCTTTCCTTTCTCCTTGGCACACTTGGTATGTTTGGACTCCAGGGTGTATCAAATATTTAGAAAAAATGGTGTTTTAAATTTACCTTACCAATATTCAACTTTGAATTTGCTTCTTTTCTTGAGCAAGTTGAGGCTATAAAACTAGTATCAAGTTCTTGTGGAAAACATCTCACTACCACAAGTCCTTTCTTGCAACTCAAATATATGGAATTAGATTGAAAATTAATATGAAAGAAAATTCAGAGCTTTCATTTGAATCTTCCTAGTAGAGTCACCAAAAATTGTTGGTTAACAATTTGTCCTCCTATTAGATTTTATAATCTAACTCTTTGATGCCCACTATTTGGAGAGACAAGAGGATGTTTACCAAAAAATGGGTCAATGTATGTATTCTATCACTGCCCTCTGAATTATTAGGTACAACTCCCTAAGATTTGCAATGAATCTTTTTTTATGAGATCAGAAGTTTTGACATTATAAGCTCTTATCTTGAGAGTAGTAAAGGATAACCAAATTGTTTGTAGGCACAAACAATTCAGGCAATATGGATTTGAATAACCTATTACACTCAATGGAATGATTGTAGTAGATTATATTGATATTTCTAACCCTTACTTCTATTCTAAATGCGTATGAATCATCTAAATGCAGAAGAGGAATGAAGAAGATATGCACATGAGGAAAAATGGAATTGCTTTCACTATCATCCTTGAATGAAATGGAATCCAACCAATAACTAATAGATTCATACACATTTAGCCTTTATTTCCCAAAGAAACTATCTAACATGTCATGAAACTAATAAGAGAAGAAACAAAACCATATATGAAGAAAGTAAATGGAATCATTATATTGCAAACATCAAAGTGAAATGGAATTCATCTGATTATTCACAGAATCATACATGATTGTCTTTCAACTCTTAATGGAAAACTAGTTAATGCATGGGCCATAAAACATGAAAAGCAAATAGGGTAAATGGAATTATAGACCAATTCACCATCAAGTTTGTTGACCTCTATATCGTCAAATGAGATTAAATTTATAGTTTTTTGTCACTCCTCAGTTTAGTAAAGAAACAACCACAAAAGAGAAAAGGAAATAAAATGTGAAATTATCCATGTGGCATCTTTTTTATTGATATTTTGGATCCATGGTACTTCTAAAAACATACGATGACTATTTATCTTCTTGCAACTTCAAAAAATCCTCTAAAAATATTTGATTCTTCATATTCAATTGTTCGGTGCCAAGTTTGTATAATTCATATTATAATGGTCACTATTATTTTGAATTTCCATCATTGATCTCAAATCAACAGTCTAGATTAAATCATTATAACCCCTTTGACTTCTTCCTTTGCACTTTCTTTTGTGGGTCCCTTTTGTACACGCATAGAATCATCGTTATGTCACTGTAATTAACATTCAAGCAACTTTCCATAGTGACATAACGACAAGCGTAGATCCCTTTTTGATCTGATGTTGGTGATAAAAGATGTTAAGTCTTTGCTTTTCTCTACACTGTGGGTCCACTTTCCAGCTATGCATGTCGTGAAAAGTAGGTGGTACAATTTCATTGCTTGGAGAATCCTGCATTGACCTTTTTTGCTTCATGGCACTTCTTGACTAGGTTCTCATTGTGTCTCGTCAAATGTGATGGGCCCAACAGGACACGTGTTGCTCTGTCTCTATGTCATCATGATTAATGATCGAGCAACTTTACATGGTGACATAACAACTGTAGATCTTTCCTAAGATCGACGATCTTCATTATGTTCTTTGATTACTGTGTTTGACTCAAAGAAGGTCCCACCTCAGTTGCATCTCGCGGAGAGGTGTTAGCTTGTCGCTATCTCGACATGACTATTCATCATGTAACTTTGGAAAGCAACATAATGACTAGTTTAGATTTGTTTTTCATCTGACAGTTAGGAAGATACATCTCCATGGTTAGTTATAATTCCATCTTAAAATACTATCTATCAATCTAGTCTTTATCTGATGATCTGGACTTAATATCTGAGCCATTTTACTTGTCAATTTTGCAATGTAGACAGTCAGATCAAATATGAGCCATCGATTTAATTTCAAAGAAAGTTATTCCACCTTTGACCAAGTTCTTTCACAATTTCTATGGATTTATCTGCTTCTCCTACATTTGATCCAATTTTTCTAGTTTCCATGATGTTCATGTGATCTACATATCCTCTTTTAGCTTTGGTTCTCATAATATTTGTTACCATTTTCTCTGAATATTCCCCTAATCTCTCTATTCTCCCTGTATTATGCCTTCAATGAAACACTTGATCATAGAGGTAGAGTTTCTGAACAACTTCCATCTTATCTGAAAAATGCATAAACTTACCCTTCCTTTCCTAATCACCTCATATGAAAAAATGCATTATATTTCTTTGAATGACCACCTAAGTACACATAAAGGGATAGATGAGAGGATAAGTTCCTTAAGGGTAATCTCGACACAGACTCGAAGATATTGACACTTGACTCAAAACCCTAGAGTAAAAAGATATGAATTGAAACTTGGGCAACACATACTAATGCAGTACTATGCCCGCATCAACCCAAGTCCAAACCCAACAAATCAGGAAGTGAAGTAGAATCTGAACAAGAGAAGGTACTTTCACATTTTAAGACTGAAGACTTCAACAAGATCATTGACTCTGTGTTTGACTCTATCAAGCAAGTTTGCTACAATCTTTCATCATAAATGAGATATAGATTCCCTCCAAAGGAACTATTCGAGGGAATGTCTATTATTTTTCTTCAATATTGATTTCTAAACTATCCCAATGATTTTTGAAAAAGGATGACAACTTTGATTAAGCATTTTACAAAACTAAAGTAATCAATGGAGTAACTATAAATAGAATTTTAGATGAATCTCAATTAAGAGATCAATCATATTGTTTTAAAAACATAATGAGGGAACAATATGATCTTATAGAGAATCCAAATGAAGAGGGAGTGGTAACAAAGCTTTGAAAAAAAACTTGATCAGAGCAATCAGTTGAGAGAGTTATTACTAGAATATTTCAAGCTTACCAATTTATGTTTGACAATGATATTGGGTTTAGTGGAGGATGAGAGAGTTTTCGATACTTTGGGCTTTTGAAGTCAAAGTTTAGAAAAAAAATTAGACATAAATTTGGATAATTGTGTGAGGCTCTGTAATTCTAGGTATGAGGTAGATAGTTTCCCTTATCACAAGGCTCCCAACATTTGGAGAAACCAATGTCAAAGAAGAGGGATGACCAACATTTCAAACCCAAGTGGTACTGGTAGTGGTGGTGTCAGTGGTTCATGTCCTGATATTGGAAGCAATGATAATGAAGTTGACTTTGGCATGCATACTGATAGTGAATATAAATAAAACACAATGAACAATCAAATGTTAAATGAAATAAATGACAAGGATTCTGATGATAGTGATGCTGAGCCAATCCAGCCCAAATGGAAACTATAATAGCTTCTCTCTGAGTCAAGTAGTAGGCTAGTAGCTCTGGTCTTACCAATTTCAATTCAAATTAATTTATGTGCTTCGGTCTTACCAATGTCTAAGACTATCTATTAAGTAGCATGGATCATTTTTGCAAATGTAATTATATTGCCATTGTTATAGATATTTTCCAAATGGAGATTTGAGGACTCATAAATATGAGAGGAGGAGACATGTCTCTATAGTTAATGATCTTTAATTAGTTTATTAATAATATAAATAACCATATATATATATATATATATATATATATATATATATATATATATATATATATATATATATATATATATATATATATATATATATATATATATATATATATATATAAGAGTATTTATCTAATGATGATTTAATATCACTAATGAATCTTATGATCATATCAATCTGATTGTAACTACAAACTTAACACTCCCTCTTAGTTAGGAAGAATTGATATAGAACATATTATGTTCTTGAGTATATGAAGACATATTATCTTAGTATGATATTTCTAGAATGATAGATTTAAGGATATCAACATAAATCTATCAACACAAACACACACACATATTACATATGGAATTGGCTTTGATTCACAATGAGGCTAAATTTCTCAACACTTCTTTAGCAAAGAGGGAATTGAAGGAAATTCTAGAACTTTAATATAAGTTTAAATACCACCTTAAGTGTGGTCTATGGTAAATTTATGTTATGGTGTCTAACAAGATCTGGCCCAAAGAACCATAACAATTTATTTTCATGGTGGCCGACAAAATTTGACCTGAAGAACCATGATGAGTTGGTTATCAAGGTGTTCGACAAAATCTAACCAAAAGAACCATGATAACACTTGCTCCAACATATTTTTGTGTTAGGAGATAGGTCTATTATTGACAAGATCATCACCTTTCGATAGTTACATTATGTTCGTTATCATAACTTTCAACACTCCGCGACAACAACTTAGTGTAGTCTATTATAATAACAGATCCAGCTATTGATAAGATCGCCACTTTTCAATAGCTCCCCTCTAAATATAAACATCAATGAAATATCGTCACCTTTCATGACATAATCACAACAACATCATGTAATGACTCACATGATATCCACCATGAACCAAGTCAAAGGGTGGACCCACCATAGCTGCTACTAGAGGGTGGAACAAGCATTTTCACCTCAAACTTATCTCTCATAGAGGAGAGTGCATCACAAATAATTTCTCTTAGAACTTGTCTTCATAGAGAAGATATGATCTACAAAGGATTGCATCTCAAATATTCTCCCTCTGAACATCGATCCTAGGAAGTTAGGTCCTCTAGTTACTTCCTCAAAACTCTCTTCACCTGAGGGTGCCTGTTGAACTCACTCTGAATCTAATATCAATCTTTTGATTTTCTGGTGATAAGTCAATACTTCCTCATAATATACATAGGAGTAGGGCCATCAAAATCATGCAGTCACACACATGTATTTATAGACTCCCTCCGAGTATCAATCTTCTAAGCTCCTGCATTGCTTTAGAAGAAGTGCTATACTCCCTCTTAATGTAGAATAATCTCATAATCTCAATCATGAAAGATGTTTGCTTCAAGAGCCTCTTTTTATCCATCTTGATCATCAGGATCTTTGGAGCTATTATCATTAGATTGAGTCTACACAATATTAGGTAGCATATGTAAGTACCAAACTTTTTTCCTGTAAGAATATCCTCAAACATAAAGAAAAGATCAAGGAAAATGGCCCTTATTATATGTATAGAATTACAAATTAATATAAAAGATAAAAATACTCTTTTGCACATGAAGATTCAAAAATTGTCTTTTTAGATTATTTGAGAATGGAACATCTCCCCTCTAAATATGGTTCAAGTGGGAATGGAACATTGACTATTATTCCCCCCACAATATAAATTTTCACTAATTATATTTTTGAACAATTTTGTATCAAATATGACAACTCGTCTCTAAGTTCCATTTTTCTCTTTTTATCCATTGAAGGTCCAAACATTCATTTAGCTTAACAGTAGTAGCGAACATGTCCTTCCATTTTCTCAAACTCGTCCACAATATGCCAATATCTTTATTGAATATAATTGTGCCACATGAATGACTCTACAACTCATACGTCAAGTTTCATTTATCAAGGAGAGACTTGTAGATGGTTCAAATGAATTCTTAAAACTTCATTAATGTCTCACAATGACTTAAATTTCCTTTGTTCATGCAAAGGTATTTGTTAGATCTTTTGATTAAGCCTATATTATGCAACACATAAGATCGTCATCATATATCCAGGGAAGGCCCATTAAAATTAGAGTCCCAAGGTATATTCATGGATCACAATCATCTTGACTGCTACAATTAATTGATTGCTGAAGAATCCATCTCAACATGGTTTACTCCCTCTCAATCAATATGATCGAGATCACCGAAGGTTCATTGAATCATATCCTCTATTTTATCACTCTCTTTCAAGGTTGCCTCTAATGAAGTGTCAAGCTCCCTTTGAATCTAAATCTCCCTCATCGTGCAATAACATTCTCAGAGGAAAGGATCAAAGCACACAGGTCTTATAATATAAATATAAATAAGAATGTTAACATTAATTAGAATGTTAGTAATTTAACTCATTCTCATTTCTTACAATAACATAAATAATTTTAACATAACTCTTTAGTTTATATTTCCAATAAAGGAAATAAGAAAACATAATACTCAATCTTTACCTTTCATACTCCCATAATGAATCTCTTTACAATTATCAAAATTATAAATTTTCATCATTTTCTTACACTATCAAATATCTACCATAATATGTTAATAATGCAAGGAATTAAAATATATATAATTACCTTATTTAACATATCATAATTATGTTCAATTTAAATAAGAAAAAACATTTATGAACATACCTCTTGAATTTAAATTAAAGATGCATTGAATAAGTTGTTACCTACATCGATGCTCATATGCATGCACTTCGTGGGACATCTTTACTTTTCAATGGTTCCACCCATCCTTACATATCATCTTTACCTTTCTTTATTTCACATTATAGCCTAGTTCATAGTGGGTCACCTTTCCACATGTCATGTTAGGTAAGAATTTGTATGGTGACTTATTTGTCACCTTGGCACACCCTTTGATTATCGGGTCACCAATTTGCACCATTACATATACCATTGCTTTTAATGTATATATCTTCCACCCTCTTACAAGATATCATATTGATCTCCTCAATCCTTTATATTGAACTTGATTGGATTGGTACGTGAAAGCTTATCTCGATATCACTGTAAACCCTTGTTTTAATATCTTTGAAGGTTTCATGATTGATGGTGATCTTGCCTAAACTCACTTTACACAATTTATTTATTGAGCTCTCACTTATTCATTGGTTTGGCCTGCTACATGTGGTTTTTAAATGCTAAATAGATTATACTCACCCTATTTAGATTGAATGCAAATGTCACGTAATCTCTTCTTCATACGATTCTTTCCCATGATTAATCTTTCTATCCTTATAGGTTTTTTGTGTACAGTAAGGTTCTTTATTCTTCCTTCTCAATCAATTAATGATAGTATATATAATTCCCTATATTATGTACATCCATGCGCAATATCCTTTCTGATGTTGAACTACTATTTTCTTTTGCAATTTATCATGGTGCTACATATGCTTCATACTCTTGTGTAGCTTTAATCTTGTTATAGTAATTGTTGAAGGTATTACGAATAGTGTAACTGCTATGTTTGTTGACTGGATATCATTTCTTCAATTTGATTGCTAATTTGTCCATGTTCAACCCCTTATCTCCATGGCATGGAATATTTAATATGTAACTAGAATTAATAATAGCTCATAGTTTGTGATCACACCACGACACATTATTTGGATCTCAATTCACAGCAATATTTTGATAATTCTGGCCAATTCAGTAGCTTGATTCTTTCTAAATGTTTTCTTACCATCTTTGACGCAATAATTTGACTTTGGCTATGATTGGGATAATTTTTGTCTTTTCTTGAGGATGCAAGATAGAATCTATAACAATCGCATATCCATAGATTCCATTATTCACAAAATTCAAACTATATTAAATTTATTTGACACTTCCAAAATAATATTGTATGAATATGTTTTGGTGCTATGTGTAATATCGATGAAGTCAGAGTATATATTCAGTAAACTACATGTTTAAAAAAAGAGACTTTGAACACAAAAAGGCTGAAGAGAAATTTTTGTTTCAACAAGCTCTCCAAGTCTCCTTAATGTTATTCATACCAAACTAACATGATACTCAAAAACCCAATAAATATTTTGCAAACACCAATAAAATACATAAGTGCCTCTACTATCATAATATAATGTTCAAGATTTATTATGATATAAACACACTCATTTCTTTATGATATTGTGTGATCCAATCTAAAATATTTAGAATAGTAAATGTTAAACACTCACAATGATAGGTATGTAATCAGATGTCATTATAGGTTTAAATTATCGCTCGCCAATCATTCCATATTAAAATAACACATCCAACTATCACTGCATAAATTCCTAATATATTTGTTGCTTCTCTTTATGAAATGTATTTACTTTCTTCTTCATCACTTGCTTTATATTTGCAGCCTTTCTCTGATACCATGTTAAGTAATATGGATTGTTTTTGTAAATGTAATTATATTGTCATTGTTATAGATATTTTTCAAATGTAGATTTGAGGAAAAATAAATATGAGAGGAGGAGACATGTCTTTGTAGTTAATCATCACTGGTTAGTATATTAATAATATAAATAACCATATGTATAATATATAAATTATTATTATATACATAATATAATATATACCTAGTATATGTATAGATATAAGAATAATATCTATCCAATGATGATTTACCATCAATAGTGAATCTCATGATCATATCAATCTGACTGTAAATAAAAATTTAACACTATCTATTAATTAATTATGTTTGTAGTAGTAAATTTATACCCTTAACTGTGCTATTATAGATGCTTAATATTTTTTTTAAACATGTTACATGTTGAGATTTTCATTGAAACTAGTTTTTAGAGTCTAGACATGTTGAGATTTTTATTGATTCTAGTTTTTATACATGTTGAGATTTTCATTAATTCTATTTTTTATACATGTTGAGATTTTCATTGATTCAAGTTTTTACAAATGTTGAGATTTTCATTGATTCTAGTTTTTAGACATGTTGAGATTTTCATAAATTCTAGTTTCTTTAATAAATTCTAACATAATTGGTGCAAGAGCACCTAGGTAGGCTAAGGGTAGACCTAGGGCTTCTTGTTGCTTGTGGCTTGTAGTGATGTTAGCCACATCACTAGAGTAATAAGAGGATCAACTTGGTCCTAAGATTAGGTTAGATAGGTTAGAAAAGCCCCACAATGCAATATTGCTCCTAATTGCTCAAAAAGTGCTCATTTGGCTCAATAGAGCATTTTTGGGTTTTGAGGGCTAAATAGAGAAAACAAGTGTTTTAAGCTCTGTATTTAGTGTTTTGGATTCATATTAGGCCTTTTGGAAAGTGTTACATCCCTAATTTTTCCCTAATATTTTTAATCATAACTATTGGTTTTAACAAATTATTTCTTTTCATGATCATGTGAAATGAGTTAGTTATTTATATATGTTGTACTAATTCTTGATTAGCAGTTGTTTGATTTAAATTAGTGATTAATATGTTTTATTTTGAATTACTATGGAATTATTATCATGGCAAAAGTGTTTTCATGGGTGATTACAGGAGAAGATTGAAGAGAGGGGAAGCATTGCTAAATGGGATCATCAGAATGGGGTGTTCATTCGGTTCAGTCATCAGGATCGACAAGTATGACCTTAGACTTCCTTGGAAGGGATACGATGACTTGTCCACAGGATACATTATGGGACCCACATGAGCTATTAAGGAAACAATATAGGAAAAACATAAAATAATCTAATTTAAAATATAATACATACCTCAAGAGATTGTTTATTAATTTTTTATCATATCATTATAATAAACACTTACATACAAACACATAAATATAAAAATGAAATAGCACCAATAAATTATAGTAACATAATCTAAAAATGTCACCTCATCCATATACTTATGTGAACATATATAAGAATGTATTATAATAATAATAAAATGAAATTATAATCTCTTCAATTCCTCCTTTTTTTTATTTCTTTTCCCTCTTCATTTTCTTCTTTTTCAAATCGAATCATAGTTTGGAATTCGAATGGACTTCTTAAAAATGATAGAAGTCGAGGAGCCACAACTAACCTCTAAGAGAAGCCATGAATCAACCAAGACGACATCTCCCTTTTTCCATTGTCTACTACATTTTACATTCAAGTTGAGTTTATACATTCCTAGCCAAAACCATTCATTCCATCTGCATAAACTAATATTATTATGTTCTTTCCTTGTTCTACCTACGTTTGCAATTTGCAAATGGAGCTCAATCAAGTAGGCAAAACAAATTAGCCAAACAGGAGTTCCAGCCGAGGACGAGAGGAGCTACATTTAGTCAAAACCTCAAGCACATGCAATCTCAGGTCATGAATGCATGCCTTCATATTTCATATTCCTTCTTTTCTAAGTATAAGTCTAACTGCAGCCAGCTATACAATGTTAGGACTGAGATTACTACACAATACCTTGTTGTTGGTCTCTTGCATTTTCATAGAATTTCATTAAAGATCTTCTTAGTATTATCATTGTGATTGACAACATCAATTATGAAATCAAATGGTAGCTATAGGAACTTTAAATGATTGTATAAACTATTATCAATAACCATGTTGTCATCCTCGAAATGAATAATAAAATGTTTTTAAATTCACTAACACCTAGGATTCACTAGCAATGAAGCCCTGAAATGGTGAAGAGGTGTAAATAAAAATAGAATGTTTATAATCTTTTAGACACATAGGATTCACCATCAATGAAGACATGAAATGGTGAAGAGGTGTAAATAAAAAAATAGAATGATCATAATCTTTCAGGCACCTAGGATTCACCGGCAAAGAATCCATGAAATGGTGAAGAGGTGGAGTTAACCTGCAAGAACCAAGAATGAAATCATATATGAATAACTAAGTAATGAAACACTTAATAGCTCATGTTGTCCCTATAATGGAATATGTTGTCAAGTCAAGTGGTAGTGATCGGATTGTTGAACCCAAATCGAAATCTTTGGCCAAGGTAGTTTATAGGCATATGTGCCACTCTATGATCACTTGATGTCTGTAGATGTCAATTATATAGGTATAACTAATTGAGCACTCAAACCACCCGGTAGCTCGAATGGTTGGATTGAAGAACATCCCAAGCCCAATCTTGAGGTAGGGAGGGCCGTTCTAATATGTTAGGATGTGTGGGGATAAGTATGGTCCGAGGTTGGGAGGTTAAGCCTATGTCAATGCTTCTTTTCTCACCAATGCCAAAGCTAGCACAGCTAGACAAAGGATCCTCCATTATTACTTTATGTTTTTCACTCTTTTACTTGTTAATCATTTAGCATGAATATTAGATAGTCTTTTTATTTCAATTAGTGTAGTTAATTTCCACCTAAATTTGAATAAGAATATGTATATTTTTCGTTAAGCATGATTTTAGTTAAGGAAGATAGTCATTGCTTTATTTTTCATTTGAATATGATTTTAATCAGGAATGGTTAAATTGTTTACAATGAATATGTTTCTCGTTATATCAGGTGAACATGAAGATATAGTTGGATTAGTTAATAGTCATTGTACTATATATTAATACAACTATTTCTATTATTGTTAAAAGAATTCATTGTCATGTGAAATGGAATTAGTTACTTATAAAGTTAGAAGATATTAGATATTTAGGTGTCTTTAAATTGGTTATGAAAATTTATTTGTTACATATGGTATCAAAGCCAACTTCATAACTAAACCTAGGGTACACTACCTTCTATGTAAACCTGAAGTTCTAGACTAATTGCATAGGATGCAAGTACATATAACACACCGCAAGAAGGCTTGACATCCCATTTTTTCTTATTTAATTAAAAACATGTGTAAATATGACTACACTTTTTGCTCCATGCCCCAAGACAATGAAACTTTGAACCAAGCATTACAATAGATGAAGAAGGAAAGAGTCAAATGGACTCCTGCTAGTAAAGCATCATATAGGAACAAGTTAATTTAAAACTAGAACGCTCGACGAGGCAACTCTCTTTTACAATTCCACAGATCTTAGATGGTGCGAGATATGTACCAATCTGAGCTAAAACTAAGTGTTGTAAAACAAGATTAAATATTTTGACATAAACATCCTCAATAGAGGATTTTTTTGTAAATAAGGTTGCTTTAGGTGTAGCAACAAAGTATTAAGTTAATTAAAACTTTATTTCATGCATTCACAAACTCTTTATTTTGTGGAAATTCTTAAATGCGTTGAATTCAATAAATTGACACAAATTTGTAAAATTAACAGGTGAAACCAATAAACAAGTAAAATGAACAACAATGAGAACATTGCAAATCAGGGTATAATCCATGAAAGCACTCAATCTTCTAATGACTTGTTACTTCAAATTTTGCAAGAAACACAACTAAAGTTGCAAAACATGGAAAGAAGAATGAATGAGATGGCAGCCCAGATGGGGCATAATCACAAGGAAACTTAATCATCACCTCCTCTTAGAGTAGAGATAAAAGTCTTCGAGCATAACAAAAGAACCTCCTCACCCAAACAAATAGAAAAACAAAAGAAACAAAAAATAGTGGCTAATCTATCAACAAATATTAAGAAAATCAAACCACTAGAGTTTTTTGGTTCTGAGCCCGAGGAGGAAGAAAAATCTTGGTTAACTAAAATGGAACAATATTTTGAAATTAGAAACTTCTCTGAAACCTTAAAAGTGGTTTGGGGAATATATCATTTTACTGGAGAAGTTGCAACCTGGTGGGGAAACACCAAATTTGAGCAGAACATTACAACCACTGAGATCACTTGGGAAAAGTTTGTGACCATTTTTAGGAACCGTTGGCTGCTTGAAACCTTTTATGATTAGAAACTTCTAGACTTCCAAAACTTGAAGCAAGGAGATACATCAGTACATAAGTACTGGGAGAATTTCACCCAACTGTTAAAGTATGTACCACCATATCAACAGGATACCAATATGAAAGTGAGGAAATTCTTTATGAGTTTGAACAACAAAATAGGTGGAGTAGTTGATGATCTCACTCCTTGAACCATGGAGGAAGCTCTAGAGAAGGTTGTTCGACAAGAGCACAAAATCAAGAAGGATGATTCCATCTAAGACAATAAAAAGAAAACAACCTGGAATTCAAAGGGTGCTGATTTTGGACCTCAAAAAAGAAAATTTAAGGACTTCAAGTAAAGAAAACCAGAGTCAAAGGGAAATGGGGTTAAGGATGTTAAAAGTAATTTCAATGCAAATAAGAATAATAAGAATAATGAGAGGAAGGGACCACTTCTAGGATGTTTCACTTGTGGAGGAGATCATTATGCGAGTAAGTGCCCTAGTAAACTCAACACCAATCAGCTGCAATGACCACCTCTTCCACAACAATAGAAAGTTTTTCAACAGAGGATTCATGCAGCCTTGAATAATAGGCAAGCAAAACAACAAATAGGCCCAATTAAAACTCTAGGTAAGATCTATGGAAACCTTGTCTCCATTTTAATTGATACTAGAGCTTCTAAATGTTTTATATCACTTAGAATGTTAATTAGGTTTCCAAAAAGATCTAACTTTATGGAAAAACCATGGACAGTTGAGTATGAAAACTAGTCAAGGGCTAAGGTAGAGCAGTGTCTGTTTGAGGCTCAAGTTGACTTTCCAAAATTTTCAATGGAATTGAACTTATATGTAGCACCTCTTGGGTTTTATGATATTATCATCAACATCAATTGGCTCGATGAGCATAAGGCCAAGGTGGATTGCCTTGCCAAAACCATAAATTGTTTGGATGATCGAGGTAGGGCGACAAGCATTATAGGGACTAAACATGAAATTAAAGCAAAACAAATATCTGCTATGCAACTTAAGAAATATGGAAGGAAAGTTTGTGAGATCTTTACAGTCAGGTTTGAGGACATGAAAGAATCTAAAAACACCACCTATGGAGATGACTATATCTATGAGGATGGGGAAATCAAAGAGAAGCTAAAGGAATCTTTTGAAGAAAAATATCCCTATCTAAAGAATTATCAAGATGTGTTTCCTGAAGAACTCCTTAGGCTACCCCCTTCCCAAGCCTTTGATTTCACCATAGATTTGATACCAGGAGCAGAACCCATATCTCAACCACCTTATAGGATGACTACCATGGAATTAATGGAGCTACAAATCTAACTATAAGACATGTTAAATAAGAAATTGATTTGGCCAAGTGTCTCACCATAGGGAGCCCTAGTGTTGTTTGTTAGGAAGAAGGATGGAACCATGAGATTATGCATAGATTACAGAATGCTCAATAAAGTTACCATAAAAAATAGGTACCCACTTCCTAGAATAGATGATCTCTTTGATCAAATGAAGGGTGCAACAGTGTTTTCAAAATTTGATTTGAGGTCAGCTTACCACCAACTTCGTATAAAGGACAAAGATATATACAAAACTGCATTTAGAACTAGGTATGGACATTACGAATTTACAGTACTATCATTCGGGTTAACCAATGCCCTAGCAGCTTTTATGAACTTAATGAATCACATATTTCAAGATTGCTTGGATAAGTTTGTGTTGGTCTTTACAGATGATATTCTAATCTATTCTAAGAATGAGGAAGAACATCAAGGGCATTTGGAAATAGTTTTGCAAATATTAAGAGAACATAAATTGTATAGAAAATTATCTAAGTGTGCCTTTTATCAAAAGGAAATTCAATATTTAGGGCACATTATATCATCTAAGGGAATAGCCATAGATCCATCAAAAATAAAAACAATTAAGGAATGCCCTATACCTAGAAATGTGTCAGAAGTTAGAAGCTTTACAGGATTAGCAGAATTTTATAGAAAATTTGTCAGAAATTTCTCAAGGATAGCTTATCCGATCACATGGCTTTAGAGGAAAGGAAAGAAATTCATTTGGACAGAGAAATGTCAATCAACCTTTGAGTATTTGAAAGAAAAACTAACTACGACACCCACATTAAAGGTATGTAATCCACAAAAGCAGTTCATAGTTATAACAAATGTATCTGGAGAAGGATTAGGAGGTGTGTTAATGCAGGATGAAAAATTTATTGCTTATGAATCTAGGAAATTGAAGAATTATGAACAAACTTATGCACCCCATGATCTTGAATTAGTAGCTATTGTGCATGCCTTGCAAAGGTGGAGACATTACTTAATCAGAAAACCTTTTTCAACTTAGATCCGATCATCATAGTTTGAAATATATTTTCACCCAACCAAATCTAAATGCTAGACAAAGAAGGTGGCTAGAATTTTTAGTAGAATACGAGTTCAACATAAGTTATATTAAAGGCAAGGAAAAAACAGTAGCAGATGCCCTAAGTAGGAGAAGACACATCTCTGCATTAGCTACTATAAACTTCAAATTAAAGGACTAGATTTTATAATACTTAGAACATGATGAGTTTTATGCAAAAATCAGCCTAGCTCTTATCAAGGACCAATGGGATTCTAATTATTCAAAGTTTAGTTTAGAGGAGGATGGATTACTAAGATATCATAGAAGGATCTATGTACCTAACAACCCAGAATTCTAAAGACCAATTTTAGGAGAATTCCATTCAGCCCCATATTTAGGAAACTTGAGAGTAACAAAAATTCTATTTGATATAAAACCCCTATATTTTTGGTAAGCAATGAAAAGGGAGATAACAGAGTTTGTTGCAGGTTGTTTAGAATGCTAGAGAGTAAAGGCGGAACATTGATACCCAACAGGTTTTTTGCACCTTAATGAGGTACCCGAATGGAAATGGCAGATAATTTCCATGGACTTTGTACAAGGATTACCTATGACACAAAATCAACACAATACCATTTTGGTTGTAGTTGATAGATTGAAAAGGGTTGCCCATTTTATATTAGGGAATTTAATAGATGGAGCACGAAAGATTACTCATAAATTCATAAAATAAATCTTCAGATTGCATGGAATTCTAGAGAATATTATTTTAGATAGGGATGCTAGGATATCTTCTAGATTCTAGCAGACATTATTTTTAGCGCTAGGCACTAAATTAAACAATAGTTCAGCCCATCATCCTGAGACAGATGGTCAAACGGAAAGAGTGAATCAAGAATGAGAAGATCTTCTAAGAGTATACTGTATGGACCGACAATACTAGTGGGAAACATCCTTACCTTTGGTAGAATTTTCATATAAAAATTTCTATCAATCCACCATTAAAATGACTCCCTTTGAGGCCTTGCATGGCCATACATGTAGAACTCCTATGAGTTGGAAACAGTTGGAAGACGAAATCATTGTTGGACCTGAAATGCTTAAGGAAATGGAAGAATAGATAATATAGATTCATCAAAGATTGAAGGAAGCTAATGGAAAACAGAAAAGTTATGTAGATGCAAGAAGAACACCTAGAGAATTCTTAGTAGGAGAAAAGGTATTACTAAGAGTTAAACCTTAGAAGAGTACCATCAAGTTTTGTAAGAATGCCAAGTTAGCCCCGAGGTATGTGAGACCCTTTGAAATACTAGAAGTTGTGAACCCTATAGCTTAAAAAATTGCTTTACCACCAGCCCTTGCTAGGATACATGACATCTTCCATGTGTCACATCTTAAAAAGTACATTATCCACCACGACCATATGATCAATTGGAAATTATTATAGGTGCGAGAACCATGGGTGATAGAGGTAGGACCACTCAAAATACTCAAGGTGCGTAAGCTAAACTTATGAAATCGGGAGGTGACTCAATGCAAGGTCCAGTGGGACTAGTATGTAGAGGATAATGCCTCTTGGGAGAATTATCATGAAATTTCCCAAAAATACTCTCATCTTTTCTCTAGAAACTGAACATTTCTTTTCTTCCTGTATAAACTGATTAAGTATTGTTTGAATTTTTTTTGTGATGTTCATTGAGGATGATGAAAAATCTAAGGGGGAGGGTATGTTACATCCCAAATTTTGCCCCTTTTTTTAGCATAACTATTGATTTAACGAATTATTTCTTTTCATGATCATGTAAAATGAGTTAGTTATTTATATACGTTGTACTAATTATTGATTAGCAATTGTTTGATTTAAATTAGCATTTAATATATTTTATTTTGAATTACTATGGAATTATTATTATGGAAAAAGTGTTTTCATGGGTGATTGCAGGAGAAGATTGAAGATAGGGGAAACATTGCTAAACAGGATCATCAGAATGGGATGCCTGTTTAGTTTAGTCATCAAGATTGGCAGGTATGACCTTAGACTTCCTTGGAAGGGATATGATGACTTGTCCATAGGATACATTATGGGACCCACATGAGCTATTAAGGAAACAATATAGGAAAAACATAAAATAATCTAATTTAAAATATAATACATACCTCAAGAGATTTTTTATTAATTTTTTATCATATCATTACAATAAACACTTACATATGAACACATAAATATAAAAATGAAATGGCATCAATAAATTATAGTATATTAATCTAAAGATGTCACCTCATCGATATACTTATGTGAACATATATAAGAATATATTATAATAATAATAAAATGAAATTATAATCTCTTCAACTCCTTTTCTTTATTTCTTTTCCCTCTTCATTTTCTTCTTTTTCAAATCAAATCATAGCTTGGAATTCAAATGGACTTCTTAAAAATGATAGAAGCCAAGGAGCTATGCCTAGCTTTTAAGAAAAGTCGTGAATCAACCAAGACGACATCTCCCTTTTTCCATTGTCTACTACATTTTCCATTCAAGTCAAGTATACACATTCCCAACCAAAACCATTCATTATGTCTGCATAAACCAATATTATTTTGTCCTTTCCTTGTTCTGCCAATGTTTGCAATCTGCAAATCATGCTCAATCAAGTAGGTGAAATAAATAAGCCAAACAGGAGTTTTGGCCGAGGACATGAGGAGCTACATTCAATCAAAACCTCAAGCACATACAATCTCAGGTCATGAATGCATGCCTTCATATTTCATATTCCTTCTTTTTTTAGTATAAGTCTGACTGTAGTCAACTATAAAATGTTAGGACTGAGATTACTACATAATACCTTTTTGTTGGTCTCTTGCATTTTCATAGAATTTCATTAAAGATCTTCTTAGTATTATCATTGTGATTCAAAACATCAATTATGAAATCAAATGGTAGTTGTAGGAACTTTAAATGATTGTATGAACCATTATCAATAACCATTCTATCATCCCCGAAATAAAGAACAAATGCTCTTAAATTCACTAACACCTAGGATTCATCGGCAATGAAGCCTTGAAATGGTGAAGAGGTGTAAATAAAAAGAAAATGTTTATAATCTTTCAGACACCTAGGATTCACCGGAAATGAAGCCATAAGTGGTGAAGAGGTGTAAATAAAATAAAATGATCATAATCTTTCGGGCACCTAGGGTTCACCGAGAAAGAAGCCATGAAATGGTAGAGTTAACCTGCAAGAACCAAGAATGAAATTAGATATGAATAACTAAGTAATAAAAGACTTAATAGCTCATGTTGTCCCTATAATGGAATCTATTGTCAACTTGAGTGGTGGTGATCGGGTTGTTGAACCCAAACAAAAATCCTTGGCCAGGGTATTTTATAGGCATATGTGTCGTTCTATGATCACTTGATGTCTGTATGCATCAATTATATGGGTATAACTGATTGGGCACTCAAACCACCCGATAGCTCGGATGGTTGGACTAAAAAACATGCCAAGCCTAATCTCGAGGTAGGGTGGGTTGTTCTAATATGTTAGGATGTGTGGGGATAAGTATGGTTCAAGGTTGGGAGGTTAAGCCTATATCAATGCTTCTCCTCTTACCAATGCCAAAGCTTGCACAACCAGATAAAAGATCCTTCATTATTACTGTATATTTTTCACTCTTTTACTTGTTAATCATTTAGCATGAATATTAGATAGTCTTTTTATTTCAATTAGGGTAGTTAATTGCCACCAAAATTTGAAAAAGAATATGTATACTTTCAGTTGAGCATGATTTTAGTTAAGGAAGATAGTCGTTGCTTTATTTTTTAGCTGAATATGATTTCAGTTAGGAATGGTTAAATTGTTTATAATGAATATGTTTCTGGTTATATCAGCTAAACATGAAAATACAGTTGGATTAGTTAATAGTCATTTTACCATATATTAATAAAGTTATTTTATATAATTGTTAAAATAAGTCATTGTCATGTGAAATGGAATTGGTTACTTATAAATTAGAAGATATTAGATCTTTAGGTGTCTTTAAATTAGTTATGAAAATTTGTTTGTTACTGAAATTTTGATAGTAAGTGGAGCAAGTTTGAGTAGACAATTTGCAAAATTGCAAAAATTGCTCATTTTTCACAAAGTTGTCATTGACAACTTTTGCAACTTTTATGCAAAAAAGATCAATTTCTTCATGGGAGCTCTTTAACCACTTAAGGTAGTTGGGGTCATTCATGTAAATTATATATAAGACCAAATCCAACTTGTTCCAAGGGTTGGAGGAAGTAGAACTGTCAGTGCTCAACATTTTTAATACAGTGATTTTCTTGTTTTGTGTGTTTTATGCTTTGTACGAATTAGACGCAAAAATTTTGGTATTGGTATTGGAAGTGGAAGTGGATTTTGTTTTTCGATACTGTAAGTAGTTTTTTTTTTTTCATTCTATAGGGTTTGGTGTGTTTAAATAAATTGTTTTGTCTTCTAGTAGTCTACTAGATTGAATGAAACTGCGAGTGCAAAATGGAGTGCTAGGCCACTTCCCTCTATATGCATTGTATAACCTCTTGGGATTTGGACTTAGACTCCATGTACCATAATGGAGAAACTATAGGAAGCATAGTTGTGGATTGTGAGGTGATGCCCTAGGCAAGCAAACCATGTTTGGTTAGGGATCACAGATCTAGAAAAGAGCATTTGGAGTAGATTAGAAGTACACATAATCCTGGCACAAGATGAGTGAGGAGATGATGAGGGCTAACCCTAATCCCAAGGAGGAGTCGTGATAAGGAATTTTAACAAGATTTTAAGCCAAACAACACCAAAACCCTTAAAACCCTCAAAACAAGCCTAAATTTGTGCTTGTGTTGTACAAATAAGTTGGGGGCTTAAGAATTCCAAAATCTTCAAGTACTCTAGAAAGGGTATCCAGAAAGGTGATTTTTTCTAGCTATTGTTAAAGGATTTTTCAAAATATCTTACTCTTTGTGAATTTGGAGGGCTAATCCTTGTAGCCTTTTCCCAAGCACTTGAGTACAAATTGACCTAAGGATTGCAACTCGATTAGGGTTTGGTCCTTGTTTTGGGTTGGGTATCTTGATGAATGACCTAAGGCATACTTAGATGTCCATTTCACCATATGGAAGATCCAATCAACATTGGAGTTATGTTTGTTGTTTGTGAAGATTATGAACAAGCTTGTACTAACCAATTGATTTGCACCAATCAAAGAAGTAGGATCTCTTTGATAGAATCCTCAGAGGAATAGGGTGTGAAATAAATCCTAGTTGGTCAAGTGGAAGATCTAAGAAGACCGTAGAGAGCTTAGGGTTTATGAGAAAGATTGGTTGTCATATCATAGTGGTATTAGAGAAGGTTAAAGATTTGGGAATAGTTGGTGGATGTCTGTAGCTACAGGGGAGTTAGAAGGTGAAACTAGCATGGTGACTAATGCATAACTAGCCAAGAAAGTTGATGAAAAAATGGAGAAGAATAAAGTTCTTGAAGAATCCCTAGCAAAGGTAAAGGTGCAACTGGATGCATTTGCTGAAGCAACCAGGAGGAAGGAAGAAGAGGAGCATTAGAAGTGTAAAGAGGTAGCAGAGGAAGATGCAGTCCTTGAACCTCACCCTATCTTGAATGAAGAGCCCTTCTTGAAGGCTATCAAAGCCCTAGGAGGAAAAGCTTTGGAAGGTGTGTCACTTTTTAGTGGAAAGATGGACATAGACATAGTTATGGACTAGATAGATGGCATGGAGAACCATTTTGAATGTGAGGGGGTATCAGAGGCACAAAAGGTTATACTTTCTAAGTCAAGGCTCAGAGGCCCAGCTCTAACATGGTGGAAATATGTGAAAGATGTAAGAATCAGCTTGGGTAAGACACCTATAGAAAATCGGAAGCTTATAGTCACTAAAGTGAAGAAGAACTTCCTACCTAAAGACTTTGAGATCTAGTTCCACAAGAGAAGGCAAGGACTGAAAAAAAAAGACCTAGATGTGACCTCTTATACTGAGGAATTTCAAAGGTTATGTTTGAGATCTAAACAACAAGAAGATGATCCAATCAATGTGACAAGATATCTAGGTGGTTTGAAGTGGAATATCCAAGAGGAGCTTAGTTTGTGGGCACCTACCACAATTCAAAGATGCCATCAGCTAGCTCTAAGGGTGGATGAAAAGAAAAAAAAGGAAAGGAAATTCTAACTTCAAGGATAGAGGAAAGGGCAAAAATCAAAGAGGACAAAGGGGAGGCTACCAAGGTAAAGGAGGTGAGAAAAAGAATCAAGGAGAGAGCAAGCTAACAGAGAAACCTAGTGACAACTCTTCAAGAGGTGGTTACAATAGAGGGAGAGACAACCAAGGGGGATCTAATAGAGGGAGAGGATCAGGCATATCCAAATCATACTTTGCAAGTATGAAATGTTACAACTGTAGCCAGTTGGGTCATCTAGCCTATATGATGCAGGAGCATCCAGAGGTATAAGGGTAATCCTGTGTCACCCAAAAAAAAATGTACTTAGACTTAGTTTCTGTTTCATGTCTTTACATTTTTGGATACCCATTTGGCTCAAATAAAGGTTCCAACTCTCATAGTTCAACTATCAGTGCGTTTGAAAATCCCAAAAAAATAGGAGCATGTATTTGGGCCATCATTTCGGTAAACTAGAAGGTGTGAATTGGCCAGATGAATGTAATCATGATTTAGAGCATTCCAAAAAAAGAATCAGGTCAATAGGCCCCACGGTTTGAAAGTTATTGCAGTTTTTCGGGTTTTGGAGACCTCCTAAGAATGCTTCAAAGTCAGGTTTGGGGCATTAAATGACCTCAAAAAGGGTCAAAAAATTGGGGACGAGCAAAGCTTGTCCATAGGGCTATAGAGCGCTTCGAGAGCTTTTCAAAAATGTAAACGATTCGTCAATCGGAGCTACGGTTCAAAAGTTATGCCTCTCGAAAGTTCGATTACCGTTTCTGGATTCTTCTAGATTTGCACCGACTTCGAACGCAACTTCCAGAACCTTCTATTTCGTCGGTGGATACCTACTAGCACTTTCTAGAATTTACTCCTAGTCCTTAACCCTCTGGGGTCTATTTAAGGAGATTTTCAGCATTGTAAAAGGCAGTTCGGAGTGGAGTTTGAGAGGGGGTGCTAAAAAGGAGAAATATTCTCCAGATTTATGCTATTGTAAGCCCTTAGGGAATGTTTTGAAGTTTAGTTTCTCTGCACTGTTTGTACTAGCTCATTTTCTCAGTTAATATAATTTTCCCCTTCTGTTGGTTCCATTCTGTTCTTGAGTTGTGTCCCCATCACTATAGATGCCCAAAAAAGCCTTCTTCCTCAAACCATGACAAAAGAATGACATATGTACAAGAAGATTGCAACAAAAAATTAGATGTAGACCACATTGAATCTAAAAAAGGTGAGAATCTCATGTTCAGGAGAGTGGTAATCCAAAAACAAACTCCTGGTGAACCTAAACATAGAAGAGCATTGTTTAGGATAAAATAAAAACTCCTAGGAAAAGTGTGCAAAGTAGAATTAGATTCAGGATATTACAAGAGGCTATTACTAAGCTGAAATTGCAGAAGATACCTCATGACAACCCTTACAATGTTACTTGGCTTAACAAGGAAGAGAACATCTTGGTGAATGAGCTAGCTTGGGTAGATTTTTCCATAGCAGCATACAGAGACAGGTTGTTTTATGATGTATTGCCTATGGATGCTTATCATCTTTTTCTAGGTAGGCCTTGGAAATTTGATAGGGTAGTTGTATATGATGGTAGAGCTAATGCCATAACTTTCAAGAAGGGAAGAAATACCTTAAAAATTTTGTCTTTATTGGAAGGGGAAGGATCTCAGCCCAAAGTACCTAGTGTGTTGTTTTGTAGTGGAAAAGAGTTTGTGAAAGACCTCAAGGATGAAGAATGTCAAAATTTTGCAGTAGTACTAAAGTTTGAAGCAAAAGAAAATGTAGCCAAGGAACCCTTACCAATTAAAGTCCAAACTTTTCTTGAAAAGTACAAAGACAAAAAGAGTGATGGTATTGCAGCTACTCTACCTCCTAGGAGAGTTATAAGTCATCAAATTGACTTTTTTCCAGGTGCTTCTTTGCCTAATAAAGTAGCATACAAGTTAACTCCAAATAATAACCTACAAGTGCAAGAATTGATAGATCAAGGTTTGATACAAAAGAGCATAAGCCCATGTATAGTTCTTATTGTGTTGGCATCTAAGAAAGGGGGAAAATGGAGATTATGTATGGAATCAAGAGCCATAAATAGGATTACAATTAGGTATAGGTTTCCCATACCTAGGATTGAGGATCTCATGGATTGCCTTAGAGGGGCTAAATATTTCACTAAGTTGGCCTTGAAGATTGGTTACCACCAAATCAAACTAAAGGAGGGAGATGAATGGAAAACAATATTTAAGACTATTGGTGGTCTTCATGAGTGGTTTATGATGTCATTTGGTCTTTCTAATGCTCCTAGCACATTCATGAGGCTCATGAATGAAGTGCTTAAGGACTTCACAGACAAATTTGTAGTTGTATATCTATATGATATACTTATCTTTAACAAGACTAGAGAAGAGCATATCAAGCAGGTTGAGGCAATTTTGAAAAGACTTCATGAAGAGAAGCTAGCCATCAACCTTGAGAAGTGTCATTTCTTCAAGGAGGAACTTGTGTACCTAGGCTTTGTGGTATCTCAAGGCACATTAAAGATGGACAAGGAGAAGGTTGTTTCAATACTAGATTTCCCAACACCTACCACATCTATTGAGGTAAGAAGTTTCCATGGTTTGTCTCAATTTCATAGGAAATTCATTAAGAATTTCAGTTGGATTTGTGCACCTTTTTTGGATACTATAAAGGGTGGATTCAAGTCTAAGTTTAAGTGGACCTTAGAAGTTGAAAAGTCATTTTAAATGTTGAAGAAACAAGTAACTACTCAAACTATCCTACAATTGCCTAGATTTGAGAAAATGTTCACCTTAGAATGTGATGCACACAACTTAGTAGCAGGTGGTGTTTTGAGTCAAGAAGGTAGGCTAGTAACCTTTTATAGTGAGAAACTTAATGATGCCAAGAAGAAGTATTCATCCTATGAATTAGGGCTCTATTCCTTAGTTTAGTATCTTAGAAAGTGGAGACACTATTTGTTGGCCAAAGAATTTTTTGTGTTTATAGATAATCAAGCTCTTAGCTACATCAACACTCAAGGGAGGGTAAACAATAGACAATTGAAGAGGATGGAGTACTTGTAGGCATTTACCTTCACAATCATGAGTAAGAAGGGGCAATTAAACAAAGTGGCAAATGCACTAAGTAGAAGGATCATGAAAGTCCAAGAGATTTAGCTCCAAAGCATTGCAATAGAGAGTTTTCAAAATCTTTACAAAGAAGATGAGAACTTTGATGAAGCCTACAAGGTATGCATGGATTTTGAGAATCATTTTCATAGCAAATTTTCATAATATGCTTTGCAAAATGGGTTGCTATTCAAGGGTAACTAGTTGTGTGTACCAAGGGGTTCCATGAGAGAGAACCTAATATAGGGAAGCATAATGGAAACCTAAGCTGACATTTTGGTGTCAACAAAACCATAGAACTAGTACAAAGGTTCTATTATTGGCCAAAGTTAGTAAGGGATGTAACCAAGTATGTGGGTCAATGCATGGTATGCATGAAATAAAAAAGAGGAATGAGAATGTAGGCCTATATCAGCCTTTACCAATTCCAAACAGGCTTTAGGATTGTGTAAGTATGGCTTTTATTGTTGGTTTACCAAAAACTAAGTAAGGATATGATATCATTTATGTTTTTGTTGATAGATTCAACAAAATGAGGCATTGCATCCCATGTAGGACAACTAATGATGCAATTCATGTTGCCCATCTATTTTTCAAGGAGGTTGTATGGATCCATGAACTCCCATTAAGCATTGTGTCAGATAGGGATGTTAAATTTATGAGTCATTTTTGGAAAACCTTATGAAAAAAGCTTGTTACAAACATGCCATTTGGTTCAGCTTACCATCCCCAAACTAATGGTCAAATTGAAGTAGTTAATAGGACCTTAGGGAACCTTCTAAGGTTCCTAACTCAGGAATATGGTTAAAGTTGGGATGTTATCATTTCACAAGCAGAATATGCCTACAATGATAGTAGGAATAGGACCAGATAGTTTATGAAATTCATCCAAGGGATGTATGTGAACTAAGATATCTTAGTGATATGGATCAGAAAAGTGGTTAAGCTAAAGACTTTGTTCAAACCATGAAGGAGATTCAAGAGAAAGTCAAGAAGACCATCCAAGATAGCGCTCAAAATCTCAAAGCCAAATTGGATGAAAAGAGTAAAAATGTTTAGTTTGTTGTTGAGAACTATGTAATGTTCCATTTGAATAAAGCAAGGCTTCAAAAAGGTGTTCCTACCAAGCTACAGATGAAGAGGGTAGGCCCTTGCAAAATTTTGGCTAAGTATGGAGAAAATGCTTAAAAGGTAGATTTACCATCAAATCTAGGCATATCCCTTATTTTTAATGTACAAGAATTGGTGGCTTTCAAGGGAACATTACCTTAGATTAGTCTAGGTGTTCAAGAAATCATTGAACATGCTGCAGAACCTCAGATTAGCAAGTTAGAGGCATAGAAGGTGTTAGATTCTAGGGTGAAGAAGTCTACAAGGCATAAGGTGTATATGAAGCATCTCATCAAATGGAAGGGAAAGAAAATTTTAGAGGCTACTTGGGTTGCTGAGATAGAGTTCAATAAGGTTGGAATACCCTTGGACATGTTGTCATCAGGTGTGACTTAGTTTTTTTGAGGGGGGAGTATGGTGCAGGAGCACCTAGGTAGGCTAAGGGTAGACCTAGGGATTGTAGTGATGCTAGCCACATCACTAGAGTAATAAGAGTATCAACTTGGTCCTAAGATGAGGTTAGATAGGTTAGAAGAGCCGCACAATGCAATATTGCTCCTAATTGCTCAAAAAGTGCTCATTTGGCTCAATAGAAAATTTTTGGGTTTTGAGGGCTAAATAGGGGGGGAAAAGTATTTTAAGGTCCTTATTAGGAATTTTTGATCCATCTTAGGCCTTTTAGAAAGTTTGATGGCAAGTGGAGAAAGTTTGAGTAGACAATTTACAAAATTGCTAAAATTATTCATTTCTTGCAAAGTTCTCATCGACAACTTTTATGCTAAAAAGAGGAACTTCTTCATGGGAGATCTTCAACCACATAAGGTAGTTGGCGTCTTTCATGCAAAGTCTATATAAGACCAAATCCAACTTATTTCAAGGGTTGGAGGAAGTAGAACTAACAGTGTACATATAATGTTCAACATTTTTAATACACAATTTTATTATTTTGTGTGTTTTATGCTCTATACGGATTAGATGCAGTAGTTTTGGTATTGGAAGTGGAAGTGGATTTTTTTTTTAGTACTATAAGTAGTTATTTTTTCATTCTATAGGGTTTGGTGTGTTTAAATAAATTATTTTGTCTTCCAACAGTCTATTGGTTTGAATAAAATTGTGAGTGCAAAATGGAGTGCTAGGCCACTTCCCTCCATATGCATTGTATAGCCTCTTGGGATTTGAAACTAGAATCCATGTAATCCATGTACCATAATCAAGAAACCATGGGAAGAACAGTTACAACTTCTGAGGTGATGCCCTAGGCAAGCAAACCATGTTTGGTTAGGGATCACATATTTGAAAAAGAGCATTTGGAGTGGATTGGAAGTACACATACTCCAATCCCAGCATGAGATGAGTGAGGAGATGATGAGGGATAACTCTAGTCCCAAGGAGTTGTCTTGATAAGGACTTTTAATAGGTTTTTAAGCCAAACAACACCAAAACCCATGAAACCCTCAAAACAAGCCTAAATTTGTGCTTTTGTTGTACAAATAAGTTGGGGACTTAAGAATTCCAAAATCTTCAAGTACTCTGAAAAGGGTATCCAGAAAGGTGATTTTTTTTTGGCCATTTTAAAGGTATTTTTCAAAATATCTCAATTTTTGTGCATTTGGAGGGCTAATCCTTGTAGCCTTTTCCAAGCACTTGAGTACAAATTGACTTGAGGATTGCAAATCGATTAGGGTTTGGTTCTTGTTTTGGGTTGGGTATCTTTATCAATGACCTAAGGCATACTTATGTTTCCATTTCAACATATAGAATATCCAATCAGCATTGGAGTTATGTTTGTTGTTTATGAAGATTATGAGCAAGCTTGTACTAACCAATTGATGTGCACTAGTTGAAGAAGTAGGATCTCCTTGATAGAATCCTTAGAGGCATAGGGTGTGAAATAAACCCTATTTGGTCAAATGGAAGATGTAAGAAGACCCTAGAGAGCTTAGGGTTTTTGAGCAAGATTGGTTGTCACATCAATAATGCATTTTACATAATAAAATTTCTTTCAAAAAATTGTATTATAATAAATTTATAGATCAACGTGCAACATAATCCATAATACATAATACATGATACATGATACATGATACATGATACATGATACATGATACATGATACATGATACATAATACATAATACATTTAAAAATTAAAAACAATTATACAAATTTAGAGCCTAGAGAAGTAGATTATTAAAACCTTTTGCAAATGACACTGAATTCCCTTTTACAGATACAAGGGAGCAACAATAGTTGCAGGTTGATTTGTAATTGTATATATACTATGATTACTACTACATTATGTGTGTACAATCACATTTCCAATTGTATACTTTTTTTCAAGTAGGAGTAGGGAAAACAATTCCATCTGCTCTAGGTAGTACTAGTAGGTTGTCTAGCTATCCTAATAGGTTGGTTCATGATTCTTTTAACAATTAACATCAAAAAAGTTGAAATTAAATTCAAATTTTAAATTTAAAGATCAACAAGTAACAAAACATTTATACTACTAGCACTTACTAAGTTTTTAATTGTTAGTGCTAAAACTGACATTGATAGATTGAGTAGATGACCCAACTCCAAGGATGTTCTTTAGGGCACTCCATTCTACATCATTTGGAAGCTCTATTTTATTTAGGTTGTACATAAATAGATATAACCTCATCAATAGTGAATACTTCGAAGAGATATTTTTATATGAATTGAGGAATTTATCTATAACTACATTCGATATTGAAAGTGGTTTGATGCAACTTGCAATTCTTTCTAGAGTGGTTTCCTTAGCCAAGTTTCCTAATCGGAGTTCATGATGTTATGCTACTATTTCATGTAATCATCTTTTCTAATGAATCTTCTTTTTGAGTCACCTATATTTGGTAATCCAACATTTAGCAAGTGAAGTATGTTGTGATTCATCTTTATCAAGTATATGGAAGGAGATTTCATAGCTTTGTCTATTTCCATTATTTTTTCACAATTTCAATAGACAAATAAGGCCATTATAGAGGCATCACAATGGTTTATTCCTTGGCTTGCCAATTTCCTATCACTAGATCTCTGTTCTTTATGCAAAAAAAAATTTGCAAAATTTTCTAAGGAACTTGTGAAGATAGTTTTTTTATCCTCAATTTTTTTTAACATTTTCAAAGACACCTCTAATATTTCTATTTAAATCAAGCCATTCAAATAAGCTATCAGTGTTCTACATTAATTTCTCCCAATTTTCTTGTTTGATAAGCTTAATCATGTTTTTATAATATCATTGACATGATGGTCTTCAAAAGATGTAGTTATATTTTGTGCAATTGCATTCTCCGTGTTTTTTTTTCATTTCAGACATCTTCATTTCACTCTTTTTCTATATTGCCTCTACTTTCCCTTTTCCTCTCATCCTCCAATTCCTTCTTCAAATTTTGGATTATCTTTGTAGTAGTTACCTCTTTTTTCTTCTCATCCTTGAGTTCCCTTTTCAAATCATGGATTTTCTTCACAGTAGACTCCTCTTTTTTCTTCACATTGTCCAATTCCTTCTTCAAATAATGGAGTGTGTTTGAAGTATGAGTAGACTCCTCTTTCTTCAAATTCTCCAATTCCTTCTTCAAATCAAGGATTTTCTTTGCAATTGACTCCTATTTTTTCTTCGCATTCTCCAATTACTTCTCCATATGATGGATTGTGTCTTCACTAGACTCTGTTGTCTTCACAAGACTCTGTTGTCTTCACATTCTCCAATTCCTTCTTCAAATCAAGGATTGTCTTTGTTGTTGACTCCTCTTTTTTCTTCATATTCTCTAGTTGCTTCTTCAAATTATGGATTGTGTTTGCACTAGGCTCCTCATTTTTATTCTCATTCTCCAATTCCTTAAGCAAATTATGAATTATCCTTACATTAGACTCCTCATTTTTATTTTCATTCTCCAATACCTTCTTCAAATTACTAATTGTATTTTCAAATCAAGAGAAATTTTTCCTTTCATTCTCCAATTCAATCTTTAAATTGTTATCTTCCTTGACAGCAAAGTCCAAGTCATTTTTCAATTTATTGTTCACTTGTGCACTATTCTCTATAGACTTGAACAACTATGTAGTAGAGGCTTTTTCATTCTCAATATTTTTTTACACTCATCCAATTCTTTAGTTAGAATTTTTTGTTGTTCATTCATCTTTTCTTGCTGGACAATTGTCTTTGTAGAAGAAGAATTCTTTATCCTATTTTGCAATTCTTTGAACCTATTGTCTACTACTTTCTCCTTGGCCTTCACATTATTAAGGTCTTTCTATAATTTTTCTATTTTCTTCATAGGCCTTCTATTTTCACTCTTCGCTTTAAGAAGTGTAGAGTAGACCATTTTGTTGGTCTCTTTTGATATATTGATTTTGTCAATATTTTTCACTTTTTTAAAATCCATTTGAAGACTGGTAACTTGTACATCATTATGATTTATTAGATTTTTTGGTGGATTATTAAATCTAGCTAGGGGCATAACAGCCATGAAGTTCATCATTTCAGTGTTTGAATCATAAGTTGGAAATATACTATTAGTATTAGATCCCTGATGTTTAGCAACTGCATCACTTTTCAACGTCTTCATAATTTTCTTATTTCTTTTGTTTGTCTGATCAAATTTTTTTGCAAAGTCATTGAAACTAAAATCTAGGTTTGCTGACACAATTGAGTGTTTGAAAGGTGAATTATTATTTGTATTGATGTATGCTTCTCCAACACTAGTTACACTTACTCCACCTACAATTGTATTTTGAGGATTGACAACGACCTAAAGATTACCTATATATTCCAAATCCTGGTGTTTTAGGACTATTTTTAGGGTTTTTTCTAGAAGTTACTAGTGCATACATTGGTGAAGTAACCGTTGACATTGCTTTTGTTGTAATTGTCATAACATTTATTTTTTCTGCACAAGGTTGACCTACACTAGTGCCAGTGCCAGTTTCAATGGGATAATTTCAACTAGATTTGAAGATTTAACAAATATTTTTTTGGGATGAGCTTTAGAAGTATAATGTTTTTTTCATTTTCTAGATGAATCACCTTCAATCTCATTGGAGAGTCCAATTATTAGTTGACTTCCACTTTTTGTTGTGTCTAGTACTACAATTGGATTCCAAATCCCTTTAGCACTTGCACCAATGGGCCCTATACCTGAATAACCCATTATAGTACGTGTCTGTTTAACAAAATCACTTATTTGAAGTTCAACAATATGCTTGGTTGACCTGGGATCCTGAGTCCCTTGAATGTCTTCATCATAGTCAAAGTCCTTTTGTCTTTAACTATCATTGTCATTGCAAGTACCAAATTGATATACCATAGATGGATTCCCTTTATTCCAAGAATCATTAAAACATTCATCCTCCTCAATTTTCTCAAAAGGTTTCAAGGTCTTTAGTTCACCCAAATTTTGTCTCATTTTCCAAAAATCATTCATTTTGGTTTGAGACCATAATTCATATTTGCATGTCTCTTTAATTGCTTTCAACATAGATCTCGCAGAAGGTTGAGAGTCTTTCTTGTAGAAATTGAATTATGTCATATGCTTTTATTTGTGTGACTTTGATATGTGCAATGTCATAATTTGGTATGAAAATTCTTGCATTGAAATATTATTCTCTAGTTGCATGTTTCTCCATCTCTTTCTTAACCCCATCCCACAAATCCATGTTTTAAAACTTTTCTATCAATGACATCTCCTAATGTTGATATTTTCTTGCATAGTTCCCATTGAAAATAAGTCTTGCTTTTATTATGTTCAGTGGATCATAATTCTAGTGACCGACAAAATCAGAGCTAAGAAAATTCACCAATTCATTTTCCATTTTGAAAGCCTTTCTCTCTATTGTGAGGCCTCCAATTGCGAAAGGCAAGGAAGGAAATATCACTTTCTTATTCTGTCCACTAAAAAGTTCATCTGCACTCTCCATCTTTCATACATATTTTAGTACAAAAACCCTTTATGTAACATACATTGGAAGTTTGCACGGTTCAACTGCTGAACCACAAAACCTTAACACAGTGTAGTCTTCCATGAAGAACCAGTCAACCAATTATATTTGACTTCCCAGTTGAATGCAATCTTTACAAGACACATGCAATCTAGGCATCGAAGTGCCCATAATTTTTTGGTAAATAGGTGCCAAAAAGAAGTCTAAAAAATGGTTGTAGTTATTATTGCTACCAATCATCCTCATCTTATATGTCCACTCATATACTGGACCTAGAGTCTCTGATTTCTTCTAGGTTTTCTCATCAAACTTATAGACCTCAATATCAAGCTTGTTGTTCTTAGTCTCAAATATTGGGCAATGCTTTGCTAAAAGAAGGTAGCAAAAGTAACTTGTGAACCTAAATGTCTTCATCTTGCCTATAGTTGTACTTTATTTAGTCATTAGTAATTGTTCTTGCATAGATTCAACAATGTGTTGAACATAATTATATCTTACTTCTACCTTGTCAACTAACTAACCTCGACAATGGATATTATAAATCATTTCAAGAACACTGGCCCCCACTTCCTTATTACTGTCTAATCCTAGATAGAATGATAACAAAGAAATAATATAACAAGGTTTGCTAATCCACTAAACAAAGAAACTAGTTTATTTGTATGTGCGCCAATACTTTTGTTATATTTGAAATAATGTCTCCCCTTATATGGATCTTTCCACTTATTAAATGATAAATGTCTAATTCCCATGATTCCCAAATCTCCATGGATAATAGAATAAAAAATGTCATGATATTCATCGATGAAACCTAAGGTTTTTAACACTTTCTTGAGTTCTATAATGTCTTTCTTTTCCTTATTGCTCTCACTCATATTGGAGGTTTTTGACTTTGTTTTTCCCATGCCTACAACTGTTATTAGTTATTACACAAAATTCTTCTTTAAGCCCAAGTTTAAAAAAACTGTAAAGTGTAAACATAAGACAATAAGATTTCTATTGCTACAAGTGCACTACAAAAAAAATTTGAAAAATTTAAATACCCAGAATTGAGATTCACTAATACCGGTGTTATCAGAGACTTAGATAATTGGTGCTCTCTTGTGATACTCAAGATTCAGAATTTTAGTCTTCAAAATAGAAATTAGAATTCAATTACAATCTTTAAAAATTTGAAAACCCTACAGTCTCAAACTCTAGAGAACTTCATAGTCTAAAAATATAAAAGAAATTTTTTAATAGTTAAAAAATAAAATGTAAGTAATTAATGGTTTAAAGTATTGTACTTTGTACCATGTATATGTAAGTTAACATCATCAATAATGTACATAATGATAATATTAAAATTAATAATTAATTACATAATACATTTGTATATTTTAAATAAATTAAATAATAAAATTGAACTTAATGATCGATGGTCTCTGCCCAATATGATTTTTGGGTTGATTTGTGGAATTTTATCATTGTTGTCAAGAGTCATCCAAAATCATGACAATTTTCATGGACACATGTCACGATTTTGGATGATTCTTCATAGCAATGATAACATTCCTAAAAATCATATAGGATTGTCGATCTTTCTTTTTTTACTTAACAGTCGGTATTAACAAAGAGTAAACTTAATAAGTTGATAACTAACACTTAACTGAGAAATAATTAGACATGTGACATGATTCTAGATGAATCTAGGCACATGGGAAACCATTCCCCAAATCAATCCAAAATTCATCTCGAGCCATCAATCTTTCTTTTAATCAACGATCGAACATGAGAAAGACTACAACTGTCACATTGACACTTAATTAATTTTGGGACACGTGTTCTGATTTCAAGTAGCACACTTGGGAACCTAAAGGCAACCAGAAGGTATGCCATTGGTAAAAGGATGTGTTAGGGTGACCAATATGAAGAATGTGAATGATTTGAGTGTTTTTGGGTGTTTTCTAGGATTTTAGTATGCAATGCAAGATATGAGAATGAAAATTAGGGTTCTTGAACCTATAATGAAATCCCTAATTACCAAGTGTGCTTTGAAACTACCAACTATGCACCTAAAGTGTGTAGCTGGTAAAATAGGGGTGCAATTGGTAAAATAGGGAAAAACTTGATAATCTGGAAGTGGGTATGCAAGATATGAGTCTTTTTTCAATGTTTAGGTGTTTAGGAGTGTTATGAAACCTAACATACTAGAGTTTTGATTTGCAAGGTATAAATGTCCTAAGGAAAGAATGCAAATGAAAATGTGAATTGCATTTTGGATTTTGACTAAAGGGTATGAAAATGACTCTATGTTATGCAAAATGTAGATTAGGGTTAAATTTTGGACTCGGAAATGATGTTAGAGTTTGATGTATGCAAGTAGGATTATGAAAAGGAAGGTATGCTAAGGTTGATAATGATGTTTAGGACATGCAACATGAGGATATGAGATCAAGGAGACAAGTTGATTGATAGACAAGTTGATAGGGTTTGATATTGGAAATGATGTTAGGGTTTTGAACAATGTAAGATGAAGGGGATATGCAACTAGGGTTAATAAAAATGATGTTTAGGGAGACTAGGAATGTGATAATTCTATGACAAGGGTGTATGCAAGGTTTTGAACTTAGGATCAAATCTTTGGAGAGTATTTTATCTAAGAGTTTAACCTTGTGAAGATGGACTTTGGATCTTGACCAAAAAGAGATAAAAGACAAAAATATAAAGTTGATAAAAATGACAAGCTCAAACCCATCAAGACATAGATATATTTTAACCAAAGAAAATGATAAAAATGACAAAAGAACTAGTTAAGATCCATCATCCATCAGCATTAGGAGATACTCTAAGACTCATACTTTATTCTGATTTTTTACTAGGTTCAAAGGTTTTGGGTTCAAAATGAGGTTTAGGGTGACCAAAATGATGGTTATTTTGATCAGATGTGCAATATGCAAAGGTCCTAAGATGAAAAATTAAGTTTGGGGTGCAAGATGATGTTTTGAGTCATATGTAGAATGAGAACTTATAGAGGCTTTTGAATGCAGTTTTAAGGTCCAAAAATGTAGTCTAGAGGCCCAAAATGGTCAGGCAAGTAACCAAGTGTGCTATGATAACACCAAGTATACTCCAATAGCACCAACTATGCCTATGGTGCACTTGGGACTAGTTTGAGCGTAGTTGGTAGTTGCATGGCGCAGTTGGGAGACTGGGTTGAATGTATGTTGATTCTGGATTGGGTAATTATCAAGTTGCTATACCAGAGAGCTAGATAGTTGGGGATGATGTTATGACAAGATTAAAGATGTAGAATGAAGGTTATGACCTAAGGAGTGAAGCCTAAAGTGTGCACAATGAATGTTAGGAGATGCAAAATGTAGTTTTGGACATGCTGAGAGAGGGGGACCTATCCAGGCACCTAATGACACTCCTAAAGTCCCAAAATGTTATCTAGAAGTCTAAAATGGGTGTTGTAGTAGCCAAGTGTGCTCAAATAGAGCCAACTACACCCATGGTGTAGTTGGGGCTAGTTTGAGCTCAGTTGGTAAGCTAGGCTAAAACTAAGATGTTTTTTAGGTTTGGTGACTTCCAAACTAATGTTTTAGAGAGCCAAACAATAGAGGACAATGTTAGAACTAGAATGAATGTGTAAAATGACGGTTAGGACACACAAAATGAGGGTTAAATTGTGCAAGATGAAGTCTAGGGTATGCAAGGATATAAGATGGAAGATGAAATATGAAGTTCAAGGGTTGGAAAGTGAAAACTAGGTGATGCAAGAGGTAGCCTAAGGAATGCAATACGAATGATAAGGGATGCAAAATGAGGCCTAGAGAATATAAGTATGAGGCTCAACATATGGTTAATGCAAGTGTATGCTATGCAAGAGTGAAATCTAAGTCATGTCAAGCACTCCTAATGTTAGAAGTCTCCATGTTTTCAAAGTCTTTAATGTTTTGGACCAAAGTTTGCAATGTGTTGACAATGTTGTAATGTTTTGACAAGGTTTAAATAGTATCCAAGGTGTAAATTTAAAAATTTGGTTTGATCTTGATTAATCTTATTCACACATGCAAGACACCATAAACAAGAATAGTTGTTGTTAAAGTGAAAAGACAAATCACAACCTAGGCTTTAAGACTGTATCCACTAAATTTCCACTTGAACCAAAGTTCAACTGCATTTATCCAAAGTGGAAAAATTAGAATCTTGGCACTACATGCTTGCCCCTTAGAGTGTACTCACTTCTTGAGGCTACCAAGATCCGCTTCCCAAGGGGCATTACTTCCAAAGGGATTGTTGTCTCTACTAAGAACCACAAGAATGTGGGATGTCTTCACGAGCATGGGTGAATCCCAAAGCCAGTGGATAGAAAGGTTTATGGCCTCTAAAAAAAGGTATTTAGCATGGGCATTCCATTCAGTAAGTGAATGATAAACTTCCTCAGAAGGCCTCCCATCCCAAAGAATAGGGGTTTAATGCACCATAAGGTACTAGAGGAGAGCTATCATGCAACAATACTACTAATATGACATTAATCATATCAAGTTTTTTATAGTAGCTAGAATGTTGGCATAGCTTTGGTCCATTATCACTTTGAGGTTTTCCCCTAGGGCTTACCCCAAGTGGTGAATTTTGGATCCAAGGTAGGCCCCTCTATAGAAATTGTATGGATTCTCTTGCACCCAAGATCCACAAACGGCAAGGGGAGAGGATACATCCATCCAAATCCTAGGGTTATAAAAATGCATTGACACTAAGAAGAATAGAAAATTCATTTTAGTACACCAAATGAAGTGTTGTCTAATCTAGAAAAAACACACATAAAGTTTGGACAAGCACACAGGTCTTCAACAACATCCTGTAAATAAGCATTAGTAGTTTTTCAATGAATGTCTTCTCCCAATGATTGCAACATGTTGCAAACAGATCATCAATAACACAAAATCATCTACTCTAGGTCCTAGAATGAAATTGAAACCCTAGATACAAATTTTGATCAAAATAGGTGCTTTATGTGATCCAAATGTGCTCTAACAGAGTAGACAACACCCCAAAAGGCTAGAATGACTTAGAAAGCCCGTAGGTGTGCTTTGATAGTGCTAGTTGTTCCCATGGTGCACTTGGGGCTTAGAAGAGAGAAGTCGGTAGTTTCTGGGTGTAGTTGGGAGAGTGGAAGATGACTATGGGGAAATGATACCTAAACAAGACCGAAAACTTGAAATTTTGAAACCTAATCAACCAAGTGTGCTCAAATAGTGTAGAGTACACCCATGGTGCACTTGGGGCCCAAAAGTGTGCAATTGGTAGTTTCTAGGCATAGTTGGTTAGGTGTGAACAACAAATGGGCATTATGGTGACTCCTAGGCCCCTAAAACAACTTCCTTCTAGGTCCCAAGTGAGCCTTGACAGAGCAAAGTGCACCCTAGGATAGAAAGCTACCAAAATTCATGAATGAAAGCCTAAAATCATGTTACTGGAACCCCTAATTAAACTAGGTGTGATAAGAAAGAGAAAATAACCATTATACCTTCCGAGTGAACTCCTTCCTTGCACCTACAAGTACAAAAATAAGAAACCTAAGTTAGTTTGCATGATCTTCACATTGGGTTCACCAATTTTTAGGACCAGAAAATAGGTTAATATCCAACATACTATGAGCAATCACAAAACTCAATAAACATACCTTAATACCCTCTAGTCTACCATGAAATCCAACTAAAACAAAGAAAGCATCATAAAGTAAAAACTCCCTCTTTAGTTGTAGCTCTTATGTCCTTCTTTCTTCTCCATATGATCTAGCTCGAATAGCCTATAACGCACACAATTTAAAAGAAAAAGGTTATGATGGGATGATGTTATTGAGAATACTAGAAGAGTGATTTGAAGCCTATGGAATTCTAAAAGATGACGATGTTGAAGACTCTAAGGATATGGCTCTTAAGGATGTTGAAGGACTCTAAAAGATTAAGGCTTAGGACTTAGGGACTAGAAATGAGAGCAAGAAGGCCCAATTTATAGCCAACATGCAAGAGGATAGCATTAAACTTATCACCTTGAATGTGAAACTTGGCAAGATATTCCTTTTGGAAATCTATGACACATATGACACAAGATGCCAAATGTGAGATTCTATGACACGCGGAAGTCAACATACCTAAAAGTGGAAGAGAATCTATGACACCTCAAAGCCACTTGTAGGATTCTATGATGCATGGAATTCAACATAGCTAAAAGTGGAGGAGGATCTATGACGCGTCATGTGACACCTCAAAGCCACTTATAGCCAAGAATCTATGACAATGGAGGCTTAATATAGATATGCGTAAGAAATAAAATATATGGATTATGACATATTTTAGCCAAGTATGAGGATAGTATATATGATGTGTCATGCCCATGTGTCATGATGATGTCAAGGTTATGTGGAATATTTGAATTAAAAATTCATTATTCCACACAAATAGAAATTAGTAATTTGGAAATTAGAGGTGGAAAATATCATTTAGGAAATCAAGAATTTCCATAGTTTGTGAATGATGAATCAACTAATTAATAATATTAATCAATTGAGGATGCTTGGTTAGTGAGAAGAATTAGTAATGGGTGATGAAAATTATTGGAATGACATAGGATTAAATTATGGGTTATTTAATCCTATAAAGAAAATTAGTAGATGATTGGCCAATTTGATTAGATCAGTGTGGGATGAAATGTGACGATTATGCAGATTGACTAGGATGACAGTGGATAGATCAAAGCCATGATCAAATCGATTGATTGATTAAAATTGATAACATGCCAAGGACACATGACATGGATTAAGGACATGTAACATTTAACTGACATTGTAAATGCTACAGGATCGAGATTGATTGAAAGGGTTGATCATAATAACATCAACAGACATTGTCAATGTTATTAAATTGATTTGATAATGCCACAATCTAACACTGAGAGACTCAACAATGTCAAAGATCGGATGATGTGAATGATAGTTTGACCTAGCGTTGAGAGACATGATAGTGCTAAGGTCTAATTTGATAAGTCTGATAGGTTTTGATAGGTTTTCGAGGCATTGAGAAATATGACAATGCCTAGGATTGGACAGATGATGATAGATTTGAAACATTCACATGTTTTGGGTTGATTAGGAATTATATGGGGTGATTTTGGGTTGATTTGATATGATTTTGAGTTGATTATGAAAAGTTTGGATAAAATAAGAATTAGTTTTGAAGCAATTTTCAATTGATTTGAATAGGGATACGAATGATGAAGAATATTGTTGAGATATGCTTGAATGATGATCAAGTTGGTCAAAAGATTAGAATTAGTAAAATGAGAAAATGGGACAAGTTAGTGCAAAAAAGTGATGAAACCGTAGACGCAAACCATTTTTAGTGTCTCCTCAATCCAAGTGGATGTAGAGGAGGATATAAGGGTGAAGTAGCCCTATGCCCAAGGGGAAGTCCTAGTGACATATTTTGATAGGGATTTGAGAAAACCCTTGTAAATGTTGTCATCAAATTGGTGAAACCCTTAATTATAGGCTAAAAATAGCAACCTTATAACCAAAAATCTTGGTCTACACTACCAAAACTCTTGATTTTCATGCCAAAAATTGTGGTTTTTGAGCCAAAAAATCTCAATTTGCATGCCAAAAATATTGATTTTCTAGCTAAAAATCTCAATTTGCATGTTGAAGCCTCAGGAAATGAGCCTAATCAAGAAGCAATATTATTTTGTCTCATATTCCAACTATGTCCAAATTCAACAAATTTTATATGAAAATAGGGGTTTTTAGGCACTCAGGTCAACGGTGATGTCCATTTGGGCTTAAAGTGCACCAAAAATTAGTGAACCCCCATATTCAATGCAAAAAACCTTTGAAATCTATAGATTTGGAAACTGATGTCAAATCTCTCAAGAAAAAGATAGGGGCATGAAGATTTGGAGCTCTAATTCCATGTTGAAGTTGATGAAAGATCAACCCCACAGCTCCCAAAAATAACTTGCATGAAAACACCTATCACAGAAAGAGAGAAGCTGAAGCTATGGAGGCTTGAATTCCCAGATACATAGATGAGACATTCATGATAAGGAAAAAGGAGATTGCTATTATCAAAATTGGATTAACAAATGACAAAGAGAGATCATCCTTATAGAAGGAGATCAAAACCTTAACAAGAATCTAACCTAGATGGCATTATATTAATTAACAAAAGAATTAATTATTATATGCCTAAAGTTTAGCTTACGTAAACTAGAGATAATAAGTGACATAATAATTAAATCAATATGATTTAATTAATAAGAAAATACTTTATTGCTCTAACAATATTACATATCGATGCATGCCATCTACTATTGGCTAGACCTTGGGAATATGACAAAGGTGTTGTCTATGATGGAAAGGAGAATTCCATTTCTTTCAAGAAACATAGAAGAGCTTTCAAGATTTAGACTTTATTGGAAGAAGATGAGTCACAGTCCAAGACTCCTAGTGTATTGTTGATTAGTGGGAAGGAGTTCATTAATGCCTTTAAGCATGAAGAAAGTGAAGGGCATGTCATTCTCCCTAATCCTAAGGAAGAAGGGAAACCTAAACAAGAACATTTACCAACTCATGAAATCCAAGAGATGCTTATGAAGTACAAGGATATAGTCAATGATGGAACTTCAACAACCTTACCTTTTAAAAGGGTGATAAGTCATTTGATTGACTTTATACCTAGTACATCATTGCCAAATAAAGAAGCCTATAAGCTTAATTTGGAGCATTACAGAGAGGTAGTTAGGCAAGTGTAAGAACTTCTAGATCAGGGTCTAATAAAAAAGAGCATCAATCCTTGTGTTGTGCCAATAGTTTTGGCATCCAAGAAGGGGGGGAAATGGAGGCTTTGTACTAATTCAAGGGCTATCAATAGAATCACCTTCACGTATAGATTTCCCATACCTAAAATTGAAGACTTGATGGATTGTCTTAGAGGGGCTCAATATTTTACAAAGTTGGATCTCAAAATTAGTTATCATTAGATAAGGATAAAGGAAGGTGATGAGTGCAAGAAAAATTTGAAGACCACAAATGGAGTGTATGTGTGGCTTGTGATGTTATTTGGGCTCTCAAATGCTCCTAGCACATTCATGAGACTCATGAATGAAGTGTTCAAAGACTACATAGGGAGATTTGTGGTGATATATCTTGATGATATAATTATCTTTAGTAAGACAAGAGAAGAACATCTTAAACATGTTGAGATGGTGTTAAAGAAGTTGCATGAAGAGAAGTTGGCTATCAATTTGGAAAAATGTGATTTTATGAAGCAAGAACTTGTATACTTGGTATTTGTAGTATTCAAGGGATCTTTGAAGATGGATCAAGACAAATTTGTAGCTATCCTAAACTAGCCACTACCCACCACAACAACATAGGTAAGAACTTTCCATGGATTAGTTCAATTCTATAGGAAATTCATTAGGAACTTCAGTGGTATTTGTGCACTATTGTCACAATAGTTTGCACCCTTGTCCAAAGTTTTTACTTAGGGAAAACCTTGTGAACATGGAAACAACCTCCAAGCTATGGGACTTGAACTAGGAAGTTGTGTCTCTGAAGAAGGTCGGATTCCTTTACTATCAAGATGCACCCAACTACTCTTGGTGAGGAAAAGGGAGAAGAAATACATGAAAGAAAATCTACCTAATCTAACCAAAGGGGGTGATGCACCAAAATAGAGTGTTCAAACCAATCTATTCCCATACATGCACACTTGAACTGTTATGACATCAAAGATATATATATATATTCATAATTGTTTAAATCCAACAATCACATGCAGATCAGACAACAAAAATGAATAACAAAAGGAAGAGGAAAATTCACTTATATATCATTCATAGGTTAAAAGAGATACAATCATGCAAATTGCAGATAGCCACAAAACATTTAAGAGAGGTAAAGAGATCTTACACAGGAGATCAATGGCTAAAGGAGATAAGGAAAAATGTCATTAGGTCCAAAGGCGAAGGGTATTTACAATGAACTTGCAAAGCAATATCAGAGAAATAGAGAAGAGTCAACCATAAGAAAGAATTACAACTTTGCTTTTATAGTTCAAGCATAACTGGGATATTTCTGACTTAAGTTACTCCACAACCATTATCATTAAGTGCTCAGAGAACAATCAAGGTGATATAAACAATAGATTTGGTTTGGTACACTTGCAGAGGCATGAAAATCATGGAAAACCTAACTTGGAAGAAACCCTAAAGTGAGAAACGGTGCTAATCAATGCTAGAACCCTCAAAATGGATGATCAAATGATGGAAGGGATGTCTCTACATCATTTACAACCCAGCATTAATTTGAGAGTGGTTGCATTCGATGATAATGATTAGATCACACAAGAAAACCCTATCTTCTTCATTCCTGGCTCATGAATCAACAAGGTCAGCAAGTCAACCCAGTCAACTAGAATAAGCCACATGGGCCAACCGTGTGTGTTTTTTTTGCCACCTCACAGAGTCTTCATGTGTTTGACCACTTTAACAAACTGACCACTCCACCCTTCTCACTTAACTATAATATTACATTAAACTACTAGCTTAACTACAATGTCAACTTAACTGTGCTTGCATTCAAAGTGGGCCTGTCGGGACATGTAGCAAGACCTCACTATCTCACTATCACTAAAGATTGATCATTTTCCCATAGTGACATAATGAGAGGCATTGATCAACCTTCATTTGGCGGCTCCAAAATATACACCAAATTTGTCAATGCATCGATCAATAGGAACATGGCCCACGCCAGTTCGTCTAACAATCTTCTGCTACATCACCTGTGGCCCATAAAGAAACAAAACCCTCCTATCACATGTCAATTGCTCACTTTCTTGTGTTATAAAAAAACCTTGCAACACCAAAATGTGAAAAAGAGACAACCCTTAGATGATCTTGATTTGACAGCAAACAAAAAGCTCACTATCTAACTACGCTGGCTGAAGGAAAAGGGGCCCATGGAGCTACATGGTGAATTATCACTTTGTTGCCTTGACAAAACAAACTGCCATTTCTGATAGTGACAAACCAACAACTATGGATCCATTTGCATCAGACGGTGGATAAAATATGGGCTCATGAAAACATTAAAATGTGTAGTTACTTAGGAAAAGATATAACCTAAGGTTTAAATGATTATTTTTGCATTCCCTAATATATTTGTACATTTAAAATATGTGAACATTACTACATTTGAATTCAAATATCTCATTTTTGGTAGGAAGGCAAAAATGACCAACATGCACCATTGTTAGATGTCATTGAGGGTGGTATGAAGACTAAGTTTAGGTGGACTTCTAAAGCAGGAATTACATTTGAGAAGTTAAAAGAACAAGTGGCAACACAACCTATTCTTAGACTACCTAGTTTTGACAAAATGTTCACCCTAGAGTGTGATGCAAGTGGGATGGTAGTAGGGGGTGTGTTGAGCCAAGAAGGTAGGCCAATAGCCTTCTTTAGTGAGAAAAAAATGAAGCCAAGAAGAGATACTCTTCTTATGAATTGGAATTGTGTGATTTGGTTTAGTCTCTTAGGAAGTAGAGACATTACCTCTTACCTAAGGAGTTTGTAGTGTTTCCTAACAACCTATCCCTTAGCTACATTAATACACAATAAAAGTTGAGCAATAGACATTTGAAGTGGATGGAGTATCTTCAAGCATTCACATTCACCATAAAGCACAAGAAGGGGTAGTTGAATAAGGTTGTAGATGCACTAAGAAGAAGGATGTTGAACATTCAAGAGGTTCAACTACATAGCATCGACATAGAGAGTTTCAAGGATCTCTACAAGGATGATGAAGACTTTGTTGAAGCCTATAAGGTATGCTTTGGATTTCAAATTCATTTTCATAGTTCTTTTTCTAATTATACCTTACAAAGTGGGCTATTATTCAAAGGAAACAAGTAGTGTGTTCCTAAGGGTTTTGTGAGAGAGAACCTTATTCAAGAAAAACATAATGGAAGCCTAAGTGGTCATTTTGGTATCAACAAGACCCTAGAGCTAGTTCAAAGGTTCTACTATTAGCCAAAATTGTCAAGAGATGTGACAAGATATGTAGAACAATGTGTAGTGTGCATGAAGGCAAAAGGAGGAGCTAGTAATGCAGGTTTGTACCAACCTTTACCAGTCCTTAATAAACCATGGGAGTGTAATGGAATGGACTTCATTGAAGGGTTACAAAAAAAAAAATAGGGTTGTGATAGCATCTATGTTGTGGTGGATAGGTTTAGTAATATGGGTCATTTTATACCTTCTAAGACTACTCATGATGCTAGCCATACTACACATTTGTTCTTCAAGGAGATTGTAAGGATCCATGGACCACCCCTAACAATTGTGTTGGATACATATGTCAAATTTATGAGCCATTTTTGGAAAACATTTTGGAGTAGGTTGGGAACTAACCTATTTTTTTATTTAGCTTACCACCCTCAGACAAATGGCCAAATTGAGGTGGTTAATAGAGTGTTGGGTAACTTGTTAAGATGTCTAACTAAATAGTATGGTTAGACATGGGATGTGATTATTACTCAAGTAGAGTATGCATATAATGATAGTGTGAATAGGACAATAGGTAGGAGTTCATTTGAGATTGTTTCTGGGATAAATCCAAGGGGTGTGTGTGAACTTAGAGACCTTAGAGCTATGGATTATAGGAGTGGTCGGGTTGAGGACTTCACTCAAACAATGAAGAAGATCCAAGAATAGGTGAAGAAGACTATGCAAGAGACTACACAAAGATTAAAGGGTAAAGTAGATGAGAAGAGAAAGGATGTTCAGTTTGTAGTAGGTGATTATGTCATGGTCCATTTGAATAAGTCTAGATTCGAGAAAGGGGTATGTACTAAACTATAGATAAAGAGAGTGGGACCCTATAAGATCCTAGCTAATTATGGAGCTAATGTATATAAGGTGGATCTACCAAGTGATTTGAACATCTCACATGTTTTCAATGCGGCGGACTTGATTCACTTTAAGGGACCTTTATCTTAAAAAGATGTGAACAAAAAAGAGGTTGGAAAGGATGTAGCACCTAATGTCTTACCTCACAAAATGGAACTAGAGGCAACGAAAGTACTGGATTCAAGGGTCAAAAAGACCATTAGACATAAGGTATACATGGAATACCTCATATAATGGGTTGCAGCTACAAACTTCAAGAAGTTAGGAATCATTGATGACATCTTGCTTACAGGAGTGACATGATTTACTTTTGTGGGGAGAATGGTGTAGGAGCACCTAGGTAAGGCTACATGGTAACCTAGTGTTCCTAGTCAAATTTTGGCTTATAGTGGCCTTAGCCAAGACAATAGTGTAATAAAGGGGCTAGTGAGTCCTAGAGGGCAACTTATTTATTAGGAGGTATAATTAGGCCTTTGCAAACATTCAATGCTACTTTCTTGTCCATTGTTGCTAGGTATTGTGTAATTATTGTCATCATTGTCAAAGATGGAATTTGTGCATTTAAAGGGCTAGATTGGACAAAAGAGGGGTGGAATGATGATTTTATGTACTAAGGATAATATTCAAGCATTTGGTAGAGTTTCATGAGGCTTTGAACAAGCTTTGTCTAGTTATGTAGACTATTGTCAAGTTGCATGACAACTTTTGTTGCAAAAAGTGCATCTTCGAGCAATGGGTTGAATAACCACTTAAAAGTGGTTGGGAAATGTGTGTTGGACCTATATAAGGCCTCCCTCGACCTATGATAGGGGTTGGATGGCATATTGATGAAAATTTGATTAATGAACAAGCAGATTGTTGAGCAATTTTACCACAGTCAGAGCATTTTCATTTCATTGGGTCATTTAATGGATTGAACTATGTATGTAACCTATGTAGGGATTAGTACATTTAAATACTAGGTTCTATGTGTGATTATATAGTACATTTAGTTTCATTATATAGAATTTGGTAAAATCTTTTGTTTTCAACACTATTGCTGGTCTGAACCACGTAGTTTGTGGTTATGGGGTCATAACTCACCTTTCCATTGTGTCATCTATATAGTTCCTTGGAATGTGTTATATGAATTCTTATATTATAAGTGTGCAAGAGCTTAGGCCCTAGAAATCATGTTTTTCATTTTATAAATGAAAGAAGCGTGCTTAGGGATCATAGTGATTGAAATAGCATTTGATGGTACTGAGTGCATTGGTTGCTTCAATCCAAGTGGATGGAGAGGAGGATATAAGGGTGAAGTAGCCCTATGCGTAAGGGGAAGTTTTGGTAACCTATTTTGACATGTATTTGAGAAAACCCTTATGAATATTGTCATCACATTAGTGAAACCCTTAGTTATAGGCTCAAAAATAGAAACCCATTGTATGAACAAGTGGGGAAGTAAGATTAGGTGAATCTGAAAGGTATTCCAAAAGGGTATTAGGATATGAAGTTTTTTCCCACCTTGTTAATCCTTTTTCTAAATTGTGTGCGAAAAGGTGAGGTTGGAGGCCTAATTCATTATAGCCCTATTATGCCTAGTTTGGAGCAATTTCTTGAAATCAATAGAGATTTCTATGAATTTTGGTTGATGAGAATTGGAATGGTCCCAATGCCCTAGGAAAAAAATCTCTCTCCAGTGTGGGGTAGTTTTGATCATGTGTGGTCATTTGGTATGGGTGATCCAACAAGGCATCTAAAGAGCATTGATTGGTAGAGTTGATTTCATCATTGGTGTGGGCAAGTTGAAGAGTAGGAGGATTGGGAATAAGATCCTCCTGAGGTAGGTTTAGTGGAAGAACCCTAATAGGCTAGAGAAGTAGCCTAGAGAAGACCCTAAGAGAAGGTAGGGTCAAAGAGAAATACTTGTCCTTACATCAGGCATGTACTTAGATAGCATGAGCAACTTGCTATTATGTTGCATACATCAGAGTAGTACCAGAGGTTGTGGAGCAAGTTCCCCATTTCTTCAAGTATGCCAAAGCATCAAAGGGTGCTCGTCCACCTCTTAGAGAATATGCTCCTCCTCCTCGCCCACTAGGGGATGAAGGAGAAGGGTACATTTAGCTCACTCTCTTCTATCCATTTTTTTACTGTAGATCATGTATATGAGATTCATCAGTATTATTTTGTATCATTTTGAGATCGACAATGCTTGAGTAGCACTCATTTTTTTATTGATGTATGTTTGGACTTATTTTGAGATATATGTATGTATGTAAATATGTATGTATGTATGTATGATATCTCTCTTTTGATCTCATTGTATGCATCCACATTCTTGTTTCTTTATGATGTTCATACATGAGATGTGTTCCCAGATGATTTTGATTTATACAAATGTGTATGATGTATGAATGCATAGCGTAGATGAGATGTTATTTATGATCCAAATATGATAGATGAGATATAGATATGTAATGTATGTGTATGAAATGTGGAAATGTAAATGAATGTTGTGATACTACAAAATTTATATGTACTAACATCTCATGCAGGTTTGAAAGTTGTTGCTTATGAAATGCGTTCCATCAAATTTAGAAAGATCAACTATTAGATCAAATGCTTGTGTAGTCAAGATGAATCATGATATATGTAAGAAATCTTCAACCTCTCAAGTTGAGGAATGCAATTAAAGAAGTAACCAAAATCATGTCCTAATGCAAGTTTAGTATGAAATGCAATCCTATGCTAGATGCAATCCCTAAGACTGGTTACTGAACTCAGAAAATATAGTTTTCATCATAAAGAATTTTATTAAAGCCACCAAATGTTGTTCAATCCTCACTGACATTGCAATCATGAGAATTTGAACATGACATGTGTTGTAATGTTGTCAAAATTGGATGTAAGCATTAAAGCACAAGAAGACTGAATGACCAGAATGTTTGTTCCTTTTAATGTAGCAAGCGAACATAAACATCAGAGCATAAACACTAGGATTACCATATTTTTTCTTCTATACAAGAACAATAGACACATGTGAGATCCTTCTCATGATAAGTAATCAGTAAGTATTTTGTCCACAATGAGCCTTGCATTTGTAACCTAAGATAGAAATTTGCTAAGTATGCGCACAGTGACCCATTTGTTCACTTCATAGGATGAGTATCAATATTTTACTGTAGCATAGAGAATTTACTCAAATAGTCAAGGATAAGAACCAACCTCACGAAAGTGTCCATATAAAATGAGTCGAGGTACACATGGTCATCCAACATGAGATAGATGCTCTTATAGTGGACACCCCTTTTATATGTATCCTTCAGATCATTGGAAATAAAAAATTAAACAAAAAACAAAGAAAATACCATGCCCCCAATCCTTACTTCTCTAGTCAAATTAGACATGCTCGAGTTTCTCAAAGGGGAATGACAAAGTGAAAGAAAACATGCAAAGAAAAGCTCATCATAACTCAAACAATTTCAGTGTTTCCAATTCAATTTCAGTTTCAGAGGATTGATGTCAAATGTTGATGTTTAGAATGGATTGTAAGAAATCTCTTTAGTAGAGGGACGATAGTAGACAAATGTAGTTATGGTTAGAGAAAAATCTCATCAATATACATAGTGATAATAGACAGACACAGTTAGAACAACTGGTGATCGACACAAAAGAGATCTTCAAGAGGAGTCTCATTAGTAGACTAAGCAATAGTAGATAAACATAGTTAAGATAACTAGTGACTCATGCAAAATAGATCCTTTAAAACCATTGGGTATTTCACCCTAGACTATGACAAATTTCAATCCATGTAGGTTCAAGTAGAGTCTCAAAGATAATTGAGAGTGTATGCATGAGTGAAAGTAGAAAACTAAAGTAGGAATGTGAAGTACCAAAAGAAAGAAAGCAATTGTACAAGAGCCAAAAGATGTATTGCAAGATGTAGCATTTGAAACAAGAGGTGCCTATTTACCAGGATTTTACCTTCTTGGCAAAGATTTTTTTTTGCTACCATAATGCCTGTTTGCCAAGTTTTCATCAATGACACTTTTCTTGTTTTTCAATTTTTTTATTCTTTTCTTTTCTTTTTTTTCTTGTAGTTTTTATTTTTTTTCCATTTTTTTTGGTATTACCAAGGTGCTTACTGCTAGGTTTTCACCAAGATAATAGTTTTTTTTCAAGACTTTTTGCAATTTTTAGACTTTTTTTAAGGGCATTTAGATATGTACAAAGAGCTTCAAAGAATATCAGATATAGAAACTTTTCAAATGAAGGGTGTTGATCGAATCCTTGAGCGATTCTCCTTTAGTAGTTGAGATTTGATAAGCACCTTATCTGAACACTATAATGACGATGTATGGACCAAGCCAGTTGAGCTCAAACTTTCCCTTATGTATCCAATGTTGGTAATTCTTAGGGTTTTCCCTTAGAATGAGGTCACTCACTTTAAATTTTCTTGGTTTAAGTTTCTTATTGTATCTTTTGAACATCCCCTTTTGGTAAGCTTAGACATGATCAAATGCCACTTGTTGATATTCATCCAATAGTTCTATCTCTTGTAGTCGAGATATTCTATAGTCATCATCAGTCATGAGGTCACAAAAATTGCTTCTTGCAGTGGTATTGAGCTATAAGGGATTATGGATTGTGATCAGGTTGTAATTACTAGATTGTAATTATATTGGACTTGTTGTTTTGTGGACATAGCCTAGGGTTTGGGTGAACCACATTAAATCTTGGTGTCTTGTGTTCTCTTTTGTGTGATCTATTGTTTTCTAATATTGTTTATATTTGCATGTAATTGTTATTTTTGTCTGTGATTTAAACCTAACAAGTTGGAAGTACAAAATTTGTTCCATATACTAAAGAAAAGGGGGTTGTTCTTGAAGGAGTTTTAATACTTTTTCTATAAGGCCATAGAGTCAAAATGATATGAAGGTGCCAGTCCCTGGCAGATTTTTTAACTATGCAATGTAGAATTTTGAGAAAATCCTTGTTGGATGCTTTTGCTTGTCCATTACCCTAGGGGTGATAGATAAAAGAACAATGTTGCATGATTTTGAACTTAGAACATAGCTCTTTCAAATACTTATTTTTGAATTGTCCTTCATTGTCATTAATGATGGAGGATTGTACACTATACCTACAAATGATGTAATTGAGAATGAACATGGCTATAGTTTTTCCATTAGCCTCAACAAGATGGATTGCCTCAAACCACTTCGTAAAGTAGTCTATAGCTGGTATGACGAACTTGTGTCCATTCAAAGAAGATGGATGAATCTGACCCATCAAATCAAAAGCCCATTGTTGGAATGGACAAAGTGTGATGAAAGGAATTAGCTCCCTAGCTGAAGTGTGAATCATATTTCCATGAAGTTGACGCTACTTGCAAGACTCGATATATTTGATTGCCTCTTTCTCCATTTCTATCCAATAGTAAGCCGTTCTAATAAGTTTATGAGCTAGTGTTAGGCCATTTGAGTGTGATCCACAAATACCTTCATGTACCTCAATTGATGCATGTTTTGACTCTTTGGGTTCTAGATACCTAAGGAGTGTAGCATCGAGATCTCTCCTAAATAGATGACATACATGAAGTATTTTGGATAAGGTGACATTTCTCATTCTGAGTCAAAGTTTTCAAAATAATCTACCCACGTAAGTAGGAATATATGTAGTGGTAGTGAGATGACTCATGTCCTATGATAGAAAAGATCATTTGGGATTTAGGGGAATCATAGGCAAGGTAGGATAATGTTGCCATCAAGGACTCATGTCAAAAGTCATTATCTAGCATTTGTAACATAGAAGCTAGAGTGGCAATTATGTTGACTGCCTTGTTATCTGCTCGAGGAATCTGCTAGAAAGTAACATGCACAAAGTATTTTTTTAGATCATCAACCATTCTCTTGTAAGGTGTCAATTCTTCATCTTTTGTCTAAAAAATATCATTAACCTAGTTGATCACCAATTGTGAGTCACCAAATATATTTAGTTCATCTACCCTTCATTCAATAATGATTTTTATCTCATTGATCAAGGCTTCATATTCAGCAATATTATTTGTACAAGGAAACATAATCTTGTATACCTTAGGTAGAGAATATTTCTATAGAGTGATGAATACAAGTCCTGCACAGATCCTTGTTGTGTGAATGATCCATTAAAGAACATAACCCATGTTTGGTGTGTCAGCAGTAGAATAGATTCATTAGGAAATTCAACATTTGGTGGTTAGTGTACACTCGATTTGTGTCACACTCTAAACCCTTCTATCCAAACGATTCCATGAGTTGGAATGCTTGGATGCCGGCTTAGAGCTCCCTATCCACAGAGTGCAAGAGAGTATATTTCAAGAATAAAAAGGCTCTCAGATGAGCCTTAGAGATACTCTTCTTGCTAGTAAACCATGCAATGGGAGGTTCCAAAGACAAGATGCAAAAATGCAAATGTCCCAAGGAGTTCCTCAAGAATGCAATGCAACTAAAGATTAAACTAGAATGAATATGAAAAGTGCAGCTATTCTAAGCATGGATGAGAGTGTTACAATACCATTATTAAGCTATGTGAGATTAAGCTACATGTAAAAATGAAAGCTAAGCTAAGCTAGAATCCCATGATGCCATGGATGAGAGAATGTAGACAAGAAATAGAAGTTCTCCACAAAGCTCCAAAGAAACCTGTTAGAAAACCTGCAGCATAGCAATATTCAAAATATGGATGGATTGAGGGGGAAAGCTCTCTCCCTTTTAAAAATGTATGGACGGTGGAGATCAAGATGAAGATGGTGGATGATCAACGGTGGAATTTGAAAAGAGGAGTGATCCATGTGCACACACAAATCAACCAATAGAATATAAGTTGACTTGTCATATAAGACAAAAGTTACAAAGCCTTTTCTTTTAATTGTAAAATAGAAAAAGGACTTTATGTGTGCACTTTAAGTGGGTTAGAAGAATGAGGTCTTTTATTTAATTAAAAGGGGACATGTTCTTTTAATCAAATAATGAACTTAGGATAGCATAGTCAAACTATAGGTTATAATCAAATAAATTGATTATTAGCAATTTGGCTTAGGTAAGTGATTAAATTAATTTAGCCAAAATGTTGAAAAGGGGGCTAATAGTCTAGATGACCATTTTTAGGTGATTACATTTGCCCCTCTTTGACTAATGCGTGATCGATCTAGGAACACATTATGTCAAAGAAAATTGAAGCCAAGTAGGCGATGATAGATATAGATGTCTAATTCCGAAGAGTGAAATGCAGAAATAGATAGCAAGTCCTGAATGCACAGCCTGATAGCAGTAGTACTGAACACTAGGAAGAGATGATGTCAGAATTCAAGAAGAATACTGACACTTAGAAAAGCAAATAGAGTGAGAGCAAGTGAGAAGATCAAACAAATGCTCCTAAGCAGTGATAGAGTATTTCTGCCCCCTCGGGATCGAAATTGAAATGAGGTAAGGGGATGCAAAAACTAGCTAGAAATGAGAAAATTAGAGTATAGCAATGTCCAAGATGACAGATAGATGATTAGAACCCAAGAATGACTATATAAAAAAAAAATTTGATAAAATGCCCCAGTTTGACTAGAGTTGACCTTGAAGGATATAGCATAAAAATAAGGTCAAAATGAGTAGAAAGGTGATTTTAGACATGAAATAGTGAATTTAAGTAGATATGAAGTATGAAAATGATGAAGACATGAAGAAATGAAGATGCCCCAGTGATGATTCAGAGATTAGACCTCAAAAGGTCAGCTAACTGCTCAGAAGAAAGTAGAATTTTAAAAGACAATTTTGACCATCAAGATGAACTCGAATTTGGATTTCGATCCCGAAAATAAATCTAGGACGTCAAAATTATTTAAGAGGTCAAAACTTTAGATAATGTGATGACAAGATAGAAAAGAGATGAAGCGAAAGATTAAGAAGGTGAAAAGACATGAACAAGAAGAAAGTAAAGAAATATATGAAAGGAGTTAGCTGATATGTCCACAAAAAGATGAAGAGAGAGCTCTCCCCATATGCAAGAATGCAAGACTAAGCTAGAAAATGAACCTAAAATGCCAGCTAATATGCAAAGTGGTTTACCAGCAAGAAGTGCATAACATTTAGACTCTTAATTTCATCATTGAGCATTTATTAGGGACATCATGAGATCATACAACCATCACTAGTATAACTATGAGGATATGAATATGATCGATATTAGATAGGTATCTGGAAATCCAATCTAAGAATCAGAGACATGTAAGTCAAGATAACTACACGATTAGATTCCCTAAGTTTAATTTAGCAAGATTACACCTGTATCAAGGCATAAGCGCCAGGATAAACCCTGAGTGCGATCTTGCAAAACAATCAAGGATGATACATTTATAAGTCAAAGTGTTGAATAGGACAAGCATGAATGCTTACAACACTATAGACAAACAAAAGTATACCCACAAGCAGAAATCAAGAAAATATGTCCCATGCCCCCAGTCTTCTAGTCAATGACATCCTTGAAAGACTATTAGGGAGGGAATACATGGCAAAGAAATCATCATAGACAGCACACAAAGTAGATAAATGTCAGCATAGCTTAGTCGTTTAAGTGTTAAAGTGCGTGTGTGTAAGTCACTTGGCCATTTCTTCCAGACTTGATTTTGATAGTGAGATATTGCGACATCGGAGACCATAGGTAAACTATCTGTAAAGTGTTAAAAAACACTTGATGTCAAAGTGGGGGAAGTGTTGAGAAACACTATTTTGTGAGTTGTCCAAGAAACCCTAATGCACAAGAATACCTCAATAGGTTAAGTAGCTATGCCCCCAAGATGAGGACAAGAAACAATTCCAAGCCAGGAAATGTGTAGCGAAGTGGATGATTGAGACTGATAGACATAGGTGCGAGGGTTTCAAGTAGTGCCTGTTTCCAGGTTTTCACCACTTTGACAGTTTTTTTTTTGGTGATACATCAAAGTGAGGTTTTCACTAAGATGATCATTTTTTCAAGACATTTTCTGATTTTTAAGATTTTTTCAGGCTCATAGATATATACAAGATAGCTGAGCAACAAGCCTCTAAGTATAGAACTTCTTCAAGTGTAGGATGTTGATAGGTTCTGCAAGTTCTTCACCCTCTGAAGTAGACAACTGGTAAGCACCAGACCCAAATGATGTTGTGATAATGTAAGGACCTAACCAGTTAGGTTCAAATTTCCCTTTCTGTTCTCGATTTTGCTGATTTTTGGGATTCTCTCTAAGCACGAGTTCACCAACTTGGAACTCATGAGGGTGAACCTTTTTGTTATATTGTGTAGACATGCGCTTCTGATAAGCTCTCATGTGATCAAAAGCAGCCTTGCGCCGTTCATCCAGAGTCTCTAATTCCTGTACTCTCATAGCTCTATGGTCTTCATCGGTTATTAACCCATGTAAGGAGATGCGCAAAGAAGGTATTTCGACTTCTAATGGGAGAACAGCCTCAGAGCCATAGACTAGAGAAAAGGGTGTAGCCCCTGTAGGAGTACGAATAGAGGTTCTATAGGCCCAAAGTGCCAGATTTATTTGCAAGTGCCAATCTTTCCCAAACTTGTAAACTATGCGGTGTAGGATTTTCAGCAGCGTTTTATTAGAGGCCTCAGCTTGGCCATTCCCTTGGGGATAGTAAATAGAAGACCAGTGTTGCTTAATTCGAAACTTTTTGCACAGCTGTTTTAAGTCTTTATTTTTGAACTGTCCTCCATTATCTGTAACAATAGAGGATGGGATACCATATCGACAAATGATGTGATTCAGTATAAACAGGGCAACATGTTTGCCTATAGCAGCAGATAATGGTACAGCTTCAACCCATTTAGTGAAATACTCTGTTGCTGTGATGATGAATTTATGACCGTTGGATGAGCTTGGATGGATCTTTCCTACCAAGTCAAAGGCCCATTGCTGAAATGGCCAATATGTCACAGAAGGGATTAACTCTCACCCAGGAGTATGTATCAAGTTACCATGGAGCTGACATTTCTGACAGGACTTTGCATAGCGCACAGCATCAGCTTGCATGGTGGGCCAGTAATAACCCGTCCTAAGCAGTTTTCGGGCAAGTGCAAGGCCATTAGAATGCGCCCCACAAATGCCATCGTGGACTTCGGCAAGTGCCTTCTCGGACTCTTCTAGTTCTAAACACCTAAGCAACGTTCCGTCTAGACCCCTCCTATACAAGTCACCAGAGACCAAAGTGTAGTGTGAGGCATTACAAAGGAGTTGGCATTTTTGGTTGCGCGTGAGGGTTTCGAGAATAACCTGATCACGTAGGTAGGAGAAAATAGCCGCATAGCGGGAGGAATCGTGACCTACAACAGTGTAGATCACCTGGTTATCTGAAGAATCATAGGCTGGATGACACAATTCTTCCACCAGGAACTCAAATCGCGATTCATGTTCTTGTAATTGGAGGATAGATGCTAAGGTGGCCATAGCATCAGTAGCCTTGTTTTCTGCTCTAGGAATTTGTTGGAATGTTACAAAGGTAAAATAGTTCCTTAGAGCATCTATCAACTTTTTATAAGGGATCAATTTATCATCCTTTGTTTGATATTCATTATTCACTTGGTTCACAACCAGTTGAGAATCCCCATAGATGTGTAGCTCAGTTATTCACCATTCAAGGGCCATTTTGATCCCATTTGTTAATGCTTCATACTCTGCAATATTGTTTGTACATGGGAACAATAATTTGTAGGATTTTGGGATCGTATAACCATGAGGGGAAACAAACAACACCCCTGCTCCTGCTCCATTCTGTGTATGGGATCCATCAAAAAACATTTTCCATGTTCTGTCAGTAATGTTCATGATTGAGGCATCTAGAAACTCAATTTGTAGAGGTGCTACATCTTCAAGTGGGAAGCCAGCCAACTGGTCAGCTATGGCCTGTCCTTTGATTGCCTTACGTTCAACATACTGAATGTCAAATTCGGAAAGAATCATCATCCATTTAGCAAGGCGACCAGTAAGTGCAGCTTTACTTAATAAATATTTCAAAGGGTCTATCTTGGCAATCAAGTGAACTGTGTGGGCCAACATATAATGCCGAAGTTTTTGGGAGGCAAAAACTACAGCAAGGCATGCCTTCTCTATACTTGTATAATTTAGTTCATAAGCCACCAAAGTTCAACTAATATAGTATATGGCTCTTTCTTTACCCGTCTCATCACTTTGGGCTAAGAGTGCTCCTAGAGAAGAATCTGTAGCTGAAATGTACAGAATCAAAGGTTTTCCCAGAATGGGTGGCATCAAAACTGGCGGTTTTGCCAAGTAGCCTTTGATTTGGTCTAAGCTTTGTTGACAGTCACTGTTCCAAATATGGGTAGATCCTTTATGCAAATTTTTATTGAAAGGTTGAGCCTTATCAGCTAATTGAGAGATAAATCTTCTTATGGATTGTAGCCGTCCTTGCAGACCTCTAAGCTGTTTGATAGTCTTTGGTGGAGGCATATCCATGATAGCTTGGACCTTTTCAGGGTCAACCTCAATGCCTTTTGCTGAGATGATATAACCTAGCAATTTTCCAGAAGTGACACCAAAGGCACATTTTTTTGGATTCAACCTAAGTTGGAATTGTTCCATAGGGTCCAATATCAAACTAAGGTCTTTGAGATGTGTGTCTCGTTTCTTTGATTTCACCAGTGTGTCATCAACATAGTCTTCCATGTTTTTATGCATCATATCATGAAAGATGGTTGTCATTGCTCTTTGATATGTAGCGCCAGCATTTTTGAGCCCGAAAGGCATGACATTCCAGCAAAAGGTACCCCATGCACATGTAAAGGCTGTCTTTTCTTGGTCTACTGGAGCTATCTTTATTTGGTTGTACCCAGAAAATCCATCCATGAGCGAGTACATCTCATAACCCGCAGTCATGTCCACTATCATATCGATGTTTGGTAGTGGAAAGTCATCCTTGGGGCACGCTTTATTGAGGTCTCTAAAATCAATACAGACTCGTATGGATTTGTCGTGCTTGGAGACAGGTACAATGTTAGAAATCCACTCAGCATAATCAATGGCCCTAATGAAGTTTGCATTCAATAGTTTTTCTAACTCTGTCTTGACCAGTAGAGCCACATGTGGATGCATTTTTCTTAACTTCTGTTTGACAGGCTTGACATCTGGTGAGATTGATAAGTGATGCATGATGAGATCTGTATCAAGCCCTGGCATGTCACAGTATGTCCATGCGAAGTTAACCTTCTTGTCTTGAAAGAACTGAGCAAACTGTGTCTTTTCTTTGTTTGACAAAGATTGAGCTACATGGATAATCTGAGGACATTCTTCTGTTCCCAAGTTGATAGGCTGTGTAGGTTCGACTAGAACCGAAGATCTATCCTGGAAATAGCTTGGCAGACTACCAAGTACCTCATCCGCAGGTGCCTCAGAGAGGTTTTCACCATTAGATACGTCTTTATTTTTACTTTTTTGAGGGTCAGACACCGCCACAATGTGGTTTTCGCTGTCTGATCGCTTATTTTTTCTTTTAATTTTTTGACTGAGGTACTTGATATCTGATTCCGTCATGTTAACCGCGGGTTCGCTGGTGGAAGAAATGACAGGTTCAATTGCGTTTAGATAACAAGTGATCTCATAGTCATTTTGGAAAGACCGTATTTCAGGTTTTTGATTTTGGATAGACCAATCTATGAGTTTTGGGTAAATTAGCGAGAGTGAGGGAGAAGTTTTAATGTGATTGATATGGAAGGAGTCATCTCTGGTGACCTGTGAAGTTGAGCCTATAGAAAATGTCGCAAAAGAGTCCAGCTCAGGAATAGTCCTAGAGGAACTAGCGTGATCCATTGAGACATGTTGTGAGTCAAACTCATCTGACCTCATACTAGACCATTCGACTACATTGGGTTGGGTTGCATAGGCATGAATGACATCCACCCCTAGCTCACAAGATGCATCAGAGAGGCTTTCCCATTCATACTCATGAGAATCTGTACTTTGACCCCTATTTATGAGATGAGCAATATTCTGCCTAATTCGTCCTCTATTTATGTCCTCAGAAGTAGACCCTTCTTGTTCCTGTTGTTGGGAGGTAGAAGCTTCTTCATTATTAGCAATAACTATGTCTTCTCCCCAAAGGAGGGAAGTGAGAGGAACAAAGTCTTCGTCTTGTGTAGTAGTAGCAATTATGGGAGAGTCATCATCCTCCGATTCACTAGACATGAGTAATATTTGACTACAGTTTGATGTATTATTGTCTAGCCCAAAGCCTAGACCAGCGGTGTCTTGAGCATCATGACCTTGAGTGTGACTTAAAGGTTCAATTAGAGCATTCTTACAACCAGTTAAGGACCCGTGGCCCTGGTAGCCCATTTTTGTCAAAAATTTATAGCCTTTTCCATATTTTTTGGGAGAAATAGGGGTAGTCATTGTAACCTCCTCGACTTCCTCTTCTCTGTAGATCCAGTCCCTAATGGCTTGTTCTTCCTTCTCTGCTTCCAGTGGTATGGAAGATTGCACAAAAGTGCCAAAAAGTGTCATAGCAGAAGCAGAAGACTTCTTTGCAATAGTTGGTTTCCCATAAGACCGAGGGGAAATTGGTAAGGCAGCAATAGATTCCAAAGTGTACTCGCCCATACCAAGGCTCATCATTTTCAGTTTTTGTTCACATTCTGTGAAAGATGGTGCTAGCTCATGAGAAGAGCGATTGTGCAGGACTAGCGTTTCGGCAGCAGATAATGTGTTGATAGACATGGAGTTGTCGTCGGGGACAACCACTTCAGTACCATTAAAAGGGAACTTAATGCACTGATGGTATGTAGAGGGTACTGCTTGCATATCATGAATCCATGGTCGTCCCAACAACAAGTTGTATGCAAGTGGTATGTCTAAGACTTGGAAAATGACATTCTTCTCAACTGGACCAACTCTGATTGGAAGTACAATTAGACCTTTAGAAGGCCTTTCAACCTCATCATAGGCCTTTATAGTGATCTTGCGCTTAGGATCGATGGCAAATTCAGACATGCCCAATTGTTGGATTACATTGAACGAAATGATATTTAACCCTGCACCATTGTCTATCAAGACTCGACGAACACGAGTACGAAAGATTTGAACTTCGACATGAAGAGCAAGGTTATGGGGATGACTAAGAGCTCGGTCATCTTCTTCAGAAAAGGTGAGATAGTGGGGCGAGGAGATGTGGTTCACCATAGCTTGGAATTGTTCTGCATCAATATCTGTGGGACATTGGTAGAACGTAAAGCTTTCTCAAGGATATCCCTGTGCAAAGGAGATAACTCTAGCAATTCAAAAATGGAGATTTGTGCTTGTGTGCATTGCAGTTGGCTAACAAGATCATAGTTGGAGATCTTGGAAGTAATTGGTTGCTTAGATGATGAAGCATTTTTAGGATCATTAGCAACTTTTAGGACAACCTTAGATTGCCCCCTAGTGACAGCGTTAAGTGGTTCACCCTAAGAAGATGAAGACTTAGCCACTCGGAGTACCACCTTGGGTCTAGTATCAGTATGATCTTGAGGAGTGGATCGTGTCCTTAAGACCACTCTTGGTCGTTCATCTTTAGCGTCATAATTTGGCCAGTTGTCATTGTTGGAGCTTGCCATACATATGTATTCAACAGGCTCAAGCATGCTTATAACATTATCAGTGTTAGCGTAAGCATAACTAATTTTGGTGTCATGATTCTTTTTGCAGCTACCCTTGAGGTCTCACCCTTTTCGTATTCAGGTAATGGTTTTTGGAAAGCCTTATGATCAGTATTCTTAACAAGGCCATCTGTAACAACTTTTCCAGCTTCGATGAGGTCTTGAATTACATCTTTGAGTTTGAAGCAATTCTCTGTGTTATGTCCTTTACTTTGGTGATAGCTACAAGTATGATCTTCTCTCCACCATGGAGGTCTAACAGGTGGATCGTAAGGACATGAGTTGTCTGGTAAGGTAACCAATTTGTTTGCAATTAAGGTTTTTAAAACCACTTCATAAGGTTCGACCATAGGTGTGTAAACACGTCGCTTCTTCGCAAATTTAGAGCCTTTGTCAAAGGGTTGTGGTTTTGAACCTTCTTGTTGCTTTGCTGCATAGATGGCATTGGAAAGGTTAAACGCAGGCTCCTTAGTCTTAGGAGTGTCCACTACTCCGTCATTGACAACATACTTGTTTTTGTTCCAAGGTTTTCCTTTGTCTTTACTGTTCCCATTGTTAATTCTATCCTTGTTTATGGTAATATCACCTTTTTTGATAGAAACATCCTCAATGTGATATGCACTTTCTACCATGGCGTTGAAGGATGTGAATAATTGTTTTCTTAGATCAAAGTATAATTCGGGTACAAGTGTGTTGACAAAGATGTCAATTTTTTCAGCCTCGGGCACTTGCCGAGGATACCGAGAGTATAAAGATCTCCATCATTGAAGGTATATTGCAAAAGACTCTCCTGGTCTTTGTTTGATGTTGCATAAGTCTAGTACTGTCACAGGATGTTGAATGTTGTATGAATATTGTTGGATGAAACGTTGCGCAAGTTCGTCAAATTTTTTAAGAGGAGGACTCAATTTTGTGAACCACTCCATAGCTTGTCCTCTTAGACTTCTAGGGAACAAACGCATAAGAAAGGTGTCTTCATGCATAAAGTCCATGCTAATAGCATAGAAATGTCTCACATGGTCGTGAGGGTCACCATTTCCATCGTATTTGTCATACTTAGGAACCTCTATATCCTTAGGAAATGGTAGCATGTATAGACCCCTATCAAATGGAAGAGCGCAAATTGATTCAACAAATGATGTCTTAGGTGGCTCTTTTGAAGTTTGCAGTTGTGTAAATTGTTTTCTTAGTTCTTGTATTTCTTCCCTTAAGATTTCAGCCTCAGTGGGCTCTCATTTTGGGATAATATGTTCAACATTAAAACCTTTAGGGAGTTTCCATCCCCTAGCTGCCATGTATCGGAAGTATTGGTCTCCATTTTCCTCTAAAGCTCTGAGCATTAGTTTTTGGGCGAAGCCATCTTGTTGAAATTTGATCACATCTTCGCTAGTTACTTCTTCATCACTATCATGATGAGATGGTTTAGGTGAAGGACATGCACCAGTGGCAGCTGTAGGAGTCCTTGGAGGTGTGTGATTACCATCATTATTTTCAAAGGGATTTCGAGGACAAGTTCCTTTATATCCTTCGTAGCGTGCCTGATTGTTAGTTTCAGCTTGTTGATTTTCTCTCTCCGTAGCGTATATAGCCTCCAAAGTCTTTTGGGTTTCACGTGCTTGTTCTTCTAAGCGACGTTTAATTTCATTAGGATGCACCATAGTGACTATACCACTCGTACCCTCGGGTGTCTCAAAGGGTGTGCTAAATGGATTTTCAAAACTATAAAGTGGGTTGTGCCAAATGTTAGGTGTTTGTGTTTGATCAAATTCGAGGTTCTTATCACAAGGTTGTTTGCGAGGACGTTTGGGTGGTGTTTCCAATTGTTTGAAAATGAAAGGCGTGTGGCTACCGTTACCACCTTGATATCTAGTTGTGACCGGCATGTAAAGAGTTGTCTTTGTTTAGTAGGACAAGAAGAGCGAGCCAAATTTGAAGCTTTTACGATCTGGACTAGTCACTTGTCAAAATGTGATTAGATGGCTTGTCAAACAGTGCTCAAGATCTTACAGCACGGGTGACTCGAGCCGAGCGGACGAGCGAGAAGCTCAATAGTGGATAGCTAGAAAAATAATAGCTGAATTTTGACAAGTGATTTATCAAGACGTTTCAAGACTTACATTCGATGGACTAAACCCATCTTTTAAAATTAGGATGAATTCTTCACACACTGATACGTGACCAAGATCAAGGGTGACTAGCGTGACGCTCCTTAGACCAAACAAATCTGACGACAAACTCTATTTTTGACCCAAAATGACTCTGATACTTTCTCAAAAGGAGGGTGACATAAGTTTAGCAAATAATGTCGTGCAACAGAATTTCAGGAACAGTGCGATACTTTTTGTTCAGGCGACAGATATTTATACCAAGTGCGACGGAATATAAGACACAGTGCGACATAATTTACTACTGATGTGCGACATAATTTTTGAAAAAAATGTCGCGCGATATTTCTCGTGAAAGCGTGCGACAGAGTGCCAGTTTTGTGTAAAAAAAAATCAATTTTTTTGGCTTGGAGTTCGTTTCAATTTGTCAATGAGATAGTTGTTTCAATCAGACATCATTTCGTCTCAGCTTGTATCAGTAAACAGCAAGGTTTGCAAACAGTAAGTGTTGTAACATGTCTTCAAAACAATTGATCAAGGGTAAAAACAACCTTGTCAATACGCACTTGGGATATCGGAACAGCCTTCCTAACAAATCTTTATCAAAATGTTTATGTTGCAAGAACGTTAACATTGGTCAAAACATCGAAAACAATAGCCAAGCAATCTACCTTAGAGTCATGGTTCATTACTCAACAACTTAGCCCACGCTTGATGCTCCTTCGCCTCACACCAAGTGGTTGCCCACAAGAGATATTGGCTTTGTCATGGAAATGCCATAAGCATAACCAAGGGAACACATATGGTGAGTGTAAATCTTGGGGTGATCCGGGTAGTCCACTAGGATCAATCCTTGCACCAAGAAGTTGAGCGGCTAAAAAAGGTAGTTACTAACTTAGAGTTTTTAGATCGAGCTTCCGTTCATAGTGTTCCTCTTGCTCCCAATTACGGGACACCTCACCTGCGATGAGTAACCGATCTCGCGATCACAAGAGTACCTTAAGCATTCTTGCCTAGTGATCTCCCTATGGTCGAAATCCCATAAGCGATCACACTAGACGAAGATAAACACTACGTCTACCAAGGTTTTGTGTCCTTGATAGCCTTGAGTTTATAGTGGGTTGGAAGAGCCAGGTAATCGGCTTGTTCCCACTTGGATCGTTCCTCTCAGGTTGTCCAAGAGCAGGCCCTCTAAAGGATTCTAACTACACAAAGTGGATCAAATTTTGGAAGTCAAGATTTTTGGTTCACCACAAGGGTGAAGAGCATACTCTCCTATTCCAATCATTTTCTCCCAAACACGCCAAGAAGATTCAGTTACCCCTTGCTTTTGAAACCAAATGGCAAGTCAAGATTTCTGATTCACCACAAGGGTGAAGAGCATACTCTCCTATTACCAAAAGACTCCAATCACAAGTTTTATGTGCCTATGAAAAATGAACAATTATTCAATGCCACACATGAAAACAAAAAAGCAAGAAATTTTGAGTTTTTATGCTTTGGGCAGCCCTGCAAACAATCGTTAGTAGCCCTTGTGCATTTGAAGCTTTGACATGCGTTCTTTTTATGCAATGTTTCAATTTTTTTCACAAGGATGGCAACCTGAAATCACAACTTGTTAGCAAAAAAAGTTAGTGTGAAATAACATAAAAATATGCAATAAAAAGTGGTGAGTTGCTTCAAAAATCTAATTTATCTTCCAACCAAGTACATGCAAAGAAAGTGCAAGTTAATCACAAATGCTTTCATTTTTACTCTTTGGTTTTGACCTAGTCAACAAGATTGGACTTTTTTGTTATGATTTCGTATCCAAAAATGAAAATAAAAAGAAGAGACCCCTATTAAAAATCAGAGAGCTTTCCAAAAATGCAAAAAATTTTAAAAAATCTCTTCATTTGCTCCCTAGAGATTGATTTTGTCAAAATAGGCCAAATTTATCAAATCGAGTTTTTGATCCTTAATACGATCTCAAAATTCAAAACACAAAGAAAGAACCCCCATTAGAATTCAAAAATATTTCTGAAAATGTAAATTTTTCCAAAAAATGCGCTGATTTGCGATCAAAAATGGCTTTTTATGAAAAATAAAGAAAAAATCATAACTTTCAAAAATCACGTCAAAATGCTCTAAAAATCGAACTGAGACATTTTGAGCATATACCCAACTTGTAAAAAAAAATTCAGAACCAAACTCTAAGCGGTTTAAAAGATATGATCAAATATTTAAACCAACTAAGTTTTTGGCCTTCAAACCAATTTACTTATGGGTTGGCCTTAAAACCAAAGTGATAATTCTACAAAAGCATTTGATTAGATCCAATATGCTGCTGTAAAAAACCAGAGATAGAAAATGAAAGCAAATGGAGCTAGAACTTGATTCAAGCCCCACGGTGGGCGCCAAAAATGTACACTTGATTTGTGTCACACTCTAAACCCTTCTATCCAAACGATTCCATGAGTTGGAATGCTTGGATGCCGGCTTAGAGCTCCCTATCCATGGAGTGCAAGAGAGTATATTTCAAGAATAAAAAGGCTCTCAGATGAGCCGTAGAGATACTCTTCTTGCTAGTAAACCATGCAATGGGAGGTTCCAAAGACAAGATGCAAATGTCCCAAGGAGTTCCTCAAGAATGCAATGCAACTAAAGATTAAACTAGAATGAATATGAAAAGTGCAGCTATTCTAAGCATGGATGAGAGTGTTACAATACCATTATTAAGCTATGTGAGATTAAGCTACATGTAAAAATGAAAGCTAAGCTAAGCTAGAATGCCATGATGCCATGGATGAGAGAATGTAGACAAGAAATAGAAGTTCTCCACAAAGCTCCAAAGAAACCTGTTAGAAAACCTGCAGCATAACAATATTCAAAATATGGATGGATTGAGGGGGAAAGCTCTCTCCCTTTTAAAAATGTATGGACGGTGGAGATCAAGATGAAGATGGTGGATGATCAACGGTGGAATTTGAAAAGAGGAGTGATCCATGTGCACACACAAATCAACCAATAGAATATAAGTTGACTTGTCATATAAGACAAAAGTTACAAAGTCTTTTCTTTTAATTGCAAAATAGAAAAAGGACTTTATGTGTGCACTTTAAGTGGGTTAGAAGAATGAGGTCTTTTATTTAATTAAAAGGGGACATGTTCTTTTAATCAAATAATGAACTTAAGATAGCATAGTCAAACTATAGGTTATAATCAAATAAATTGATTATTAGCAATTTGGCTTAGGTAAGTGATTAAATTAATTTAGCCAAAATGTTGAAAAGGGGGCTAATAGTCTAGATGACCATTTTTAGGTGATTACAGTTAGTGATTTTGCAATGGTGCCTTTGCTAGTTGAGCAATGATCTATTTTCCTTTGAGAGCTTTCTATTCTACATACTCAATGCCAAACTCACTCAGGATCATAATGCATTTTTCTAGTCTTCCTATCAGAGTAGCTTTACTAATCAAATACTTCAATGGATTAATCTTTACAATGTCTTGTAGTATGAGAAAGCATGTAGTGGCTTAGTTTCTAAGAAGTGAAAACAACTACCAAGCAATCCCTCTCAATGATGTTGTAATTCATCTCATATGAGATCAATGTATGACTAAGGTAGTATATAGCTCACTCTTTATTGTTGTTATCTTCTTGAACTAGTAAGATAACTAGAGATGAGTTTGTTACAAAGATGTACAAAATAGTTGGCTTCCCATGAATGTGAGGAATCAGTATTGGTAGATTAACAAGATATTGCTTGATCTGTGTCAAGCTTTGATCACAATCTACGTTCCTATTGGATTTTACACCCTTATGCAAATTTTTAGTGAAGGGATTTGATTTATTTGCTAACTATGATATGAACCTATGGATAGATTAAAGTCTTAATTGTAGGCCTCTCATTTGACTAATGTTTCAAGGTGGAGGTATCTCCATTATAGCTTGAACCTTTTTGGGATCCACCTCGATACCTTTGGCAAATGCAATGTACCCAAGTAGTTTCCCTGATGTGACACCAAAGGAAAACATTTTAGGATTTAATTTGAGACTAAATTTATCCATGAGATCTAAGATAGGTCCCAGATCTTTTAGATGAGTGCTTCACTACATACTCTTGGCTAGAGTATCATCAACATAGTCTTTCATTCTTTTATGCATCATGCCGTGGAATATTTTTGTAACTACACGTTGATATGTTGCAATAGTATTCTTTAAACCAAATGACATTATATTCTAGAAAAAGCTACCCCATGCACAAGTGAAAGTAGTCTTCTCTTGGTCTTCTAGTGCAATTTTGATTTGATTATAGCCAAACAAACTATCCATTAAGGAGTACATTTCATATATAGTTGTCATGTCCACTATCATATCAATATTAGGCAGTGGAAAATCATCCTTAGGACATGCTTTGTTGAGATCCTTGAAATTAGTGTAGACTTTGATAGATTTGTTATGTTTGCATATTGGAACTATATTTGATATCCATTTAGCATAATCAATGGCACAAATGAAGCCAACTTTCAAGAGTTTGTCCAATTTAGCTTTAACAAGAAGTGCCACATGAGGGTACATCTTTCTAAGTTTATGTTTAATAGGTTTCACCCCTAGTGGGATAAACATATGATGCATAGTAAGATCAAGATCTAAACTTGGAAAATTTGAGTATGTCCATGTAAAGTTGCTCTTTTTTTCATCTAAGAAAGCAACAAATTCTTCTTTTTCTTTAGCAGATAATGATTGTGCAATATATATGATATGAGGATGTTCCTCATGTTAGATTGTGGTGACTGATTAGGAAAGTACTGTACATACTTCATAAATAGTGGGGTTCGGGGCATCGGCCCGAAAAAAAAAAATTTTGGGAAGTAGCCGACATGGTAGCCGACATATTATGGCCGACATATGGCTGACATGTTATAACCCTAAAGTGGTTTAATACTTGTATAAAAAGGGCTTAGGGTTGGGTATTTTTGTATGTGGTGATACGAAATTGGTTCTTGCGGCTATATCGAGCTGTAAGGGATTACAGATTGTAATCAGGTTGTAATCACTGGATTGTAATAAGATCGGACTTGCTGTTTGGTGGACGTAGCCCAGGGATTGGGTGAACCACGTTAAATCTTGGTACCTTGTGTTCATTTCTGTGTGTTGTATTATTTTTTGTTATTGGTTATATTTGCATGTCGTTTTTTATTTCTGTCTGTAGTTTATCCTAACAAGTGGTATCAGAGCAAGGTTGTCTTTCAGTTATCCTCTGCAGGAAAGTCTCACAGTTGAGTGGGAGTGATGGCAGATGAGGGTAAGTTGAGGGTTGACAGGTTTAATGGGCAGAACTTCCAGTTATGGAAGATGCAAATGGAAGACTATTTATATCAGAAGGATTTATGGAAGCCGTTGGAAGGAAAAACCAAGAATCAGGGAACTATGTCAGAGGCTGAATGGGATCTTTTAGATAGAAAGGCACTCAGAAGCATTCGGTTATGCTTGGCACCATCGGTGGCATTTAATATTACAAAAGCAAAGACGACAGAAGATTTGATGAAAACCCTAGCGACACTGTATGAAAAGCCCTCCGCTTCAAATAAGGTATTTCTCATGAAGTGTTTATTTAATATGAAAATGGCAGAAGGTGGATCTGTTGCAGATCATTTAAATGACTTTAATACTATTACTAGTCAATTATCTTCTGTGGGTATCAATTTTGATGAAGAAATTAGGGCTCTCTTGATTTTGTGTTCTTTGCCTGAAAGCTAGAATGGCTTGGTAATGGCGGTGAGTAATTCTATTCCTAGATCTAGTACCCTAAAATATGATGATGTGATCGGTGTTATTTTAAGTGAGAAAACTCGTAGAAAATCCTCAGGTGGATCTACATCAGGAAGTGCTTTAAATGCACAAAGCAGGGGCAGAACGACTGAAAGAGGAAGTAACTCTGGAAATCATGGGAAATCAAGAGGAAAATCAAAGGGGAGGAGGTCTCAATCGAGAGGACCAAATGATTGCTGGTACTGTGGGAAACCAGGGCACAAAAAGAAAGATTGCTGGACTCGAAAGAAAAATGAAGGAGATAAATCAGATGGAGACAAAGAGGCAAATGTGGTAAGTAACAAATCCGAAGAGGATGCTTTGCTTCTGTCTTTAGAGAGTGTTGATGATTCATGGGTTTTAGATTCTGGTGCTTCTTTTCATGCTACACCTCATAGAGGTTATTTCATTGATTATGTCCAAGGGGATTTTGGGCTTGTTTATTTGGGGGATAATGAACCCTGTCAGATTTTTGGAAAGGGAAAAATTAAGATTAAGTTGCAGAATGGGAATCATTGGCTACTACATGAGGTAAGACATGTTCCAAAATTAAGTAGAAATTTAATTTCAGCAGGGCAACTTGGTGATGAGGGTTGTGTAGTTACTTTTAATGATAAAAATTGGAAGGTTTCAAAAGGTTCCCTTGTAGTAGCAAAAGGTGTGAAAGTAGGCACCTTATATCTTTGTACAGGTCATATTGTTCCTTCTACTTTGATTGTTTCAGAGAAAAATGAATATTCAGGAACAATTACTGCAGTTGAGCAGGGAGAACAAATAGCTGCTGTAGATTCTGATACAGCGTTATGGCATAATAGACTTGGGCACATGAGTGAGAAAGGTATGAAAGTACTTCATTCAAGGAAAGTTTTACCAGGTCTAAAATGTGTGAATATGGATTTCTGTGAAAGTTGTGTGTATGGAAAACAAAAGAGAGTGAGTTTTGTAAAGACTGGGAAGGAAAACAAAAAGGAGAAATTAGAGCTTGTGCATACAGATGTATGGGGACTGGCTTAGGTATCTTCCCTTGGTGGCTCTCATTATTATGTTACATTTATTGATGATGCAACTAGAAAAGTATGGGTTTATTTCCTTAGACAGAAATCTGATGTATTTCAAACTTTTAAGAAAATGGAAATGCTTGGTTGAAAATGAGACTGGTAAGAAATTAAAATGTCTCAGATCTGACAATGGTGGTGAGTATTGCAGTCATGAATTTGAAGATTATTGCTCCACTAATGGTATTCGTAGACAAAAAACTGTTCCAAGGACTCCACAGGAAAATGGAGTGGCTGAACGCATGAATAGGACTATAATGGAGCGCGCAAGGAGCATGAGGTTGCATGCTGGGTTGCCCTTACACATGTGGGCAAAGGTTGTCAATACTGTAGTATATTTGATTAATAGAGGTCCCTCTACTCCTTTGGGTTGTGGTATTCCAGAGGAAGCATGGACTGGTAAGAAGGTGAGTTATTCTTTTCTCAAGACCTTCGATTGTGAAGCTTTTGCTCATATAGACTCTGAAAATAGAACCAAGCTAGAAGCTAAATCAAAGAAATGTGTCTTTGTTGGATATGGCATTAATGAATTTGGCTATAGGCTTTGGGATTTTGAAAATCATAAAATTATAAGAAGTCGGGATGTCATATTCAATGAAAAAGTGTTGTACAAAGATCTGTTGCAGCAACATGAGAAGAAAGAAGATGATTATGTAGTGCTGGATGATACTCCAAAAGCTGATGTTCTAGCCATTCCTCATGATGTGCAACAACTGCAACAACAAATACCACACACACCAGTGAATGTTAGACGGTCAACAAGGCCAATTAGACCTCCACAAAGGTTTTCTCCCTCTTTGTATTCTATTTTACTTACTGATGCTGGTGAACCTGAAAGTTATGATGAAGTTGTGCAGGTGGATACTAAGATTCAGTGGGAGTCTGCAATGAAAGATGAAATGGACTCTTTGCTGAAAAATAAGAGATGGGATTTGTGCAAGTTGCCTGCAGGTAAAAAGGCTTTACAGAATAAATGGGTTTACAGGTTGAAAGAAGAGGCAGGAGGTAAGAAAAGATTTAAGGCCAGGTTAGTTGTAAAAGGATTTGCATAGAAAAAGGGAATTGATTTTGATGAGATATTTTCTCCTGTTGTTAAAATGACTTCTATTCGTACTGTTTTAAGTCTCGTGGCTACTGAAGATTTGCATTTAGAGCAGATGGATGTTAAAACAGCCTTTCTTCATGGTGATTTGGATGAAGAAATATATATGGCTCAGCCACAGGGTTTTGAGGTCAAAGGTAAGGAGAACTTAGTGTGCAAATTGAAGAAAAGTTTATATGGCTTGAAGCAAGCACCTCGGCAATGGTATCTGAAATTTGACAGCTTTATGCATGAGCATGGATATAATAGGTGTCATTCAGATTACTGTGTTTATTTTAAGAGGTTGGATGATGATAGCTACATTATTGTATGTTTATATGTTGATGATATGCTTATAGCTGGGTCTAACATGGATCATATTAAGGGGCTGAAACGCCAATTAGCACATGCATTTGCTATGAAGGATTTGGGTGCAGCAAAACAAATCCTTGGTATGAAGATTTGCAGAGATAGGAAGAACAGAACATTGACGCTATCTCAAGCTGATTATATTGAGAAGGTGTTGCAACATTTCTCTATGGAGAATGCTAAAGCTTTCAGCACGCCTTTACCTGGTCATTTAAAATTGACTAAGGAGATGTGTCCCAAGACACAAGAAGAGGAGGATAAGATGTCCAAGGTACCCTATGCTTCAGCTGTAGGAAGTTTGATGTATGCTATGGTATGCACTAGGCCAGATATTGCACATGCAATGGGAGTCGTTAGCAGGTATATGAGTCATCCAGGATTTGAGCATTGGAATGCTGTCAAGTGGATTCTCAGATATTTGAGAGGAACATCCAATAAGTGTTTACACTTTGGGGGCTCTACTACTAATTTACAGGGCTATGTTGACTCAGATTTGGCTGGGGATATTGATACCAGGCAGAGTACTACATGTTATGTCTTTACTGTTGGTGGGGCAGCCGTGAGCTAGGTTTCTAGGCTACAGAAGATTAATGCTCTCTCCACTACAGAGGCAGAGTATGTTGCTGCTACAGAGGCAGCCAAAGAGATGATATGGCTTCAGTTCTTCTTGGAAGAATTGGGACATCCTCAGAAGGATAATTATTTGTTCACAGATAGTCAGAGTGCCATTCATCTTGCTAAGAATTCAGCTCTGCATTCTAAGACCAAACACATACAGTTGCAGTACCATTTCATTTGGTCAGTTTTGGAGGATGGACAGTTAAAGCTGGAGAAGATACATACCAATGAAAATCCAGCAGATATGTTGACAAAGGTTGTAACAAGGGAGAAGCTGAACTCCTCTTCAGCTTCAGTTGGTCTTTTAGACTAAATGTGAATAAAAGAACAGCACAGTCCAGGGTGGTTTGATCCAGTGGGAGCCCCATGCAGTAGTTGTATTGCTACAGGATCAGTCTCCAAGTGGGAGATTGTTGTTTAGTGTGGAGCCTGATCAGTCCCCAAGTGGGAGATTGTTAGATTGTGGTGACTGATCAGGAAAGTACTGTACATACTTCATAAATAGATTTTTTTTTTTGGGAAGTAGCCGACATGGTAGCCGACATATGGCTGACATGTTATAACCCTAAAGCGGTTTAATACTTGTATAAAAAGGGCTTAGGGTTGGGTATTTTTGTATGTGGTGATACAAAATTGGTTCTTGCGGTGGTATTGAGCTGTAAGGGATTACGGATTGTAATCAGGTTGTAATCACTGGATTGTAATAAGATTGGACTTGTTGTTTGGTGGACGTAGCCCAGGGATTGGGTGAACCACGTTAAATCTTGGTGCCTTGTGTTCATTTCTGTGTGTTGTATTATTTTCTGTTATTGGTTATATTTGCATGTAGTTTTTTATTTTTGTCTGTGGTTTATCCTAACACCTCATTTCCTAGATTTATTGGTCACATCAATTCTATTAAGACTAATGGCCACTCCTAAAAGTGACTCAGAAGTGTATCAAATATCTCATCCTTAGGCGCCTTAGAGAGGTTTTCACCTTTGAATACATCTTTTTTTTTTTTTTTTGGTTCTAATACTACCACAATGTGGTTTTGACCATCAAAATGTCTATTATTTTTTCTTTTGATTGTATGACTAAGATATTTGATGTTAGATTCAGTCATATTGACATTGTGTTCACTGGTGGAAGATTTGACCAATTCAATAGTGTGTAGATACCAAGCAAGAGCATAGTAATTTTGGAATGTGGGGACTTTACTAGATGTGGTATTTGAGTTCTAGTCTACTAGCTCAGGGTAAGTGAGTGAAAGAGATGTGGCGGGTTTAATTGCATTCATAGTATAGTCATCAAATGCATGGACAAGTAAGTCAAGACCTAGAGTGATTTCATCCAAAGGTATGTTTGAACTCCTCTGAGTTCTAAGGACATCGATCAAAGACACGTCGATATTAGTAGGGTGAAACTCATCAGATCAAACCCTAGATTTCTCCCCTATTTCAAATTATAGTATTCCCCAATAGTCATCAATACCCATTCTCCACTTCCATTATCATCTTGATTTTGATGGAGTCATTCAAAAATAAGAGCATGAGTAGACTCACCCTATTTTTTTTTAGTTAGAAGACTATTAGTAGTATTCTCAATAGAATTACTATCAACTTCAATAGTACTGACACATGGTACAAAGTCATCAAGCTCTACAAAGAACGTAGCAAGATCAAGAAGAATAGGATAAGGAAAGGTATCCTCATCATCAGAGCTTTCCACTTGATTGTAAGACTCAATTTGATACTCATGTTTAGATGAATTGTCAGATTCTAGTACAAATTTGTTGATCCCTAGATGAAAGGGAACTTTCTTGAAGCATAGGCCTACTATGTCATGAGGCCATCAAGATATTGCTTTGATTCGATCTATCAATCCTTTGTTAGTATGTCCTAGAGGACCATTTCCTTTGTAGCCAAGGCATTTTATCAGTTTATGACCTTGCCCATATTTCTCAAGAGTTATTTCACAAGGCTTGTCAGTGAGATCAATTGGGACCTCCTCTTTGTATAACCAAGTAACAATAGCTTTGTTTTCATCTTTGTCTTCTAAAAGCACATTGACCTCTATAAAGGCACCATTTGAAATAGTCTTAGGTGTTACAACAAATGGTCTCTTTGTTTTAGATGGTCTCCCATAATGAGGAGGAGATTTAGGAAGAGATGTTAGAGGCAAAATAGGTTCAATTTGATATTCACCTATTCCAGTTTCTGTTAGCTTAAATAGACTTCTCCATTTCTTTAAGCTTGTTGACATGATTGTCTGTATACTCTCTATTGGTAGGAACAACTATCAACAGACTTGATCATGTTACAAGTGTAGCTGGTGTTAGTAGGTATAGTGACTTCTAATCCTTGGAGTGGGAACTTAATGCATCGATGGTATATCAAAGGTACTGCTTGAATTTTATGAATCCAAGGTCTTTGTAATAGTATGTTGTATGTTGAAGGAATATCAAGAACCTAAAAAATAACATATCATTCTATAGGACCTACTTGGAGAGGCAATACAACAACACCTTTGGATTTTCTTTCTACTTCATTATATGCTTTAATAGTAATTTTTCTGTGAGGATCAATAGACTCATCATCGTAACCCAATTGTGTAAGTAAACTAGCAAAACAAATATTAATACCAACACCACTATCTATAAGTACATGATGAATGTGTTTCGAATGGATCACGACTTCAATAAACAATGGTTAATTGCGGGGATGACTCAAAGAATTGTCATCCTCTTTAGAAAAGGACAAGTAATGAGGTGAGGTCAAGTGACCTACCATGGATTGAAACTGATCGAGATCAAGATCTTGAGGCATGCTTGCCTTAGTGAGAGCTTTGTCAAGACTCTACCTATGAGCTAGAAAGATTTAAAGTAGTTCAAAGATGGTTATTTGAGCATTTGTTCATTATAATTGTTTGAGTATACTATCGTTTGTAGCAGTAGAGGATGTCACAAGTTTTGTGTTCTTGCTAGTTGGACTAGTAGCAAGCTTGTCTTTATGTTGTTCAATTTGAGGAGTGGAAGGTATGAGACCTTTGAGTACTATCTTAGCACAAGAATGTCTAAAAATGTTAGCAAAAAATTGTAATTGTTATTGATTAGACTTGAGAGATGTGACACCTCTCAAAACAAATGGAGTTTTAAGTTTTGTATTATTGCTTTTCCCATTAATTGTGATTACATCACAATTTCAGAGTCTAAAGATCAACCATGTTGATTAGGTTGTCATCATTAGTATATGTACAGTTGAACTTGTTGTTGTTTTTTGGTTTAGAACTTTCTCCCTTGTCATTTGGAGGAAAGGGATCCTTAAAAGCTTTATAATATGATTTTTTGTTATGTTCACCCACAATTATGTCACCATCATCAATGAGGTCTTGAACCTTATGTCTTAGATTAATACAAATGTTGGTTTTATGACCTTTGTTTTGATGGTATTCACAATACACATTCTCATTCCACCATGTAGGTCTTGGTTGTGGATCATACATATGAAAATTTTCAAGTGGAGTAATAATTTAATTTTGAAGAAGAGTCTTATAGGTCACCTCAAGAGGTTCACCCAGAGGTGTGTATTCACATTTGGGTCTAGAAACCAAAGATAATTTTTTATCTATTTTTCCAAATGTCTTATTGTCTATAGTAGCCTTCTCAGTGGCTTTAGATGCATGCATGTTATCTATGAGATTAAAAGTTTCCTTAGGAGGTTTGGGAGTAATATTGTCCACCACTCCATCATGTACTACCTCTTGGTTTTTTTTTAACATACTTGGACTTGTCTTTGCTAGATTCGGACCCTTGTGTGATGTCATTTTGAAGGGTTACCTCACTTTCTTAACCATGGGTTCTTCTAAACGGATACTTTGTGTAATCATGTCTTTGAAAGTATGTGGACATTCAAGTTGCATTTTGTATCCAAAATAAGGTAAGAGATTATCCATAAATATATCAATCTTTTTAGTCTTAGGTATGTTACATGAGTATTTAGTGTATAATTGTATCCATCTTTGGAGGAATGTTAAGAAAGGTTCTGCAACTCTTTATTTAAGGTTATAAAGATCTCCTATGTTAACCGGATGTTGGATGTTGTGTGAGCACTATTGTATGAACATATTGGAAATCTCATCAAAAAATTTAATTCCAGTAGGTAATCATGAAAACCACTCCATAGCTTGGCCATCGTTGGTTAATAGTTTGTTCTCTTGTTAGGGTTTATAACCTTACTCATTTTAATGCCCAATGTTTTGAAGAAATAAATGGATGTCACCAACAAATGGGTTAGTGTATGTGTTTTATCATTGCCCTCTGAATTACAAGGTACATTTCCATTTGGTTTGAAATGATATACAATGAATTGATGTCTTTATTTGATCATATCTCTATTCTATCTTTGACAAGTATAATAGAGAATACCGTTATGTGTTGACTATGAGCATGCTATACATGGATGCAAAATCTTAGTGCGATAACGATGACACCTCAATATATATATGATTCATTTACGAGCTATTCTTAGTGTGAGTTTAATTTTGCATTGTTAAGTAAATGTTTACTTCTTGCATATTAATCTTGGAACTGCACTATGTTAAGTGGATCAGATATCTGCATTATGGTTATGTATATGTATCTTCTAGCATGTATGCAGGTGGATTACACTTTTCAACTCAGTGTGTACTGAGCCCCCCTTTCTTGTTGTGTTGCATTTCTGTGTGTTTTCCAAGTGCTTCAAGTTGAATAACAAGTAGCTAAGGATGACTGTTGAAGTTATTTCTTGAGTCAATTTTTAATTACTTGTAGGGTCCATATGTTGGACATTAGTGATTAAGAATGATGTTGTACATCATTATTGTACATAACTCAATTTGTATTAGCATCATAATGGAAGCATTTTTGGATGATATCATCTTTCATTTTGAGGTTTTCAGATTGAGAGTGGTTCAATCTTTGTACTTGTACTCGTATTGAGTTGATTTAAATATAAAAAAATTTATTGCGATAAGCTCTTGACCTGAGAGTAGAAAAGCTACTAACCAAATTTCTTGTAGACATAAACAATTCAAGAATAATTGGATTTGGATAACTCACAACCCCTAATGGAATCGTTGTTATAATTTTTCTTAAAGTTTTAACATCTAACTTCTAATTAGAGACTATTTTAACATCTACAACCATGACTGTTGATTCTAATGATGCAGATACAATAGGGAGGTGTAGAAACAGAACCACACATGGAAGGTAAATGGAATTACCTATGTTACAATCACCATAATGGAGTGGAATCCAAGAGAAAATCACAGTACCAAATGTAATTGTCTTTTAGCCCTCAATGCAAACCTAATCTATCTTATGATTGGAACAACAAACATGAAAGCCAAATCAAGGTAAATGAAATTACCAAATCTCCACTATCAATTTTTCTAACCTTTACATTATCATTATAAATTATATTTATAGTTTTTTGTCATTCCTCAATTCTGACAGTACAACAGTCACACAATTGAAAGAAAACATGAAAATATCTAATTTGCAACATGGTATGGACATGTGGCATCTTTTGTAGCGATGATTTTGATCCCATGACACCTTTGAGAATAATTGGCAATTGTTTATCTTATTGGAAATATGGTTGGATAGATGTATTTATGACTTGCATTTATGGTAACATGCATTCAACATTTCATTTATGCATTTAGAGATAGAAAAAATTATCTAAGTGTTAGGCAGTTTGGAGTAGCATAGAGAATAGTTGTGATGCATATGGATGACTTGTTAAGAGTTAGCTTGAATACAATTAAGGAAAGTTATATGACATTGTCATGATGATGTGTACTAGTGCATAGATGTGTACAGATACTACAGTGTGATTTATGATCAAAATACCAGTACAGGTATTTAACAGTGCAGAACAGAGCATAGTAGAGAATTGGATTGTATAGCTTTAGGAATTATTTTGGTTACGAAATAATTACTAAGTTATGATGAGCTGACTATGTGAATATTGTTCCATAAGTTATCTTATATTATGTCAAACATGTGAAGACATGAAAGCTGACTGAGAAAAGAATTATGAAGATGCAAGGTATAAGTAAAGATCTTATCTTTTGAAGATAAGTGTGGCACAATAGCGATATGTGACATGAGATTTGTGCAACATATGTGATCTATGTGATATTTGTGAAGCTAATGTTTGATCAAAGCATGTGTGAAGTACATCAGACATAAAGTATTGTATATATATATATATATAAATAATTTTTTTTTTTTTTTATTATTATTTTTTTTTGTGAAGAACTAAATTGTATAATTGCATGTTAGGGAAGTGGGCTCTTCTTGCATACATTGTATTTGTTCTACCAACTCCTAACAAGGTTGAAGCAACTCCTAACAAGGTTGAGGCTCCTAACAAGGCCTAGTCTCCTAACAGGGACTCAAGACACTATATGTAATTCATAGACTCCTAACAAGGTCAATATCCTTAATAGGATCCTATTGTTTAGTGAATAATTTAGTAGCTATCATCCCCACTAAGGTTTTCCCTTGGCCAAGGTTTCTATAGTTAACAAATAATGGTGTTATGAGTTCTTTATGTGCATGGTTATATTTACTATTCAGCATTGGTGGTTTACTTTCATATGCCAGTTATAAAGTGATTAACAATATTCAATTGTGGGTAAAATTTTGTAGAATACTGATTCCCCCCCCCCAATATTATATATTTCTAACAATTGGTATCAGAGTAGAATTACTCAAAAGAATTTAAAAAGCTTGAGTAATATCCTTGAAGGTATGAAACAGTTGAACAAGAAAGAACCTCTTGAGCAGATCGATCTTCTTGTTGAACAAAGAGATAACCTGAAAGATAGGTATGAAGATGTGAAAGTTTTCGTTAGCAAGTTAAAAGACAAGATTGATAATTTAGAATCTAGCAAGGAATCATTTGCACAGACTAGTGACAATGATGAAGTAGGCAATCTTCAGAAAGAAAATGAGATTTTGAAACATGAATTGAAAATCATTGAACTTAAGTTAAGTCTTAAGAAAAATGGTGGCAAGAATGAACTAGAACTTAAAACTAAGAATACAAACCTTAGATCCTAGTTAAGTCAAGTTACATCTGAACTAGATATTATCAAGATTAAACATGTAGAATTAGAAAAGTACAATGTCATTGTGAAAGGAGAGTTGACATAAGCTAAGCAATAGTTAGAGGAACTTTATTCTAGTAGTGAAAAGATAGATCAATAGATTTTTCACTAGAGACCTTCTTATGACAAAATAGGATTTGGATATCTAATTGGAGAGAAATCAACCAAGAAATTTGAAATCACAAGAGAACCGGATCCAGTTATTCAATCCCCCAAGGAATCTGATCTGAGTAAGATAGAACCAAGCACATCTACTAAAGTATCAAAGGACGTAGAATTAATTTATTTGATAGTAAGACATGTTGAACCTGAGAAAATAGAGAAAGTTGACAAACTTGAGAAAGATGAACCACTCAAGGAAGTAAGACGTTAGTTTAGAGGTAGATGCTTCATATGTAATGAGGTTGGACACATGAAAAGATATTGCACAGGTAAGTATTTTAAACCCATTACTAATTTCTATTGTTATAATTGTCATGGTTATGGATATAAGGTAACAGAATGTAAGAAACCTAAGTTTGACGGTAATAATGAAAATAGTAGAATGTTTAGAAATACTAACCCTACAGGTAATGAAAGAGGAAGATCACAGAATAGATCCAATGAAGAAGAGACATCTAATGGAGAGAAGAATGAGTTTGTGTGTTACAAGTGTAACAATCCTAGACACATTGCAAGGAATTGTAGAGTAACTAAGAATTAGAATGGAACTAATTATAAAATAAATGCACCTGTATGTCATATGTAATAAATTTGGACACACACCAAGATATTGTAGAATGGATAGAAGGAACTTTAATAGGAATCCTAATAATAGAAGGAACAACAACAGAAATGATAATGGTAGTGACAACAGTCAAAAGGAAGCAATTAAGGAACATGTTGATGAATTCAAAGAAGCATTTGTGACAACTAAAGATCTAGAAAGCTATTATGCAGTTTTGGAGGAACAATATTTTGATGCACCTGATAAGACATTAAAGTCATAGATTGTGTGTGACTCATCCTACCTGAATTAAGCAATTTTAGTAGAGGCAGTGCATTAGTTGGCCAGAACTAATGTTAGAGAGAGAGATGGATGTTGGATAGTTAACATGAGGTTAAGGACATAGAGAGAAGGCTATGGTCAAGTGTGCAAGTCTTGATATATTGCAGTGAGCAAGAACTGAGAGATTAAGCTTACTGGTAAATAGAGACAATATTTGAATCTGTGGTAGATACACATTCAATGTGCAATGCAATTTGAAATGATTTAAGGATTGCAAGAAAGATTATATGTATCATTTGTTCATGTGAAGTGTCTTGAGCAAATTGAAGAGTGATTTCATAGCAAATTGATGTGCGAAGTGAAGTTTGTGAAGCAAAAAATTGTAGAAGCCCTAAATCACATTTTTAAGGTATTTTGTAAAGCTTGAATCTAGTTATTTAGTATTTGCAGTTAACATTAAATGGCTAGTCAGAATGTGTATGATGTGATCAAGAAGCATCCATTTGTGTCCCTTTTGAATGACCCATTGGGTGCATTTTCACAAGTTCCAGAAAATGTGTTGCATGTTGAGGATATTAGAAGTTATATCCATTGCAAGATATAAAGTATTGGTGATGATGATATTTATTAGGATTTAGGTAAAATTTGTAACAGTGATTTGACCTTGAAATCTAAGTATGTGCACCTAGATGGATTAAATCTAGTGAAGTATATGTTTTATACAAAGTTTGATAATCACGATTGGACCCAAATCATTTTGAGTAGGGTACATGATGATTTGTTGTGGTTAGGTGATGTGTAGATTGTCATTGATTATGACCTAATTAATAAGGTCATAGGATTAAGTAATGAAGGTTGTAATCCTATTAATGAGAAGAATGTCATAAAATGGTTGAGATGAACCAAAACAAAAGTTTTGACAAAAGAAACATAAAAGTAGACTTCATTCAAGATAAAGGAGTAAAATTACTAGGATATTAGGGTACAAGTTTAACCATGGATTGAGGGTTATCTCTGTACCAGCTAGATTTTTGCATGCAGCTTATGTAATAGCAGTATAAGGTAGAAAAGTTAATCTATGTCAAATTATCATATTGCAATTGTTGGATAAAATTGTAAATTGAAGAAAACAAAGAGTGCAGTTTTTAGATTTGAGTCCCTATTGACTCATCTATTCTTTTATGCTAGAAAGAAGTTTACTTGTATAACAAATTAGGATAGCAACGAGTGCGCAATGAAGATGGTGACTCAATACTACAGATCATAGTTAGTAGATGTCAAAGATAATGATATTGATAGGATGATGAAGAACTTTTAGATTGGGATGAAATAGACGTATAGATTACCTCCCTCCATGGTGGAGAAATACAAGGATGAGTTATGCTTCATGGTGGAAATAGAAAACATCTGCATGGAAGTTGTAGTACCAAGAGTAAAATTTAAAGAGCCGATGGGATATGACATAAGAATAGAGCTCATAAAACGGTATGTGCAGATTATACTTGAATATGAGAAGGACACAGAGTACCCTAGATGGGGAACATATGAGGAGAAAACAAGAATAGTTCAGTCTAAACTACATAGCAAAGAAATCAAGAAAAGGTTAAAAATGAGATAGATTCCATCCTTAAGGAATTGGGCATGACTAGGAAAGAGTTTGATGAGATAAAAGGCATTGTGCTAGAGATGAGATCCAGTGGATAGACTAAAGTGTTGGCAGCAACTCCCATTGATGTTGTAGGACCTTTAGAAGGTGTGATGGTAGCACAACCTTGTGCACATACCCCTATTGCACCTTATGCAGAAGTTGCACAAGTGCAACCAGTCAGAACAAGGAATGAATAGCCTAGGAGGCATATAGAGGGGAAAGCACCTGTTGCACAAAGAAAGTCTGAGAGATTGGTGAAGGTAAAGAAAGAACCTGCACCATCAGCGAAGAAAAGGGTTAAGTAGACCACCAGCAGATTAGGAAAAAAGGAGAAATTCAATGCAAGTAGCAATTCAAAGAGTTCTAAGAATGAAGTTGGAGATAAACTTGTTGAACAAGATGTGCAAGAAACCAAAATAGTAGCTGGAAAAAGAGCTTGGACACCCAAGGTAGAGAATTTGAACATGCAAATAATTAATGATGATAATTTTGTACTATTAAATATGTATAAAAATATGGATAAAAGACAGTTAGAGAATGCTATTATAAGGAATATGATTTTGAGGAACAAGAAGTTTGAGAACATACAAAATAAGATACCTTAAGACCTATACAATAGGTTAATTAACAAAAAGAAGAGAGTGTTAGAAGAGGATCAAGTAAGAGTATAACAATAATAAATAAATTGTGTGTTGTTGACTCCAAGGAGGACTTAGACAGAATTTTGAAAGGTATTGAGCCCTTGTTGAGGAACAAAAGAAGAGAAATTCTTCTAATGGGAGGAAATTATGAGGATGTAAGGAAAGAAACTAAAGAGGCAATCGTAAAGTATATGACTACAGTGCCAAAGGTGAGTGTGTAGTTAAAGCCTTTCAGCATAGTATATGTTCACGTCCATACACCTTCTAGAGAAGAGGAAGAATTAGAGGAGACACAACAAGAACTTTCACCGCCTCACATTGTTATTGGTATTGAATCCATGCAAGTGGATAGTATGCACATAACTGTAGACACAAAGGAAAATCCTTTTGTAGCATTTGGCCAATCCATTGTTGGCAATATCATTGCATACACTAACTCTGATGATGATGAGGAAGAACAAAGGAAGACCAAAGAAGAAGAAGAAGAAAAGATGAGAAAAGAAGAAGAGGAAAAGGCAAAGGAAGAAGTAGAGAGGAGGAAGAATAGAAGAGGAAGAACAGAAAAAGAAAGAAGAGGACGAAAAGAAAAAGAGAGTTGAAGAAGATGCAAGAAAAGAAGTTGAAGATAAGAAGAAAGCTAAGGAAGAGATGAAAGAGGCAATTGTACTTATGCCTACAATAACTTCAATAGTAATAACAGCTGGAGCATCAATAGCGAAACCAATTCCACAAATTATGAAGATGAAAGAAAAGAAGCTGAAGTCTTAGATCAAATGTGGAAGATAGTTACCACAACTATAGTTGATCCAAAATTGTAGGTAATGGGTTGGTGAAGACCTTTGATGGGGAACTCACAACTATAATAGAAGTAGCTTTAGCACAAGCATAGATGAAGCATGATGCATCACTATTTCATATAGTATGCACAAATGTCAAAAATGATCTAAAAACTTTAGATGTTTACACAAAAGAATTGAGGAGGAGGATAGATGAAGGTAAAAAGTTGCATGGACAATGTGCAATGTCATATAGTTACCTATCAAATTTTGATAACAAGATCAAAGGCCAAATGAGTGAGCTTCGTATACTCACTACAAAATTGCAACAACTAGAGGCCAGAATTGAAGATTTTGAAACTGAGACAGAAAAGATCCACAATGCTATCAGAAGCATTGAGTTTGACAAGGAAAAGGTATTAAGGAGATTCTCTATTCTCAAACAATACTTATCACCCAAAGTTGTCAGTTTGCAGAGGCAGTTGGAGGAGTGTCTTGCAACTAAGACATCCTATGACAAGTTTGCCTATATTGACTTGAGCACAGTTGAAGTGGCATCTTATGCACTTTGCACACTCATCAATATATCTGATACAATCAAAGTGAACTGGAAGAAGGACTTTGACAAGATAATACATGATTTTGCAGATTATATTTCCAGAATGACCAATTGATCAACAAAATGTAACAAAGTTACGTGGATACAATTTTTGACACCTTTGCCATTGATGTCAAAGGGGGAGAATCATTAAGAAGGAAAATTGAATAGTTGTATGTATTGTATATATAAGGGGGAGTACACTTATGTATCAATGTAAAGGAGATATAAAGAATGTAACAATCTATCAAAATATGAAAAAAAATTGTTATGTTTTGAAGGCAATTTTGTGCAGTTACTTTTATTTGTCTTTTTACCTTGTATAACATCATTTTGGAACTTTGTAAATTTTTCCAAATGTTGTCATCAATGCCAAAGGGGGAGATTGTTGGCAATATAGTCAGATAGATGTATCTATGATTTTCATTTATTGCAACATGCATTAAGCATTCCATTTATACATTTAGAGATAGAAATGTCATTCTCAAAATATAGGGGCAACACACACACATAAAGTTTTTTTTTTTTTTTTTTTAATAATTAACTTAAATTCACTAAGTTGATAGGTTCATAATCCATTAAGGACGAAGTTACATTGCAAGGCAGATGCCTAAACCTCTGATTCAAACTTTTAAGACTACAACTCAATTTTGAACATCTTGTAGCATTCATATGTTTTAAAATTAGAAATTCATTGTTGATTCAAGTAATTAGAATAATTAAACTAAATTCAGTTAATTAGTAGCACTTAATCATTTATAATTCCTCTTAAAATATTACATTATTACAACAATAATACAAGCTTAGGAGTTAACATATTTTGCCATTAATTTAAATCACATTAATCAATAAAATATCCATTAAGCAAAATATTAATTGACGTTATAACTGATTTATTTGAGTATTTATTTAATTAACATGGATCTAATTATTGCAACCATTTGAAATGAAAAGAACTACAATTAATATAACATTACATGGTGATTGAACTTCAATGCTAATTACAATTTTACTCAAATCTATAATGTACTAATTAATCTTAATTTATACTAAAAATTTGACTTAACTAACACTAGTTTTCTATCATCATGATATTTAATACCATCTCCTTAACGAATCAAACTAACGACTAACCTTTAAACAACATATTAAGACTGATAATAGAAACTACTCTTTTCTAATCACAACCAATATTAAATTATTCTAATACTTAAAATATTTAGTTGTTAAAACAACCATAAATCTATATTACCTTATCTAACCACTTAAGATAACTCCCAATATTTGCTTACACTCATAATCACCTTGATGAATGTTAACTCTAACTACCATTAGAATTTAATTTAATTAATCACTAAATGTCATTATAAAAAGAACACTACTATAATACATTACTAAAATTTAACACGTATAACTTAATCTCTAAGTAACATAACTACAAAAGTAACATAACTACAAAACTATTTTAATTCCATTAATTAAATTTTTCTAACATTACTAAAATCTAACATTTAACTATCACTAATCTAACATTAAACCTAATTAAAGCAACGTACAACTTTAAAATTTATATTAATATTGGTAAAGAAGAAAAAAAAACTTAAACTAAACTATCCTAACTCATTTTACCTACCACTATCCTACCTCACTAACCTAAGGCCTACCCCACTCCACTTGGCCACTTGGCCACCCTGCGCCATCCTACCCCACTGTACTTGGGCGGATCCCAAGATTCCTTGTGCAATCTTCCAAATCTGCACTACGTAGTACTTGTTCCTCTCCCTCCCTACACATGACAGCCAAGTCTCCATGAAGTGAGTGATGGGATGGAGGGGTGGACGCTTATAAAGTTTGAGCAATAAATTACTTCTTCCCTTTTTTTTATGTTTGCATACCTCTGTCCTTCCACTCCCAACTGCATCTCCAGCTAGGCGCATCATTGGAGAGTATTAACTGTGACAATAGTTGAGTGTTTACCATGCACTAGGGACATGGGGTGGGTGTAAGGGGAGTCATGTGGGATTTTGGAGAAGGGGGGGGGGGGGGGGGGGGGGGTGGGGGGGGTGTAGTAATGGTTAAAAGTTTATTAGGTGGGTTTTTTTTCTTGAACAAGGGTAATCTTCAAGACAATATAAATTGCCTTTAAAATTTAAAATTTTCTTATTAATTTATATGCGAAATTAGATAATAGACTTTTCAAATAGGGAATCAAAATGAGGATATGCTTTGTTGTCCCAAGGAATTAAATCTTGTCTCTCATACATATTCTAGAGAGAAAAATGCTCCTGGGTGTGTACATTTTTTTTGTCAAGCCAATTCCTTTCTAAGTGTTGATTTATTTTTGAAGTGTGAAAAAATTTCTAACTTGCCTAATTTCTAAGAGGCATATTTTTGTGTCTAATAGGATTTTATAACAAGGTGGTGTGTGTGTGTGTATATATATATAATTTTATTTTATTTTTTATTTTTATTTTTTATTTTTTATTTTTTTTTAAATTTTTGTGTCTATTTGGTTTTGCCACTTACATAGTTTATCAAGGAAGGTGATAAATTTGTTATTCTCAATTTAGGATTATTTGCTTTCTCCTAATACATATACCATTGAATTGAAAACTTCAACATATCCAATTACTTTTCCTTAACATATTTGAAAACTTGAGAATTCATAATTCGAAAATATTATCCTTTAATCTATTTTCCCACACACATATGCATAAATTTTATAACACATAAGAGAAATGCAAGGATTTTCTCAATCGTTTCTCTCTATTAATCAACCTGGTTCAAGGCTCCATCAGGAAAGAACCAGTAAGAAAACCCGACATCCTTGTCAATTCATCAAAACTTAAATACATTTTTACATAATGTTACAATTCAATTGAATTCTCTTCTAGGTCTTTCACAAGAGGTATTTTCTAGTATCTTCAATGCACCAAGGGAACCATGGGAAAGACAAGAACTGACCCCGAGGTAAAACAACATATATGATGAACAATTCAAGCATACATTCCCAACCCGACTTTGCACAATAGGTCCAACATTGAACCAAAATAGGGGAGATGTGGATTTTCTCAATAGGAGACGTCAATCACCATACCATAACATAGCCCTTTCGGGGCTAAAATTCAAGAACTTCTGTTCTTCTACAATTTCCCTTTCGAGGCCAATACAACAAGGATTTTCATTCCTTCCCTTCTCGAGGAATTCAAATTTTCATAAAAGGTATGTGATGACAAGTAGGAGCCCATACACCCTACCCTCTTTCCCTCTTCTCACCATGAGAGGAGACTCTACACTATTGAGGTCCAACTAGGCCCTTCCCCCATACTTGGCCACTTCTTCCCTATCCAAAGGTGAGTAATGCCAAAACAATCCCCATGAAATCCCTTCAAAATTTCAAACAAAGGCATAAGAATGACATCTAAGAACAAGTTAAGATCCATCCCCAAACAACCTCAACACACATGCAAGCAATACAAGAACAACACAATGTCTTATGCATGAATCAAAGTATGAACAATAAGAAGAACATGATCAAAAGAGTGAAGAACCCTACCTTCACAAAAGAAAGTTATGAAAAAATGACAAGTTGAGAAGAGCTTATCCTTCTTTTCCTTCAATCTTAAAACTTCTCTCTCAAAACCAGAGATTGGGTAACAATCCAAAACTTCTCCAAATTGCCTCTAAAATGACACTAACTCAACTAGACTTTAGGTAACCCCAAGGTGGAGTTTGAGTCACCAACTCATGAAGGAGACAAATCAATTTTTTCAATCAACCAAAGGTAGGGTTTTTGAGTGACCCTAAAAGTCAACCAAAGAGGCTAAGGGGGTGGAGAGTACTCCCAACCCATGCCCTTACCCCTAGGGTACTTAAATTTAATGTTTTTAGGCCTTAAAGACTTAATAGAAACCCACAAAGGCTAGGATAATTTTAAGACTATATAACAACCTTCAAAGAAAGACAATGCAAATTAGCACAAATAGCAAGGGGTTCAGTTTCGTCTTTCCATTAGGTTTCTCCGTTAAAGATCCTGCACACTAATTGCACATATTAGGAGTTCAAGAAATCGCATGCATATATGTAAATTACGTATTAGGAAAATCATGTACATTTAAAACATCCATCTTTCTAATAATCAATTGTTTATCTCATTCTACTCATATTTTTTACCATTAAAATTGCATAATCAAAGTGTTAGTTATGCGTTCATTTACTTCATCATTATACATGTTCATAAAGCATTAAATGACAAAATCAAATATCAGAAAGTAAAGCATCACACATCATAAAATAGCATAATAATGTTTCGTGCATCAAATAGTGTCCCGACATATCGAGTCATGAGTATCAAAATAGTAATGTATCAACTATGCTACGATGGGTCAGGGCGAGGCCTCACATCCTCCCCCACTAGGCATGAACTTCCTCCTGGAGTTCATCAAAAAGATATGCGTACTGAGATCGCATCTATGTTGCATCCTCCCAAGAATTCGTAACCTCATCATAGCAATCCCACTGGACCCTAACTTGGTCCAGTTCTCAACCTTGAAGTGCTAGGGTCCGTCGGGCAATAATATGGATAGGCTCCAACGCTAACTAGCCGTCTAACTCCACCTGCAAAGCATCCCAATCTATAATATGAGACTCATCATAAATGTATCCCCTAAGTACTGAAATATGGAACACGTCATAAATGCGTGACAGGCTAGGTGGCAAGGCTAAATGGTAGGCAACTGGTCCTATCCTCTCTAAGATCTTGAACGGTCCAACGAACTGGGGTGCCAACTTAGAGCCCTTTCCAAATCGAATCAGACTCTTGTGCAGCCGCACCCTCAAGAAAACTCTATCTCCAACTTGATACTCTTGATCTATCCTCTTCGCATCAGCATACTTCTTTTGACTATCCTGTGCCTCTCTTAGGCGCTATCTAATCTGGGTCACCTACTGCTCCATCTCCTTAACTAACTGAGGACCAATAGATATTGGATCCTTGACCCTGTCCCAACTCAAGGGCATCCTGCAAGGTCTTCCATAAAGGCCTCGTAAGGCGATATGCCTATGGAGGAATGGTGCCCATTGTTATAGGCAAACTCAAAAAGATGTAGGTATTCCTCCCACTTGACCTAATGGTCCATCACATACATACATAACATGTCCTCCAAAACCTAATTCACTCACTCAGTCTGACCGTCGATCTGAGGATGGTACGCTATACTAAAATTAAGCCTAGTGCCCAATACTGTCTACAACTCTCTCCAAAAAGATGAAGTGAACAACGAGTTCCTATCAAAGATAATCTTACGGGGAATGCCATGGAGTCTAACAATATCTTGCAAAAACACCTTAGCTATGTTTCGTGCTATGTATGTAGTACGCATGAGAGAGAAATGGGCCATCTTGGTCAACGTGTCAACTATCACCAAAATGGCATCATGGCGACGAGATGACAAAGGGAGACCAACAATAAAATCCACAGATATAACATCCCACTTCCACGCTAAAATCTCATGAGGCTGAAGGAGCCCACCAGGATGATGATGCTCTATCTTCACTCTCTAACACTCCAGGCATCTCACAATTATGTTAGCAATCTGCACTCTCATGCCTAGCCAATGATACAACTGCCTCAAATCTACATGTAACTTCTTAACACCAGGGTGTGTTGCATAAGGTGCTTTGTGAGCCTCAAGTATAATGAGCTCGTGCAAACCCCCAATGGAAGGTACATACATACATCCTCTATGATGCAAGAGTCTATCAAACTCCAAGGAATACTCTAAATAGTTCCCTTCCAAGGGTCTCTAAGCATGCACCACCTGACTAACCTCTACATAAAGCTCATGTGCTGGCAAGTGCTAAAGAATCCGCTCTCTCAAATTGGTGCTAGTAGTCGTAGATGATAGCTCATGGTGCCTTCTACTTAAGGCATCTGCAACTACATTCTCCTTTCCCTTGATGTAATGAATATCAAAATCATACTCACAAAGGAACTCCATCCACCTTCTCTGCCTAGCATTAAAGTTTGGCTACGTGAATATGTACTGCAAGCTCTAGTGATCGGAATGAAGCTCAAATCTATGACCTAGTAGGAAGTGTCACCACCTCACTAAGGCATGAATCACTGCTACAAGCTCTAGGTTGTGAGTAGGGTAATTGAGTTCATGAGTCTTCAACTTTCTAGACTCAAAGGAAATAGGTCGTCTATCCAACATAAGAACTGCTCCTATACCATCCAAAGATGCATCAATACACACCACAAAATCTGCAGATGGATCCGGTACTGCAAGAATCGGTGCACTCGTAAGGGCTCTCTTAAGCTTTTGGAAAGCTCTATCACACTTCTCTGTCCACTCATACTTCTTTCCCTTCTTTTGAAGAGATGTGATCGAGTGTGCTAATCTAGAGAATCCTGCAATGAAGCGTCAATAATAACCTGCTAGTCCCATAAAGCTCCTCACCTTAGTGACACTAGTGGGTGCTGGCCAATCCATGATGGCCCTAATCTTTGATGGGTCTACTGAGACCCCATCACCTGATATAACATGACCCAAATAATGTATCTCAGGCCTATAAAATGCACACTTCACCAAGCTACCAAACAACTAATTCTCCCTCAACTTCTACAATACTTGTCTTAGGTGCTCTTCATGCTCCTTCTCATCACGAGAATATATCAAGATATCATCTAGGAAAACAACCACAAACTTATCCAAAAAAGTACGAAATACTCCATTCATGAGGCTCATGAATACAACTGGAGCATTCGTGAGGCCAAATGGTACCACAGTGAACTCGTAGTGACCATACCTAGTGTGGAAAGCAGTCTTAGGGATATCACTATCCACAATCCTCAACTGATGATAACCCAACTTAAGATCAATCTTTGAAAACACTCGAGCACCCTGCAACTGATTGAAGAGATCGTCAATCCTAGGAAGAGGGTATCGGTTCTTGATGGTTACTTTGTTCAATTGTCGATAATCAATACACAACCTAAGTGATCCATCCTTCTTCTTAACGAAGATCACTGGTGCACCCCAAGGTGACACACTAGGTCAAATATGCCCCTTCTCTAAGAGTTCCTCCAACTAAATCTTCAATTCACTAAGCTCATGAATAGTCATCTTGTACGGTGCTCTCGATACTGGCTCCGCTCCTGGCACAAGATCAATATGAAAATCCACTGCTCTAGGTGGAGGTCTACTAGGGAGCTCCGAAGGAAAAACATCTGCAAACTCCTGCAATATTGGAAAATCATCAAGGGATGGCTCCCCCTCTAAATCTTCCTCCCTATTGCTGATGGTGATAGCAAACAACTGACATCCCTTTCGCATGCACCATCTAAGCTGCATAGCGAAAATCATATGAAGGGATATGGGTCTCTTAACCCCAAGGATCACTCTAGAGATACCATCCTCATCCACACATTCCACCCTCTTCTGTCGACAATCCATCTTGGCACTGTGGGCATAAAGCCAATCCATGCCAAGAACAACATCATAAGAACCTAGAGGGGTAATGCGTAGATCAGACATCGTGGACATGTCTCCAATCTGAATCGGGCAATTATGCACCATGGAAATAACTAACACTCTAGCTCCTAAGGCTAACTCTACCTCCCAACTAACATCCTCTCTAACTGCCACCAACCCACAACGCTCCACAACATAAGGAGATATAAATGAATCAATAGCTTTGAAATCAAATAAAATAGTAACCATGCTACCCTGTATACTACCTGTAGCCTCAATAACTATAGCCTAATGCTCAGCCTAGCGGTTATCAACTACTGTAAAAACTTTTTGGGATCTACCTACATTGCCAACTGTCGGCTCTAAAATGCCCCTCTCTAACCACTGGAAGACTATCCCTGAGGACACTCTCTAGCAATATGACCCATGCCACCACAAGTGTAACATGGTCCTCGTGTATAAGATCATGCCCCCTAAGATCCAGACTGTTGTCGGCCTCCTGACCTGCTAGATCCACTAAAACCACCCCTAGAAGACTGTTGAGTCTTCACTAACTATGACTATGGGGCCTGTACTTTCTAATCCTGCCTCAGACCCTGTGACTGCCATTGCTTGGGCTTGGAGCACTGATAACCATGTGAGGGTTTCTGCTACTACTATTGCTGAGGTTTCTACTGCTGGGACTGTTGGCCCTTAGAGGACCCTGCTGTATAGCTCTGATTCCCCTTCCAAGGGGGTTTCTACTGGGTAGAGTTTTGGTTCTAAGACCGATCTCGTGACCGATCTCGTGACTCCTATCTACCCCGAGTATCCTCTGTAACTAGTGCTACCTCAACTACCTGTTTAAAAGTAGTAGGGAAGGCCAAACGAACTGGACCCTGGAGAGAGAAATTCAGGCCCATGATGAAATGATGCACTCGCTATTTCTTATCCTTCATGTACTCAACATATGGAAGGAGCTCGAGAAACCTGCTCTCATACTGAGCTATAGTGAGGCCCCTCTGATATAGAGCCTGAAGTGCTCAGACAGGTACCTCTCTCTGAATCTCTCTAAGAATGACTCCCATGTGAGGGTATCCATGCTCACTCCTCTTATAGTCTCCTCCTAATGCCACCAATTGGAGGCATCTTCTCTCAACTGATGAATTGTAAGACGTGCCTTCAGACTACTCCCATAAGGACGTAATCCAAAGCACTACTAAAGACTTTGTAACCAGGCCTCTGCTACTATCCCCTCTGTGGAACCGGTAAAGAGTGGTGGTCTGAGTCATATCAACTCTCTGATATCATCTCCTATATGCCTAGGAGGTTTGTCGAGTGGTGGTCCTCTCTAATGTATCAACTCACCCTCATGCTCACCCTGTCCCTCAACCTGCCTTGGTGGGGGACTCCTACTCCTCTCTGTCTCTGGCCTCGCCTCCTCCGGGAACCTATACCTCCCCTTTTAGAATCTGCTGCCCTGGTTGTACTATGGGTGCTATCCTCTGCTGGACTACGCCAATCAATGTCTGGAGGGCATCCAAAATGTCGTGATTCGGGTTCGGTGGTGGAGGTGGTGATCCATCCTCCTGTCCCACTCTACTACCTCTCACCCTACAACCTCTGCCTCGACGGTTGCTTCGTGTAATAGGAGGCATCCTACATAATTAAAGTTTTAGTTAAGTTCAGAAGCATAATGGTTTAAGGTTCCTAGTGTTGAAACACGTGCTCTGATACCAAAATGTCATGCCCAAAATATAGGGGCAAAACACACATAATTTTTTTCTTTTTTTTTAATAATTAACTTAAATTCACTAAGTTGATAGGTTCATAATCCATTAAGGATGAAGTTACATTGCAAGGCGGATGCCTAAACCTCTGATTCAAACTTTTAAGACTACAACTCAATTTTGAACATCTTGTAGCATTCAGATGTTTTAAACTTAGACATTCATTGTTGATTCAAGTAATTAGAATAATTAAACTAAATTCAGTTAATTAGTAGCACTTAATCATTTTTAATTCCTCTTAAAATATTACATTATTATAGCAATAATACAAGCTTAGGAGTTAACATATTTTGCCATTAATTTAAATCACATTAATCAATAAAATATCCATTAAGCAAAATATTAATTGACATTATAACTAATTTATTTGAGTATTTATTTAATTAACATGGATCTAATTATTGCAACCATTTGAAATGAAAAGAACTACAATTAATATAACATTACATGGTGATTGAACTTCAATGCTAATTACAATTTTACTCAAATCTATAATTTACTAATTAACCTTAATTTATACTAAAAATTTGACTTAACTAACACTAGTTTTCTATCATCATGATATTTAATACCACCTCCTTAATGAATCAAACTAAGGACTAACCTTTTAACAACATATTAAGACTGATAATAGAAACTACTCTTTTCTAATCACAACCAATATTAAATTATTCTAATACTTAAAATATTCATTTGTTAAAACAACCATAAATCTATATTACCTTATCTAACCACTTAAGATAACTCCCAATATTTGCTTACACTCATAATCACCTTGATGAATGTTAACTCTAACTACCATTAGAATTTAATTTAATTAATCATTAAATGTCATTATAAAAAGAACACTACTATAATACATTACTAAAATTTAACACGTATAACTTAATTTCTAAGTAACATAACTACAAAACTATCTTAATTCCATTAATTAAATTTTCCTAACATTACTAAAATCTAACATTTAACTATCACTAATCTAACATTAAACCTAATTAAAGCAACGTACAACTTTAAAATTTATACTAATATTGGTAAAGAAAAAAAAAAACTTAAACTAAACTATCCTAACTCATTTTACCTACCACTATCCTACCCCACTCCACTTGGCCACTTGGCCACCCTGCGCCATTCTATCCCACTATACTTGGGCGGATCCCAAGATTCCTTGCGCAATCTTCCAAGTTTGCACTGCGCAATACTTGTTCCTCTCCCTCCCTACACATGACAACCAAGTCTCCATGAAGTGAGTGATGGGAGGAGGGGTGGGCACTTATAAATTTTGAGCAATAAATTAATTCTTCCCTTGTTTTAATGTTTGCATACCTCTTTCCTTCCACTCCCAACTGCATCTCCAGCTAGGCGCATCATTGGATAGTATTAACTGTGACAGCAGTTTTTTTTTTTGAACAAGGGTAATCTTCAAGACAATATAAATTGCCTTTAAAATTTCAAATTTGCTTATTAATTTATATGCGAAATTAGATAATAGACTTTTCAAACAAGGAATCAAAATGAGGATATGCTTTGTTGCCCCAAGGAATTAAATCTTGTCTCTCATACATATTCCAGAAAGCAAAATGCTCCTAGGTGTGTACATTTTTTTGTCAAGCCAATTCCTTTCTAAGGGTTGATTTATTTTTGAAGTGTGAAAAAATTTCTAACTTGCCTAATTTCTAAGAGGCATATTTTTGTGTCTAATAGGATTTTATAACAAGGTGGTGTATATATATACATATTTTTTTTGTGTCTATTTGGTTTTTCCACTTACATAGTTTATCAAGGAAGGTGATAAATTTGTTATTCTCAATTTAGGATTATTTGCTTTCTCCTAATACATATACCATTGAATTGAAAACTTCAACATATCCAATTGCTTTTCCTTAACATATTTGAAAACTTGAGAATTCATAATTTGAAAACATTATCCTTTAATCTATTTTTCCCACACACATATGCATAAATTTAAAACACATAAGAGCAATGTAAGGAGGTTTTCTCAATCTTTTCTCTCTATTAATCAACCTGGTTCAAAGCTCCATCAGGAAAGAACTAGTAAGAAAACCCGACATCCTTGCCAATTCATCAAAACTTAAATAAATTTTTACATAATGTTACAATTCAATTGAATTCTCTTCTAGGTCTTTCATAAGAGGTCTTTTCCAATATCTTCAATGCACCAAGGGAACCATGGGAAAGACAAGAACTAACCCAGAGGTAATAAAACATATATGATGAACAATTCAAGCATACATTCTCAAACCGATTTTGCACAATAGGTCCAGCATTGAACCAAAATAGGAGGGAGGTGGATTTTTTCAATAGGAGACGTCAATCACCATACCATAACATAGCCCTTTCGAGGCTAAAATTCAAAAACTTTCATTCTTCTACAATTGCCCTTTCAAGGCTAATACAAGAAGGATTTTCATTCCTTCCCTTCTGCAAGAATTCAAATTTTCATACAAGGTATGTGATGACAATAGGAGCCCATACACCCTACCCTCTTTCCCTCTTCTCACCATGAGAGGAGACTCTACACTATTGAGGTCCAACTAAGGCCTTTCCCCCATACTTGACCACTTCTTCCCTATCCAAGAGTGAGTAATGCCAAAACAATCCCCATGAAATCCCTTCAAAATTTCAAAGCAAGGCATAAGAATGACATCCAAGAACAAGTTAAGATCCCTCCCCAAACAACCTCAAAACACATGCAAGCAATACAAGAACAACACAATGCCTTATGCATGAACAATAAGAAGAACATGATCAAAAGAGTGAAGAACCCTACCTTCACAAAAGAAAGTTATGGAAAAATGACAAGTTGAGAAGAGCTTATCCTTCTTTTCCTTCAATCTTCAAACTTAAAACTAGAGATTGGGTAACAACACAAAACTTCTCCAAATTGTCTCTAAAATGACCCTAACTCAACTAGACTTTAGGTAACCCCAAGGTGGAGTTTGAGTCACCAACTCATGAAGGAGACAAATCAATTTTTGCAATCAACCAAAAGTAGGGTTTTTGAGTGACCCTCAAAGTCAACCAAAGAGGCTAAGGGGGTGGAGAGTACTCCCAACCCATGCCCTTACCCCTAGGGTACTTAAATTTAATATTTTTAGGCCTTAAAGACTTAATAGAAACCCACAAAGGCTAGGAGAATTTTAAGACTATATAACAACCTTCAAAGAAAGACAATGCAAATTATCACAAATAGCAAGGGGTTTAGTTTCATCTTTTCATTAGGTTTCCCGGTTAAAGATCCGACACATTAATTGCACACATCAGTAGTTCAAGAAATCACATGCATATATGTAAATTACGTATCAAGAAAATCATGTACATTTAAAACATCCATTTTTCTAATAATCAATTGTTTATCTCATTCTACTCATATTTTCGACCATTAAAATTCCATAATCAAAGTGTTAGTTAAGCGTTCATTTACTTCATCATTATACATGTTCATAAAGCATTAAATGACGAAATCAAATATCAGAAAATAAAGCATCACACATCATAAAATAGCATAATAATGTTTCATGCATCAAATAGTGTCCCGACATATCGAGTCATGAGTATCAAAATAGTAATGTATCAACTATGCTACGATGGGTTGGGGCGAGGCCTCACAAGAAAATTGTCTAAGTGTTAAGCAGTTTGCAGCAGCATAGAGAACAGTTGTGATTTGTATGGATGACTCAACAAGAGTTAGCTCAAGTGCAGTTAAGGAAATTTCTATGATGTTTTCATGATGATGTGTAATAGTGCACAGATATGTATGGACAATACGATGTGAGTTATGATTAGAATACCAATATGGGTATTTAATAGTGCAGAACAAAGCATAGAAGAGAATTGGATTATACATCCTTAGGAATTATTTTGGTTACAAAATAATTACTAATTTATGATGAGTCGACTATGTGAATATTAATCCATTAGTTATCTTATATTATGTCAAGTGTTTGAAGATGTGAAAGCCAACTGAGCAAAGAATTATGAAGATGTGAGGTATAAGTAAAGATCTTATCTTGCAAAGGTAAGTGTGGCACAATAGTGATATGTGATATGTAATTTGTGTGACATGTGTGATCTATACGATATTTGCGAAGTTGATGTTTGATCATAGAAAGTGTGAAGTACAACAGACAAAAAGTATTGTATGTATATCTATTCTTGTGAAGAACTGAATTGTATAATTGCATGTTAGGGCAGTGGGCTCTTCTTGCATACATTTTATTTGTTCTAAAAAACTCATAACAAGGTTGAAGCAACTCCTAACAGGGTTGAGGCTTCTAACAAGGCCTAGTCTCCTAACAGGGACTCAATATACTATATGTACTTCATAGACTCCTTACAAGGTCAATATCCTTAACATAATCCTATTATTTAGTGAATTGTCTAGTAGGTATCATCCCCATTGGGATTTTCCCTTGGCCAAGGTTTCCCTAGTTAAAAAATAATGGTGTTATGAATTCTCTATATGCATGGTTATATTGATTGTTCAACACTATTGGTTTACTTTGATATGCAAGTTATAAAGTAATAAACAATATTCAGGTGTGGGAAAAAAAAGTTTGAAAATATTGACTCACCCCACCCCCCCGCCTCTCAAGATTATCTATTTCTAACATATCTTCATGTGGCTTCATAAACCTTGTGAAAATCTTCATTTACTTCATAATTTATTGTTGGCACCAAATCCGTGTAACCCATATCTCAATAGTCACAACAAGTTTGAATTATTGCCATTGATCTTGAATTGACGATCATGATTAAAACCCAACAACCTTCCTTGATTTTTCCTTTATGACTCCCTTCATGGGTCCATCTATGTACACATGTTCAATTCTTGCATTCTTGCTTTGGTTATGCTTCATGCATCTTCAAACAGTGAGAAAGTGAGAGGCGTTGATCTTTTAAGATCTTACAGTTGGAAAGATGCATCATTTGATATCGCTTGGAAACTAAAGAGGGGCCCACTTTCATTCTTGACATGTGACAACACATGGTGCCTTTTAGGGAAATTTTTTGAAATGAGTTTTTACTTGTAGGAAAACTTTCCAAAATGAAGAAGCATTGTTGATCTTGTGCTTGATCAATGATTGAGATTTATCCTTCATATTGATGCTTGTGGGTCCACCTTATGCTTTCTTGATATGTAGCACCCTTTTCACACCCTCACAACCTTCTTTGAGAGTTAACATTAACACCTTGCGATGCTGCAATGACTACATGGAAGACTGCTTCTTTGACTACCATTTTATGCTCTTTGCTCCATTGCAACTTAAATTTGAAAGTCAGCTTTAACATCTGTGACACTACGATGATTGTTTTAAGTTTAAATGTTACCTCACTCACAAGCTTGCAACTTAAAACTCTAACTCATCATTTAACCCTGTGAAGTTGTGAATACATACTTTTGCTCCTTCACAACCCTAACCTTAGATTACTCTTAACCACTTAAAATGGTGCAATAGTTCAAAATTTGAATGCCCTGGGTTACTTTGTGTAGCTTTTCCACTTAAAATCCCCTAACTACTTTACTACATGTGATGTTGCGATCACTTCACACTTAACCACCTAGATCACCTTTCACAACTTTGTAAACCAAATTTGAAAGTCATCCTTAACATCTATGATGCTGTGATGACTACATAGAAGACTGTTATCTTGTTTTGCAACATCACAACTTAAAAATCTAATTGCCACCAAAATCGGGTGACGATGCGATAACCATGTGAGATTGACTATTACCATCCATTATAACCTTGCAACCTAAAACCTTGACTCATCTCTTAACCTTGTGAAGCCGCGAATGCATACTTTTTCTCAATCACAACACTAACCTCAGGTCAACTTTAACTGCCTACAATAATGCAATTAATAACTTTCACTCCTTCACCACCTTAAGCAGAAGTCAGTCTTAACTACTTCTGATGGTGTGATTGCTCAGATCTTAACTATTGTGGTTAGCTCTTACTTCTTTGAACCTTAAAATACTTTAAGGGTATGACTTTTAAATTGACCAATGTTGTGTGTTCTTTTAATTGATTGACTTTTCCAACCACCTACGTAGCTATTAAGATCATATCTAGATCGTTCATGTGACAGATCAACGATGCATATCTTCTTGCCTTTATATTTTAGTATATATGAGGATTTTAACTTGGTTTTCTACTAAAACAACTAGTTTCCCTGTATTCTGACCTTGATCACATGTGATATCTACTGCTGAAATGAAAACCACTACAGATCTTGGTCTTTAGAATCCTTTTGAATGTTTAGATGATGAACCATTGGAATTTGTAGATCTTCTTCTCATTAAGGAAACTCTTATAACTAACCCACCAAACCTTAAATCACCTAGCCCTTGAATATTGCAATGTTCACAAAATTTCCCACATAGGTTAGCTTGAAAGGGGGCGATGAGAAGAGAGGTCATCCGAGGGGCACTCTAGACATAGACTCAAAACATTGACACATTGACTTGACTTCAACCTAAAGAAAAATGAGATGAATTGAAAATTGGGTAACAGTTGGATTTTTATGGGGATTTAAACATGGCAATGCTTAAAAGGATCCTAGAAATTTCTAGTTCCATAAAACAAGGTGATAACTTGGCAACAAAAATGATAGACTAATCTAGGAAAGCAACAACAACTAAAAAAGTAAGCAACTAAGCTATAACAAACTGCATGAAAGAAAAACCTACTTAACTAGCTACTATGCAGTGGTTACCTGCTTCATTTTTGCATTTGATACAAGTTCAAATCATGCCCATTAAAAGAGCATGGTAGGGATTCTCCACTGGGATATGCCAACTTGAAAGAGTTGTTCCAGTTCACTTTCATGATTTGAAATGGCCCTTTCCACAAAGAGTGAAACTTGGTGGGATATGCCAACTTTGAAGAGTTGTCCTGGTTCACTTTCATAATTTGAAATGGCACTTTCCACAAAGACTAAAACTTGGAGTGTATTCCTCTTAGGTCATGCCTCTTATCCCACAGCAGGACCAAATCACCTTCCATGAATTTCCTTGGTCTTGCTCTTTTATTAAATTGACATTTTAACTCTCCCTTGATGTTTAGTGATTTTATCTACCATTTCTTCTCTTTCCTCCTGCAACTTAGTGAGATATAAAATTATCTTTTCCAATCCATTTATGCATATACCATCTTCAATCGCAGTCTTCAATTTAAGGGTGGTAAGCTCTAAAGGCAATGGCAAGTAAGATTCTACTCCATAAACTAACTCAAAAGGTGAGATACCAATGAATCTTTTAGGTGTGATCATATCTACCCATAAAGCATCATGTATCTTCTTGTGCCAACTTCTTTGATTATCTGAGAGCAATTTCTTCAAGATATTAATCAGATTCTTATTGCTAGATTCATTTTTCCCATTTCTTTGAGGATAATAGTTAGAGGAATGACTAATTTAGATATCATTATCATAACAAAACTCAATAATTTTTGAGTAAGAAAAATAAGATGCATTGTCCATTATCAATTTTATAGGAACTCCAAATCTTACCAATATTTTTTCTTTGAGAAACTCGCATACCACCTCTGATGAAGTCTTCTTCATAGATTTGGCTTCCACCCATTTACTAAAATAATTTGTGGTAGTCAATATGTACAAGTGTCCTTGGCTTGAAGGAGGATTAATTGGGCCTATGAAATCCAATCCCCATTGGTGAAAAGGAGCTTCAATCACCATTGGCCTAAGAGGCAAGGCAACTAGCTGAGTTTTACTAGTAAACATCCTACATTTCTCACAATTGGCAACCCACTTATATGCATCCTTAAACATACAAGGCCAATAGTAGCATTGCCTTAAGATTTTGAATGCAGTGATAGTAGAAGAAAAATGTCCTCCACATGCTTCATCATGGAAAGATCTTAATAGCTTCACCTGTTGCTCCTTATCAACACATCTTAGAAATGTACAATCAATAGCTCTCTTATACAAGACATCATCATGAATTACATACCATAAGGCTTTTGTTTTTTGATCTCTCCTCTACTTAGCACTTAATCCATCAGAAAAGTATGCAATATTTGACAAACAAGGATCTTGAAGGCTAACCATGAGGACTTTTGGAATATCTTCTACTTCAACTTGCTAATCTTCTGCCAAGGCTTTACAAAGTGCATTCCTTCTCACAAGTTTGGTTTGCTTAGTTAAAATATCACATTCTTTGACCTTTGTTATCCAAACTCCTCTATTATTGCAACCAACCTCTTGTTGTGTCAAGATACTTTTAACTGTAGGATCAGGCACATATATCATTGAATGGGAATGTAACACATAGAATCTGAAATTCTTGAGTGTTCTCACCATTGCATATGCATGTTTCTTCATTTGTGAATATTTCAATTCTTGATTCTTCAATAGCATACTCATGAAAAAGTAATTGGGGCTTGTATTCCTTCTTTATTTTCCTACATCAATATAGCTAACATGGTATGCTCTGATGCATAACAATATATGATGAAATATGGAGCAGAGACCCAAAATTATATAAAAATTGTGGTACTTAGAAGTTTACAAAGCCACTCTCCACCAATACAATCTAGGGCTCCACAATGGTTCCCAAAACCCACATTATCTAGACTAGATCCAATTTAAAGTCTAGAACACCTCTTCAAGGCATAATAAGACACAAACTCAAGACCAATTTTTTTAGGGGTGGAATAGGGTCTTCTTCAACACTAAGATGCAAGTCTCAAATGTTTGAAACACAAAATCTCCAATATTTTCCTTGGAAAATCAAACTATACACCTAAACCTCCAAATAGGGTTACAAGGAAAAATCTTGGATTTATGAAGACAACCTTCTTGGAGCTCCACCACATAAATCCTTAATCACCTCCACACTCTTCAATCCACTAATCAACAACCCTCACCAACTTAGGACCCCTAACCAATCACCTAACTCACGTTGTTCAAGAATCTCTCCTAGGCCTGATAAGGCTAATTAGGTCACTTTTACAAAGAAAGTACTAGGAATTCAATTCATCTTCAAACCAAAACTATTGGAACACTTTAGGGATATGTCAAAACATCTAAATTCAAGGATTTAGGTTTCTACTCCACCCTTGGGCCAAGTTGTGCCTCAAAAACCCAAAACTAGATAATCACATGTACATGCTTGTCCAGAGGATTTAGTAATTACTCCCCACATCTTCTACCTTGTGGTTTGAGACCCAAAAAGTCTTATATTACATCCTCCCCCAGCCTTTCTTTACACCAAGTCTTAGATTTTTCCCATGGCGGAATCTCTGGGAAAGAGAGATTTTCTCTCGAAACCCAAGTTAAGGCCTTCCTATGACCAATAAACAGACAAAATTTGATTTCTCTTATTCTATCTAACTTGAAGATTTCAAACCACTTGAAAATCCTTCATAAGAAATTTACTCAACTTTTCCAATCCTTTAGAGGTTCACATGCATTCATACAAATGGAGTTTTAGATAGTTTTTTGTAGGAAACAACAAATTTTTATTAATTTCAATGCCAAAAATACATTAGCTTCTTCTCTTCTATGTTGAGAAATGTTTCTCAACCTTATTTATAACATTCCCAATCAGTTCCAACCGATAAAGGTGGTTGTAAACATTGGTATTCAAATCTTGCATTTTTGCACAAAAGTTGCATTATGCAACATTGACAACTTTGACAACTTTTTGAAAAAGTTGTCAGATGTCATCAAACTCTTCTAAAATTTAATCCTAGATTCTACCTAGGAACCTAGAAAGGTTATGATTATAATATAATCATTATTCTACATTCTAAACTACTTTTTTCCTATTTATAGCTTAGAAATTGCCCATAAAATGACTAAGGTAGACTACTAGGTTTATAACACACCTAATGTCTCCTTGCCTTACAATTTGGACGTTATTTCTAACATTGGATTTTAGATCCAACTACTACCCTAACCCATTGTCTTTGTCTTTGACCCTCTATATGTGCTTGCAATGGATGGAATTGAAGATGTTATTGCACCAACCTCTTTATTATAGTTTGGATGAACAAGAACAAGGGCTTTGGCAATAACACCTTTGATGTCTTCAAAAGCCTTTTTTCCAATTTTACTCCGTTTGAAAGCTTTATTATCCTTCATCGTATCTACTATACACTTAACTATTTTAGAGAAATTAGGCACAAACCTCCTTAAGAAATTTACCTAGCCAAAGAAAGACTCTACTCTAGTTTTTCTCAATGGTAGACGTAATTGTTGAATGGTTTAAACTTTGTTTGGATCAATTTTCAATCCTTCTTGAGAGACAATGTGACCAAGCAGTTTACCTCTGCTGCACAAAATACTAATTTTTTGGGATTCAGTGAGACACCATGATCTCTACACCTTTGTAGCACTCTTTCTAAGTCTTTGATGTGATCTTCTCTTTTCATGGAAAAGATTGTCAAATCATCAAGGTACACAACAATAATTTTATCCTTCAAATCACCAAAAGCCAAATCCATTACACCTTGAAATGTTCCACCTACATTAAATTAAGCCAAAATGCATCCTAATATATGCAAAAGTACCCCAAGGTGTAGTGAATGGTGTCTTGAACTAATTTTCCTCATCTACTTGAATCCAATTATACCCTGAAAATCCATCTATCATAGACATCATCTCTGACCCTGCAATAGTCTACAAGAGGTGATCCATGTTGGGGAGTGCAAAGTTGTCTTTGAGAGAAGCCTAGTTTAGATTTCTAAAATCCACGCAAATCCTTATCTCTCATTTTTCTTCCTCATTGGCACAATGTTAGCTACCCAAGTAGAGTGATGAATAGGATATATGATCCTAGCCTGCAACATTTTATCAATCTCTTTAAAGATTACTCCTTCAACTATAGGGTTGTAGTTCCTTTGTTTCTATTTGAATGGTGTTTCTTTTGGCTTAAGGGGGATTTCATGTTTGAATTTCCCATCCATGAATTTTTTTAGATCTTTATAGCTCCAAGCAAATACATCTTGATATTCAATGAGTGATTTCTTGATTTCTACCCTCTCCTTTGGTGTGCAACACTTTCCTGTGTTTATCATTTTTGGACTGATTTATGTCCCTATATTTATTCCATCATACTCACCAACATACTTTCCTTTCTTATCTATTTCTCTAATATATGCATCATGTCTATCAAAAAGCTTTTCCAAGGAAATGAGATGAGATGGGATATTGTTACCTTTCAATTGGATCATATGTGGATTTATTTTCCTTTTGTCATCTATCAATGGATTGCCACTTGAATTAGTGTTTCCTTCAAAATACAAGCCTGCAGAAGGTTATGCCCCTTCAATGAATTGTTGTATGCATTTTTCATCATCAAACACCTGCCAAAAATCTTCATTATCGGGAACATTGGACCTAAATAGAATTTCCACTTTATAGATTTGATCTTTGAAATCAAGATGTGGTAGGAGCAAAGATGCAGAGACTGCCAAAGAATCAGCTCTTGAATTCAATTCCCTTGGTATTGCTATAATTCAGAAAGCACCCAAACTTTCAATCTCATCTCACACCTTATTACTATAGTTTCTCAATCTTTGGTTCTTTACTGCATATTGGTTCTTCACTTTTCTTACCACCAATTTTGCATCTCCTTGAGCTTTGAGTATCTTGACCCCTTTTTGTTTTTCTGCAATTATGCCAAGGAGAAGGGCTTCATAATCTATAGTATTGTTAGTATTCTTGAAATCTAACTTGTAAACAAGTTGTTTCTCCACTAGGTGATGTCAAAACCACTCCTACACCTGAAACAACTTGGCACAACTACCATCAAATTCTAAAGTCCACATTTGTTCACCATTAGTTTGCTCTGATCCATCTTGAATATTAGGGGTATCAGAAAATAGCATATAGTTGCCAAATTACATTTCTTGATATAAGATTTGAGAATTTTAGGACAGTGAACTTTGCCTTTTCTTCTGGATATAGTTTCTCCCTCTTCTTCCCAACTAAGATGGTAGTGTAGTACTAGTCTAATTTTATCTCTTCCCCTATGTCTTTGCAAGAACTTCTACTTAGGAGAATTCCATAATTTTCATGGATGTTTATCACTAGGATGATGAGTTTTAGCCTTTTAGAAGGATAGGTAGCTAGAGCAACTTGAGCATCCTTTATTTTTCCAAGCAATGGTACTTGTTTTGCATCCATTGAGTAATAATGATCAAAAGTTTTAGTTAGGGGTAGACCTAGAGATTTAGCTACAAAGGCAGGCATCACATTATCAGAAGCCCCTAAGTCTATGACTCAATTACTCAACCTATTTCCATTAATAAACAAGGAAATGTAAAAAGGGTCTGGTTGTTGATTGGGAGAAGTAGCTAAGACAATAGACTCTTCTTCTTGGAACAACTTAGGTAGTGCAAGATCTCCATCAACGAGAGAGGTTCCACTAGTGCTAGCTTTTCTATAATGATCAATGTTAGCATTCATACTATCATGACCTCCATCTTTATTATTACAGCGCTCAACAAGTCTTTGGAGTTGATCAAGGTTAGACTTCAAATAATCTAGTGGAGATATCTAAATTCTTACCTCTTCACATTATTGTATTATATCAAAGGAATTAGAAAACTTACCTTTGTGTTCCTTTTGTGAAGCTAAAGGTACCATGCCACTATCTTTAGCTTATTTGTTTGATGGTGCATGATTTTTGGTAGGAACTACATTAGAGGTTTGGTTCTTATTCTTCTGACCCCTAGTCATGACTATCAATTGAGGTTCATTTAGAGTTGCAAAATAGTCCCCTCCAATTTATGAATCTGATTCATACTCCAAATAATTCTTTTTAGAGTTGTTACAAGGAGTATGATCATCTTTACTTTCTAGATATTCCTCTATTTGTTCTTTATTGTTGAACATCCACTTATACCTGATCATGTTAGCACATGTATCCCCATCACAATATTCCCTTAAGTGGAAAACACACATGTTTTGTCTCTTTGGAGTAGTCTCAATTGCTAACCTTTGTTGAGTAGGTGGTATTTGCAAAGTCTTACCTTCATTTGGATGTCTAGAACCTTCTTGATAAGGTTGGTGAAAAGAATGAATAGGCCTATTGATTTGTTTCTTCAATGAAATAACCTCATTAGATAACATTTGGAGCATGGCATCTACATTATTTAAAGTGCTAGTTGCATTACTTATGGTTCCAAATTGAAGTTCTCTTTTCCACTTACCAGAGGCTAACATGTAATCTTCCATCTCCGCAGCTAGCATTTGGGTAGATTGTAAAATTTCTACATTTGCTCTTCTAATTTGATATCCTAGATCAGGAGGTGTAGAGATGATGTAGAAGGTCTTCTTATTGTGTTATGTTCTTCCACTTGCAATAGGTATTCTCTTGATGAGTTTGTTAAACCTTGCATGATAATCTCTCATAGAAACAAATGGTTCTTTCTTTATTTGTGCCAATTGTAGCAACAACACCTGTGCATCTTCTGTACTTTTATAACGTTCTTCAAACCTTTGCTTCATGTGATTCCAATCTGTGATGCACCTTGCATGTAAATCTTGGAGCCAATCAACAACATTATCTACAAGAGTATCCACAAACATCTTGACTACCACATCTTCATGTTGAGAATTCACCACACCACAGGCTTTATGAAAAGCACTTAAGTGTTGTTCTATAGAGATTGTGTCATCACCATTGAATCTTGGGAAAAAAAATGATGCTCTTGGAAAGTCATTATTAGCTCTATGGTTGAGAGGACCAATTGCATTTCTCCAAGGGACTACCATAGTTGTTGGTACAATGATAGGATTTTCTTGGAAAGTGACTGAAACATGGAGTGCTACACCATGCAACAACCAAGAATTACAAATAGGAGAATTAGAAGTTCTAGCAATAGGAGGGGAAGAAGATTGACTTCTCCTTAATCTGGTAGAAACAACTACAGGCAAGTGAGTTTCTTGAAGTTTCTTAGCCATAGATTCCCTTGTAAGTGCTCTTCCCTTACTGAAAATATCTTCTAGAATAGGAAAGTTGGCCTTTTTGAGTTCCTCATATACTCATTCAATCCTTCCTCCTTCGTTGGCACTCCTAGTATACTCAGAATCTAGGATGAATCAACTACTTAGAAAATGGTGTTTTTGAGTTTACCTTAACCTTGGTGATCAAGGAAGCTTTGCTAGTCTTCAACTTTGAGTTAGCTTCTTCTTTTCTAGTAGGTTGAGGCAGTAAAACTGGTATTAGGTTCTTATGGAAAACATCTCACCTCCACAAGACCTATCTTGCAACTCAAAATATATAAGGAATTGGAGTGCAAACTAATTATGAAGGGAAATTCTTCAACTCTTTCATTTTTTAATTCTTCCTAGTAAAGTCGCCAAAAACTATTGGTTAACAATTTGTTCTCTTGCTAGGGTTTATAACCTGACTCTTTTTAATGCCCAATGTTTTGGAGAAACAAATGGACGTCACCAATAAATGGGTCAGTGTATGTGTTATATCACCGCCCTCTAAATTACAAGGTACAACTCCCATTAGTTTGAAATGATATACAATGAATTGATGTATTTATTTGATCATGATTTTAAAAGATAAGCTCTTGACTTGAGAGAAGAGGAGACTACTAACCAAATTGCTTGTAGACACAAATAATTTAGGAAAAATTGGATCTGGATAACTCACAACCCCCAGTGCAATGTTTTTTATAAGTTATCTTAAAGTTCTAACATCTAACTTATAATTAGAAACCATTTCAACTTCTACAACCATGACGATTGATTCTAATGATGCAGATACAATAGGGAGGTGCAAAAATAGAACCACACATGGAAGGTAAATGGAATTACCTATGCTACAATCACCATAATGGAATGGAATCCAAGAGAAAATCACAGTACCAAATGTAATTATCTTTTAGCCCTCAATGCAAACCTAATCTATCTTATGATTGGAATATCAAACATGAAAGCCAAATCAAGGTAAATGGAATTACCAACTCTCTACTATCAAGTTTGTTGGCCTTTACATTATCATTAAAAATTACATTTATAATTTTTTTATCATTCCTTAGTTCTGGCAATGCAACAGTAACATAATAGAAAGAAATTATGAATAAAACATGAAAATATCTAATCTACAACATGGTATGGATGCGTGGCATCTTTCCCAGCGATGATCCTAATCCCACGACACCTCTAAGAAAAATTGGTGACCATTTATCTTCATGTAGCTTCAGAAACCCTATAAAAATCTTCATTTCCTTCATATTCTATTGTTGATACCAAATTCATGTAATTCCTATGTCAACAGTCATAGCAAGTTTGAATTTTTGGCCATCGATCTTGAATTAATGATCACGATTAAAACCCAACAACCTTCCTTACTTTTCCCTTTATGACTTCCTTTGTGGTTCCATCTATGCACACATGTTCAATGCTCACCTTCTTGCTTTGGTCATTCTTCATGCATCTTCGAAAAGTGAGAAAATGAGAGGCGTTGATCTTTTAAGATCTAACAGTTGGAAAGATGCACCATTTGGCATCGCTTGGAAACTAAAGAGCAGCTCATTTTCATTCCTAACATGTAACAACATGTGGCACCTTTTAGGGAGACTCTCTAAAATGAGTTTCTACTTGTAGGAAAACTTCTCGAAATGAAGAATCATCATTGATCTTGTGCTTGATCAATGGCTGAGATTTATCCTTCATATCGATGCTTGTGGATCCACCTTATGCTTTCTCAACATGTAGCACCCTTTTTGCACCCTCACAACCTTCTTTGAGAGTTAACATTAACACCTTGTGATGTTATGATGACCACATGGAAGACTGCTTCGCCACCTTTGACTCCCATTTTATGATCTTCACTCCATCGCAACTTAAATTTGAAAGTCATCTTTAACATTTGTGACACTGCGATGACCATTTTAAGTTTAACTATAACCTCATTCACGAGATCACAACTTAAAACTCAAACTCATCATTTAACCCTATGAAGCTGTGAAGACGTACCTTCACTCCTTCACAACCCTAACCTCATATTACTCTTAACCACTCATGATGGTGCAATGGTTCAAAATTTGAATGCCTTGGATTACTTTATGCAGCTTCACCACTTAAAATCCCCTAACTGCATTACTACATGTGATGTTGCGATCACTTCACACTTAACTGCCTAGATCACCTTTCACAGCTTTGCAACCCAAATTTGAAAGTCAGCCTTAGCATCTGCGATGTTTCGATAATTGCATAGAAGGATGTTATCTTGTTTCGTGGCTTCACAACTTAAAAATTTAATTTCCACCAAAATCATGCGATGATGCAATAACCATGTGAGATTGACTGCTACCATCCATCACAACCTCACAACCTGAAACCTTGACTCATCTCTTCACCTTGTGAAGCCACAAATGCATTCTTTTGCTCTATTGCAACACTAACCTCTATTGCAAATTCATGCTTTTGCTCTGTTGCAAAACTTTTGCTGCTTCGCCACCTTAACCAGAAATCAATCTTAACTCCTTGCGATCGTGTGATTGCTCAGATCTTAACTGTTGTGGTTAGCTCTCACTTCTTCACAACTTAAAATACTTAAGGGCATGACTTATCAACTGACCAATGACATGTGTTCCTTTTATTGATTGAATTTTCCAACCACCTATGTAGCTATTAAGATTGCATCTAGATTGTTCATTTGACAGATCAACAATGTATGTTTTCTCACCTTTATATTTTAGTATATCTGAGGATTTTAACTTGGTTTCCTACTAAAGCAACTAGTTTCCCTATATTTTGAGCTAGATCACCTGTGATATCTTCCATTGCAATGCAAACCACTACAGAACTTGGTCTTCAGAATCCTTTTGAATATTTAGATGATGAATCATTGGAATTTGCAAACCTTCTTCTCATAAAGGAAACGCTTATAACTAAGCCACCAAACCATAATTCACCTAGCCCTTCACTAGTGCAATATTCAAATGATTTCTCTCATAGGTTATCTTGAAAGGGGGTGATGAGAAGAGAGGTCATCCTAGGGGCACTCTAGACATAGACTCAAAACATTAACACATTGACTTGACTTCAACCTAAAGAAAAATGATACAGAGTGAAAATTGGGCAATGGCCACTCAAACTTAGTGGGAACAAGCACATGAGGTATGTTTGATTGTATATGAACTCTATGTACAAAGTACCAAACTCCCTCAAGTGATCTTGGGGATCATACATTCCTAGGTGCTTGTCATATTTAGGTAGCTCAAATCCTCTAGGAAAAGGAGGCCAATTTTCTTTTTCTTTAAACATTTGTGCCAAATGCTCTTGCATGTCTTGGAGTTGTTTTTGTAACTTAGAGGTTTTGGATTCCTTTTCTTGTATGACAATAGTTTGAGGAAATACTTCTCTTTCTCATTATTGAGTAAGATTTCCATCATATTTTGAAAGTTTTTATCTTTGTGACATTTCTCTATGTCTTCTAGCAGTATTTCTTCAGTATTGTCATAGTCATTTGTGTAGGTGTAAGGACCCTTGAACCTTTCAATTCTTCAAAATCTATCTCTATTTTCTCTCCTACTGTTTTCACCAATTTCTTGATCTTGAACCGTCATCCTATTAGTATGCAATTTTTTATTCTCTCTAGGATGTATAGGTGTCTCGAATAGAATTTCAACTATTTTGTTTAAATATTTATGTGTCTTGTCAATGTTTGGATATTCTTGAAACAATGGATTCCTAACTTGTTGTAAGTTTATGGAAAAGACTTGTTTGATGTTCAACAGACCAAAAGGTGAGGGAGACCATAAGGATCCTTCATTGTACTTGGATTGTATATATTATTAGGAACAACCTCTACCACAATTCCTACCTATATCTCTACCTCATCTAGGTCGATGGGGAGGAAACACATTTCCACTCGTAGTTGCAAGAGTCATAGACAATGACTTATGACAAGGTTTAAACTAGGACCACACTTAAAATGTCATATCAACGTAAGTAATAATAAGTGTGATTTATAACAAGGTACGAGTAGTCAATGAAATGGCTAGAACAACTGAGAGATTGACTATTGCAACACAAGGTATGATGATCACAATAGATCAAATGAGACTAGTTCATATATGGATCACAAGTGTTAAACTAAGCAAGTTGTCTAAGTTTCAGACTATTGCAGATAGATAAATGAATTAGTGTTCTTAGAAAAAGACCAGATTCAGACAAAGTTTTGACAAAGAAGCTGAAAATATCTCACTAGTTTTGATAATCTTTGATAGACTTGTGCAAGGAAATGACTCTAAGGAGAGTAAATGACATAGATTGGGTGAGTAAGTGAACCTGACAAACAATTTTGAGCAAATTTTGACAATGTGAGGAAAAAAGCTTGTGCGAGGATCTAGACAAAACAGTGTGAAGAAGTGCGTAGATCAATGCAAGGAAAGGGAACAACAATTCCCAAATTCTTGACTCACGCAAAATTTTACAAGAATTTGAATGAGGAAGTGACAAAAGACTAGTTTAACCAGATTTCAGACCAACTTTAATAGTGTTTTGGCACAATCTCACATGAGAAAACCATGCTTCTAATGCAAAAAAGTACAGAAAGTGATGCAAAGAAATACAAACTAGAAGACCCTAAGGTCCTGACTTGCATGAAGTTTTGCAACACACTAGGTGAGTAAAGGACAAACTGACAATTTTAAACTAGATTTTGAATAGATTTTGATCAATTTTGACAAGTTTTGGACTAGTTTCAGACAATGTTTCTAGTTTTCAAACAGATTTGGACATCATTTTGAACTGATTTGACAAGTATGACAATTTGTTTTTCAGAATTGTTTGTAAAAATAGACAAGGGGACACAATTAGTAGTCATAAACAATTCAACTGAGGAAAAATCAACTCGGAGGGATCGAGGAGTCTTTAAATTTTGTTTGGATATTTTGGACAATTGTTGACTCAAAAAAGACACTCTTTATCCCTATAATTGAAAATGGTAGCTCAGCAACAAAGTCTTTGTCTCACGTCTTATATGCACGCATACACCTCACACAACCATGTCACCCCACTAGAGGTGCCTGTGTTTTTGGTGTGTTCCAAGGGCTTGATAACATATGAGTTCAAAGGTTACCCTTAAGGAAGAGGCCACTTTCATATACCACCTTCTAGCATCTAAGTGCATGCCTATGTTGAGGATATACATAAGAGATTCTCCCCCCTCCTTGCACAAAGATTATGCTCCCTTTCAGAGGTGAACCATGTAGCAACTGAGTACAAAGTGTTTAATAGGATTTTGTTCACATTAATTCTAGGTGGTCTCGCAAATGAGGTTAAGGCTAGCAACCCACACTGACACCTGAAAGTGCGCACACTTGACTAGCAAGATTGGGGTCGGTGTCGTCAAGTACAACAGACAGAGCCTTCTCTTGATACATGACATCATAATCAAGAGAAAGAAATTAACATGGCTTTGGATATTTTGACTCTACAAAGCTTCTTTATTATAGTGAGTTGGAATCATCAGCGTTAGGTGTGTGCTCACTTGGGTCATTCCTGAAGGTTGGATCACTTTGATACGCCCTCTAAAGGTTGACTCATACTTGGTTTGGATTTAAGGGTCCAAGTTTCTAGTTTTCCCAAAGGGAAAAAGAGCATAATCCTCTACCTTCTCACCTCACCCAAACATGTAGAACACATTCATCATTACGCTAGCTTATCAATCCCAACTTATCTTATTCAGGGTTTTTGATTTTCCCAAAGGGACAAGAGCATTATCCCTTCATTAAAAGATTCATTTGGGAGAACCACTACATTCCTTTTCCTTGCTCGGGTACTATCTTCTAAAGACATCTAGGTTTGCAATTTACTCTTGGGCATCATTTCCAAGTAGTAAAGACCATAATCCCCTATTCCTTTGTCTAGAGCCCTACAAATTTCACAAGGCCTATTAAAACCATGTGGATTGAAAGCATGTAAGAAGATAACATGTTTGAGTAGGTTTGAATTGTCTTTGACAAATAGTTATTTGACAAGAGTCCTATAATCAAACCATTGCAAGTTTTGTGTGTTCATTTCAAGGTATCTTCAATAATTGTCCTACAAACCACTGTTATGTTGTTTTACAAATCATAAATCACAAAATAATTGCATCATAAATATAGAATAGAACAACTATATCAGTGACAGATTGTGAAAAATACAAAATTTAGCTATTCTATTGTCAAGTCTCACGCTAGACTTTGCACCAGGTTGCGCGAGTAAATGCTTTGTACCACATAAGAGAATGCTCTCTCTACACGAGCATATACAATTTTGTGTGAGAAAGTACAAAGGATGGTGTGAGAATTCAAAGTTCTTGTGTGAGAAAAGATCTTTGCATGTGAGATTTTGTTGTATTGTAACAGAATCCAGAATGTTAAAAATGAAGATAAATGAGGCCAAAAAATTGATTTTTCTACCCCACAGTGGGTGCCAAAAATGTGAGTGTTAAATATGGGTCTCTATTTCAACCACACACTTCAACATGATCATTATTTTTTGGTAACATCCAAAAATGAACATGAGATTATTCATCTGGCATGTCTGTAGCAGGTGATCTATTTCCTTCTAACTAGATGTGATTTTACTATCAACTCGTAGAATCAAGAGCTCAATAACTAGCCCAAACTAGAACGAATGATTTAAATTAATGCAAATACAAAATTAATCTATGTTTTTGAGATTTTGTATGCAAATATATTAATTAATTTAGATGACATTCAAATTAATCTAACAACGAGATAAGTAAATTAATCTAAATGAATGCATTATAATATATGAAGCATGTGAAAATAATGGATTTGTGAATGCAAAATGATTGAGTGCTCAATCCAATAGTAGGTTGAAACTCTTCACTTACATCCTCTCCAAATGAGAGGTCAGAGGTCTCTTTTATAGAATCTTGGACCCAATCAATGGTCAAGATTAAATCAGATGTATGATTCAGATTGGAGGAGAGACTGAGTCTTCCATTTTATGGAGTTGAATGAGATGAATTAGAGGAGAATATTGATCCATTCAAATATGACCTCATAATTTAATATTCTAATTAATTAAATAATTAGTTTCAAACATTATGATGAGGATATTTAACTAAATCAACATATTTAATTCCATTTTCATGTTACATGAATTAGGAAAGAATATTGTTCCATTCAAATATGACTTCATAATCTAATATTCTAATTAATTAAATAATTAGTTTCAACAATTATGATGAGGATATTTAATTAAATCAATATATTTAATTCCATTTTCATGTGTTTTAGCTAAAGGAGGTTGGAATTTAATTTAATTAAAGTGCTAGGACTTGTAATTAAATTAATTAAATTAATTAAATTAGAAGGTTAATTTAGCTGATTTAGATTGATATTTAGGAATTAAATAAAGGATGCGATTAATACAAATTAATTGTTTTCTTCATTTGACACTTAGGTCAAGTAAAGACAATCAGAATCATAAATGTGGAGTACAATAGGACTTAATTGAACTATAAATTGAAGTTGTAAGATTGATGCACAAAAATTGGTTTAGAATGCCAATGTGCCAATTTCTAAGTATTTCAATGAGTCCAACTTATAATGGATCATACGTTCCTTAGTTTTATGTTAGTTTAAGAGCTTCTGTTGCTATTTCCTGAAAATACATTTTAAACAAACTTATATATAAAATTTTAGACTACTTATGTTTTGATACTTTAAACTTTAAACACTATGGATAGTACTTATGGCTATAGATATAGATGATCAAATGGTATGTGTATGAATCAACTTGCTAATCTTTTCTCCTAAACTTCAAGGTCCACATACCTTTGAAGACATGATTACACAAGGTATCTGAATAGAGGAGTTCATGGTAAAGAAAGGTGAATTAATCCTTCACAAGGACATCAAACAAGGATCTACCTCTAGCAAAGATAAATCCAAGTATGTTAATACTAGGAGGTAGTACATGATGGAGTGGTGGATAATATCACTTCCAAACCTTCTAAGGTGGCTTTTAATCTCACAGATAACATGCATACATCTAAAGCCATTGAACAATATACTTCTAATAACAAGACATTTGATAAGTAGGAGATAATTTCCATAGCAAGTCAAATTATGATATTGCTATCAAGATTTAATTGTGTGATTTTGAGTCAAACTCATTGACCCATATTTCATGAGTAGTGATTCAACATGAATCCATTTCTCTTGAGAATAAATGGAACACTTAGCACTCATTGGATCTAGGTGATTCTCACAAGGGCGAAGCACTCATGGGTGACCTCCCAGGAAGTCCCAGTGCTTCACCCTTGTGAGCATCACCTAGATCCAATGAGTGATAAGTGTTCCATTTATTCTCATGAGAGATGGATTCATGTTGAATCACTACTCATGAAATATGGGTCAATGAGTTTGACTCAAAATCACACAGTTAAATCCTGATAGCAATATCATAACAAGACATTTGGAAACAAGGCTAAGAACTCATCTTGGGTTCCTTGACCCAAACATGAATATAAGCCTCTAGGTGAACCTCTTGACATGGTCTATAAGACTTTATTTCAAAATCAAATTACTACTCCACTTGATAATTCTCGTCCTTATGATCCACAACCACGAACCACATGGTGGAGTGAGAATGCATATTGTGAATACCATCAAAACAAGGATCACAAAACAAACAATTGTATTAATCTACGATATAAAGTTCAAGACCTCATCAATGATAGTGAAATAGTTATAAGTGGGAATAACAAGAATTTGGATCACAAATCTTTTAAGGAACCATTTCCACATTATGACAAAGGAGAAAATCCAATAATGAAAATGCAATCAACATGGTTGAACCTTTAGACTTTGAACATTGTGATGTTATCACAATTAAAGAAGAAATGACAATACGAAACCTAAGACTTCATTTGTCTTACAAGGTGGTACATCCGTTACATCTAATTATGAATAGTCACAATCTTGCGCCAATGCTATTACATGTTCTTGTGTCATGGTTGTACTCAAAGGCCTTGCAACTTCTACTCCCAAGGTAGATCAACATAAAGATAAACCTATTGCTGGTCCATCTAGAAAAAAGGCAAAAATCACAACATCCTCAACAACTACAAATTATAGTATCCTTGACCAATTACAACGAACGAATGCTCAAATAACAATATTTGAACTACTTAAAATCTCGCCTGCTCATAGGCAGATTCTTGACAAAGCCCTAATTGAGACAAGCGTACCTCAAGATATTGATCTTGAAAGGTTTCAATCTATGGTAGTTCACTTGACCTCACCTCATTATTTGTCCTTTTTTGAAGAGGATGATAATTCTTTGAGTCATCCTCATAATCAACCATTACATATTGAAGTCACGATACATAAGAAATGTGTCTATCGTGCACTTATAGACAATGGAGCTAGTCTTAACATTTGTTTTGCTACTTTTCTCAAACAATTAGGTTATTCTGAGAGTGAACAAAGCCCTAACTGAGGCAAGCATACCTCAAGATATTGATCTTGACAGGTTTCAGTCTATGGTAGTTCACTTGACCTCACCTCATTATTTGTCCTTTTTTGAAGAGGACGATAATTCTTTGAGTCATCCTCATAATTAACCATTGCATATTGAAGTCATGATACATAAGAAATGTGTCTATCATGCACTTATAGACAATGGAGTTGGTCTTAACATTTGTTCTACTACTTTGCTCAAACAATTAGGTTATTCTGAAGAGTCTATTGATCCTCATTGCAAAATAACCATCAAAGCATATGATGAAGTAGAACACAAATCCCTTGGTCTTGTTGTGTCACCTCTTTGAGTTGGCCCTATAGAGAGGGATGTTATTTGATCATAAGCTTGTCTTGTCTTCAATTACCTATGGTCAGGAGGTGCACTCATGTGCACACACTACATCATCGGTCACAACCTTGCATTGGTAGATAATATGTCTTAACCTTTGACATCAATGACAACCTACTCATAACTGGTCTTTTGACAATTATGCCAACAACACACACACACACACACACACACACACACACACACACACACACACACACACATGCACATGCACATGCACACATGCACAGGCACATGCACACATGCACGCACACGCGCACGCGCGCGCGCGCGCGCGCGCGCACACACACACACACACCTACCTCTTATCAATATTCTTTTAGATTTTCAATAAAAAAAGATCATGGTAGAGACTTTGTCTCCTATATTATCCCAACCCACTATATTCAATCTCTAACAAAGTGAATTGCTAAAGTAGGCTCATCCTTCTGATCTTCAATTTCTAGAAATCACTTTTTTGATATATCTTATTTTACTTTTAACAAATATAATATTTTAAAATTTAATTTTAATTAAAATATTTTTAGATAAATAATAAACTGATATTTAAATATAAATGCTAAAAATTAATTAATTATGAGTAAAAAGAGAAAAAGTAAGGAAGGAATATGGAATTTTTAAGATTTCAATGTAATGTTATAAAGAATTCAAATCAAAGATATTTATAAGTTCTCACTTCAATAAATTGTAATATGTTTGTAGATGATGGACTAGAAACTTACATAGAAGATATTTAGAAGTTTATATCTCAGTGAATTGTAATTTGATTACCAATGAGTTCTTTTGATACAATCTAAATTTTCTTAGTATTAAATTGTATAACCTACTTAGATATGTTTTAATATCTATATTTGAAATGAAAATTGTGCTTAAAAATACAATCTTCAAATTTTGTTGTACACAAATAAGAAAACATTTCAGATAAAGATTAAAATGTTAATACAAATTGAAATTGAAATATAACTAAATGATCTAAATAAAATTTGTGATGTAAATTTATATGCTAATTCTAATGATCTAAGATATATTTTCATATATTCTTAGATTCTTTATATACAAATATAAGATATATATCACATTTTGAGAAAGTCTTATAAAAACAAAAAGAAATTACATTTGAAAGAGACAAACTAACTTCATATACAACCTATCATAAAATGACAAATTCTCACAAATCAAACTTATAAAGACAATTATTAAGAAATCCCACTTAACCCTTTAGATAATTAACAAAATGTTTTTTTACATGTAAAAACAAAAATAAGCTTCACATAAAAACATGAATGGAAGGTCTTTGATGTTTGATACCTAAATCTCCACCACTCTTGCAACAAGTATTAGATAAGTGGGGTATAAGGCTAGTTTCCCCACCTTGCACTTCACATGCAAACAATAAACCTATTCTTCTCCTTTCCTCCAAAACAACTTAAAACCTTGGAGCTGAAAAAGTCCGGTCATAGCGTAAAATAATACTAATAACTGTAGCTCACTTGGACGATTTCCATGATAAAAGTAACAATGAAAATGACTTCGGCTACCAAATCCAAACCCCAAAGCCCCACCAAAATTCAAGAGAGGAGTGAGGTACAGACACACTCAATTAGCTGGCAAACTTTATACTATCATACTGAAATGACCCAGTTACAATAATGAAAATAAAAATAAAATTCATCCAATGATTTCTTCTTGGGCTTTTTTTTCCAAGGCCCTTCGTTTCGGAGATATTTATTCTTCGGCTGAACAGATTGTTGGGAACAGCTGTCTGCGTGCAGAGGGGCATTGCAGAGGGAGTGACAACGATTCATCCATTCATTTGGCCAAGCCGGTTATGATCATCACTCGAATGTACATTGAATTCTCGTATTTATAATCCTGTGAGTCTTTGTTGACTGTTGGATTTTGTTTAATTTGGTATCTGTTATTGCTGCGGATGAAGAATTGATGTAAATATGTGTTGCTAACTCTTTTTCTTTTGGGTTGAAAGTAGTATTGTGGGTATTTTATTTTGTCTTTCTGGTTGCTTAAAACAGGTCTGAATTAGCGTGTGGGTGTGCATATCTGCAACGTTTTTCATTAGGTTTATGGTTTTCGGAAGAGGATTTGGCCTAAAAATAGGCTTGTGTTAGTAGTTTTGGTCTTGGGTGCATGCAACAAGGTTTTGAGGGATTTGGGTTTGTGAATTGAAAAAACAGGGCTTGTATTTTGGCAACATTGTGTAAAGTAGAGTTTTTGTGTTGGAGTTGAAAATGATGAGAGGAGACAGAAGCGACAAGGTTAAGAAGATATTTCTCCAATTTGATGGTAATAAGGATGGCAGGCTTAATAGGGAGGAGATGGCGGCCCTAGTGATTGCGGTGAACCCCAGGGTGAAATTCAGCGATGAGCAGATCGGTGCCATATTAGATGAGGTTTTCAGGACGTATGGGGAATTTATTGATGGGGAAAAGGGCCTTACCTTTGAAGGTCTGTTGAGGACATATGATGATGGGGCAGGGGATGTGGACAGGGATTTTGATGCATTGGGGTTGGACCTAGACGCTCCAGAAGAGAGCATTACAGACAGCAACAATGTTGTCACTAGTAATAACAGTGTTTCCAAGTCTGGAGGAGCTTTAGCCGGAACTTCTTCAACATCTATTGTGGATGAGAGGGCCGATGGTGTTTCTAGGAGGAAGCACCAAGTTGTGGCAGCTTGGGCCACTTCCCCTAACCATGGTATAGTCTATGATGAGACATGGAAGACTATTGAGGATTTGGAAATTCTGATAAAGAGACTCAAGGCCAAGTATGATAGCAGGATGAAGCAGAAGGAGGGCAAGAAGGGCAAGGGTGGCGATATTAGCAATACCATGGGCGGAGGAGATGGGTTTTCTGATCCTGGCTGGTCAAGGGAGTTGAGTTCAGAAAATGGGTGTAAGGATGCCGAAGGAGTAGGTAGGAGGGCTTGGGAAGAGTTGGGTCCTGATTACAATGCTTTTGTAAGGGATTTGCGTGAGCTGAGAAAAAAGGCAGACAATTCCAGAACCCAGGAGGAGGCTTTTGATGCTCATATGGCAATAGGGAGGACTCTGTTTGATCACCAGTTGTTTAAGGAAGGATTGGTAAGTTTCAAAAGGGCTACTGAGCTAAAACCTTCTGATGTTCGCCCCCATTTTAGGACAGGTAATACATTGTATGCACTAGGAAGGTACTCAGATGCGAAGGAGTCCTATATATTGGCTCTTGAAGCCGCAGAGGCCAGTGGTAGTCAATGGTCTTATTTGCTCCCGCAGATCCATGTCAATCTGGGCATTTCTTTAGAAAGCGAGGGAATGCTTTTGAGTGCTTGTGAGCATTACAGGGAGGCTGCCATTCTCTGCCCGACCCATTACAGGGCATTAAAGCATTTGGGAAGTGCACTATTTGGTGTAGGTGAGTATAGAGCTGCAGAGAAGGCTTTGGAAGAGGCTATATACTTGAGGACCGATTACGCAGATGCACATTGTGACCTTGGATCGGTATTGCATGCCATGGGGGAAGATGAGAGAGCCATACAAGAGTTTCAGAAAGCCATAGACCTTAAGCCGGATCATATGGACGCTTTGTATAATTTGGGAGGGTTGTTCAGAGACGTGGGCAGGTATCAAAGAGCTGCAGAAATGTACAGCAAAGTGCTTGCTATCTGGCCTAATCACTGGCGTGCTCAGCTTAACAAAGCAGTATCATTGCTAGGAGCCGGAGAAACCGAGGAAGCTAAGAAAGCCTTGAAAGAGGCTTTCAAGATGACAAACAGAGTAGAATTATATGATGCTATTGCACATTTGAAGCACCTGCAGAAGAGGCCTAAAGGGTTAAATACTATAATCCAAAGAGCAGATCAGCGTGGAGGTTCTGATACACAAGCACAAATGGGATTGAGTGGGACAAGTTCTGAAGAAGGAGTATTAGTTGTGGAGTCAAATAGGTTCAGAAGAGCAAATGAAAAAACCACTCCAAGGCAATACTTGGCATATGCTTTAGATATAAGAGCCTTCCAGAGGCTTACTAGATTGAACCGCTGTGATGTAAATCTTCTGAAAAAGGAATTATCTGAAACAAGGGTGACTGTTTCTCAATCTGGGACTGGTGTACCAGAGAAAAATATTCGCAAAGCAGAACTAGAAAAGATATTGAAAAGATTGCTCCATTTTCTTAAACCAGAGACATTCCAAGGAGCTGTCAAAGCAGTGAATGAAAGAGTGTTAACAATATTGGATGGAAGTGGGTCTGGAAGAGTGGATTTAGGTTTGTTTTTTGCTCTACTTGCACCCATCTGTTCAGGTTCTCCAGATAAGAGAAAACGATATGCGTTTGATGCTCTGATGTGGCGCGCAGCAAAGGGCATTGGTGCACAGATTGGGAAGGCAGATGCATCAAGTTATATTGGGTTGTTGAGGGCAGTATACCTTCCTTCACAAGGAGTTAGCGATATGATGGAACTTCATGGAGAGAATGACATGGCAAGCATTTCATTTCCAGAGTTCCTAGAGATGTTTGAGGATCCAGACTGGGGTTTTGGCATCATGAACACTCTAGTAAAGCTTGAAGCAGGGGACAGGGTGCGGCATGGGCGATCATCTTGTGCAGTTTGCTCGTATCCTATAATTGGACCAAGATTCAAAGAGTTAACTTCTCGATTCAGCCTATGTTCTATTTGCTACAGTGAAGGGAAGGTACCAGTGGCATGCAAGCAAGAAGAATATAAATTTAAAGAGTACGGAAGTGAAACAGAGGCCATGAAAGATAAGCTCAAGCTATTTGGTTGATGATCATAAATACACTTCCTTTCTCTTGCACAAAGCCATGGAACTCGAATTGTTCACGCTAATGACAATTTTGAGGCAGCTGGTTCATATGAAATGTGTTAGCTCATTTTTCCTTCGTCTAGAGCAAAAGCTGCAAAATCAGTTTGTGGTGTTCTTGGAGGCATTTTTATCACAATCAAATAGAGGTGTGGGCTGTTCTTCTGTTTTTGTGTGAAGAAGTGGGTTTATTGTAAGTATTCAATTCTTTGGTTATTGTCTAATGTGTAAATTCTTTGGTCAGCAGGTACTTGAAATAATGTCTTTATATCTGGCATTGTTTTGTCCATTTAAGTGCTTTATGTAGGATTAAAATGCTTGCCACCTAGCAAAATAGGAAGCCTGGCAGTTTGCTACTGTCCATTTTCTACAAAATATCATAGTCCTTTTATCTTCTCTCATTGTTTGCTCTGAGATTTGCCTTCCAAGTTATTTTAAATAGCTGTGATTTAATTAACAGCATTGACAACTCTGAGTGATTACTGATTGCCATTGTCAAGCAGACATTAAATGTATTACTAGTCTAAATTTTAAGACAGAATAAAGTCTCTCCTAATAGTATTTTCAAGTTTCAACTGTTTCTCATGCCCGTGATGTTAAGTTCAAACATTACAACATTTTACACTCAATACCATTGTACTATAACACTAGAATGGAACTTCTTCACACAGGAACAAGACAAAATAATAATTAATGTATAAGGATTTCTCACCGGCTTTTTGGCCTTTTAGGAAAGATCACTCCACTAGTACTCTGTAGACTAAAGCTTTTAATATCTATTTTATTAAGTTGGGTCGTTTCTTATACAACAGTGTTACTGAGAGACACGTTCCCCCCTCCGGAGACACGTCTCTGAGACTTTTTGACTCTCCAGAAGCAAGTCTGCAACCACAAAAATAATGTGCATAAATCAAATATAATTTTTTAATTCTGACCGTCATTTTAGGCATTTGGAAGCCCAACGACTTCCCATTTGGACTGAGAGGAAGGCCTTATTGGAGGCAATGTTTACAGTAGCTGATACTAGATAGATTTTTTTATTTTTGTTTACAGTTTTTATTTTTGTTTGCAAATCATATATTTTTGAATTTCAAATGTCAATATGTGATGATAATCTCAGCGATTATTAATCTGATATGATAATAAGTAATACTCAGAAATCAGATATGCAATTTGAGTTTTGAATTATTTGACTCTGTACGATACAATATCAAATGAGTAAATGACAATACTATTAATCTTTAGTATTTGCCTTTGGTTTCCATTGTTCTTGTTTCCAAAACACTATGTTATGAATCTATGTTATTTCTTGAAATTATTAATTTATATTGAAGAAAAAAAAGTTGTCTCCAAGTGGGATCTCCTATTTTTGACAAATGGTAGTACCAGTTCATGAGACCTCCAAATCTCCCTGTCTCCAGTTAACCTTGTTATATAATCATATGTAGTTTCAGCTTCTCTTCTTAGCAGTAAAAGCTATCTTCATTGCTCATAATTTTAGTGGCTGGGAAGTATTATTTTATGAAGTAATTTGTATGTTACAAATTTACAATAACATTTTCTAGTATCTGTAAGAGGGTTTTTTGTTGTAGTAGATTTTAACCTGGTAGAAGTTTATACAGAATAATCAAGTGCATAATTTTTTGCTCTTAAGTTCCTTGAGTTTTGTTTAAAGTCACATGTAACATCCATGAAGAAGGTTCTTTGTTGATAATTAAACCCATTCAAAGAGCTGTAGAGGATCATCAATCTGCACTATTTTTTGCCCTGCAGTTCCTTGAATTATGATAAAATAGCATTTTATTTTTAGGTTGTATTTGTATTTTTAGGTTGTATTTGTCATGCGCTGCATTGTTATGTGTCCTCATTTTTGAAGAAGCACTAAACAAGAATTGTTCCAAATTAGTCTGGCCTTTGTTGATTTAACTTTACTATTATATTCTGTTCTTTATGTGAATTGTCAGTTTTGGCTTTTTAAGGAAAGATCACTCCATTAGTGTAGACTAAAGCTTTTAATCCCTATATTATTAAGTTGGGTCATTTCTTATATAACAGTGTTACTGAGAGACACGTCTCGGGGATGGAGACATGTATCCGAGATTTTTTGACTCTCCAGAGTCTTCAAAAATGCCTAGAAGCGAGTCTCTGGCCACAAAAAATATAACTATAAATTAAAAATAAAATATTTTATTTTAACCGTTGTTTTAGGCATTTGGAAGCCCAATGACTTCCCATTAGGACTGAGAGGAAGGCCTTACGGGAGGCAACGTTTACAGTAGATGGTACTAGATAGATTTTTTATTTTTGTTTACAGTTCTGAGTTTTTTGTTTGCAAACCATATATTTTTGAATTTCAAATGTCAATATGTAATGATAATCTCAGCAATTATTAATCTGATATGATAATATATTAATAAGTAATACTCAGAAATGAGATATGCAATTTGAGTTCTGAACTATTTGACTCTATATGACACAATTTTAAATGAGTAAATGACATTACTATTAATCTTTAGTATTTGCCTTTGGTTTCAATGTTCATACTTAAAACTTTCCATTGTTCTTGTTTTCCAAGCACTATGTTATGAATCTATGATAGATCTTGAAATTATTAAATTATTAAAAAAAAGAGTTGCCATATCCAAGTGGAGTCTCCTATTTTTGAAAAATAGTCGTACTAGTTCCAGAGACCTCCAAGTCTCCTGGTGTTTACATAACCTTGCTATATTATCATACGTAGTTTCAGCTTCTTTTCTTAGCAGTAAAAGATATCTTCATTGCTTATATTTAGTGGCTGGGAGGAATTACTTCATGAAGAAATTTGTATGTTGCAAATTTACAATAACATTTCCTGGTATCTGTAAGAGGGTTTTTTGTTGTAGCGGATTTTAACCTGCTAGAAGAGTTCTACAGAATAATCATGTGCATAATTTTTTGTTCTAAAGTTTCTTGAGTTTTGTTTAAAGTCACATGCTGTAACATCCATGAAGAAGGTTCTTTGTTGATAATTAAACCCATTCGAAGAGCTGTACAGGATAATCAATCTGCACTATTTTTGGTCCTGCAGTTCCTTGAATTATAGTAAAGTAGCATTTTCCTTTTAGGTTGTATTTGTTATGCACTGTTAATGTGTCCTCATTTTTGAAGAAGTACTAAACAAGAGTTGTTCCAATTTAGTCTGTCCTTTTGTTGATTTAACTTTGCTTCATATTCTGTTCTTTATGTGAATTGGTACTTTCTATTGTAAGTAGATTCTTTGATTTCTTGGATGCTCTACAAGTGACATTTTCTGTACCTAGAAGCAATTCTTCATAATTAACTAGCTGCCTTCATTTTCTCTCGCCAGCCTTCAGAGAAATCAAGGCTGGAAGTCCCTTTGTGAGATCCATTTTTACGGAGATTCTAGCAAAGTAGAACTAGAATAAGTAATGGCTCCTTGGAGATGTAGTGAAACTTTCGAAGCCTACTACCAAAATCGCAAGGGTAGGTATGGCAAATGAATCCATAGGGAAGCAGAGGAGAAAAAAATAGTGTGGATCACAGAATAATGTATATTTTCACACAAAGATAATCGCCTTGAAATGCCCATGGCCTTGTCTTCAACATGTTATCTTTATCCCTGAGAGAATCAAATTTGAGTATTAAAAAGCCCCTAGTGCATGGCTATATGTTGCCATTCTCCATGATTCCTTTTTTTCCCAAATCTCTGATATTCAGCCATGTAAACAATATAACTTGGGCCATAATCTTGCAAATATACAAATCTGGGCATGATCTTTGAGATATTCTTCCCACGGCCTCTGATTTCTTCCTTTTATTGAAATTTTTGGAATATGGTCATGAAGCAAGGGGCTGTGGGGCTGTTCAGATATTTAGAGAATTTGTTTTGATCTTTCCGCTACCTTTGCAATAGGGAAGAGTCACTTTTAATGTTTAACAGCGTAGTTTTTCCATGTGGAGTGTAATGCCCCACCCAGAGATCCTTGGAACACAAGGATAAAACATGCACTGAATTTATTTTTATTTTTAAGATAAGTTACTTAACAACAGCAAAAGTAACCAAGTGCAATAATGAAACACCAAGACAAGGTGATGTAAATAGGGAACATGGCAAGACTCACATGTTCACCTACACCATCGGAAGTCTTACAACTACTTTCAAAGATCTCCAAGCTCAAAACCGCAACTAAAAAACCAAGACCACACGAATCATGAGAATATACCAAGGGGATATTCTCGTTCAATCCCAAGGTAAAAGCTCCTAGCATGCTTTGGACATACAAGTCCATATTGACAAATCAAATCATAACCATGATCTGCAAGTAGAGACCAACAATGGTCAAGCAGAAGACAAGGCCCAAAGTTACCACCACTCATCTACTAAGCACCATGCTGAAAGATAAATGCTGATTCCTGGAATTTGGCCAAGTCTAAAATCTTGAAGCCCTGAAAATTGGCTAAGTCTAAATTTCTGAAGCCCTGAAATTTCCTAGAATCTACATCTTATCTCGGAGAGGTTTGGAACCCATCTCAAATGAATCGTTGCATATATATTTTAAACCCCATAGAAACATTTGTTGAACTAGGAAGGAGTGTAACCCAAAAGGGTACTCAAGACACCAATCAACTCTCAACTGAAAAGTCCACAGAATCCTATTGTTTTCCTGAGCAGGTTTTTGCAAGAAAACTAGGCGACACTTTACTGCAGCTAGGCGACATTTCGTACTATAGCCATGCAATACTTTTTACCAAGGCGATACTTTTCACTATAGCTAGGCGATACTTCTCAATATGGACAGGCGACAGTTCTCAGTATGACCATGCGATGCTTCACCAGTATCGTACGATATTTCGCACTACTATGGTGCGATACTTTCCAGTATCGCCCAATGCTGAACCACTATCGCGGAGGATTGAAAAGAAACAACCCAACGAATAATTAGAAGGGACAAAGAGCAAGAACCTCCACACCGGGGAGTATTGGATCCACTATAATTGAGGCTTGGACACTCGAGTGCACGAAATACAAAACACCATGCCACAAGGAGTAGAATACAACAATCCATCTAATCCATAACAACTTACAAAGGAACATGTGGAAAGCAACATCGCAATGTACATAAATGGTTCATAAACCAAACATCATATAAAGGAAAACATAAACCAATAAGCCATCCCCCACGTGTAACATCCCAAATTGCCAACTAGATAGTTGGAGCTATATTATAAGGATGTCACTACTAAAGCGTAATAACATCATAAGAACAAGAAATGTAACATGCTAAACCAAAAGCAATAGATACTTCAACTAAGCAGATAACATCATCTAATTATATGCTAAACATCTTAATAAGGGAATGTGTTAGTAAAATAATATCATCTAAACATGATATACAAGCATTCCAATGAAAGCATAAATCACAATAAAGCATACTTCGGAACTTGAAGTATCAAGTGAAAACGTCGAGCAATGGTCGCACTGGAACAATAGACCCTCTCTGTACACCGGTCCCCAGCAGTGGTATCGGTGGCTACGCCTCCCAACCACTTGAACCCATAGGTCCACTCGTGTTGGTGGAGATAATGATCCAACTACAAACACACATAAAGCAAATGTCCATGGCTAACACTCATGCCAGACACTACTGATGACTGAAACCAAGATCATGAGACAATGCAAGTACTACAGGTCCTGGTGGTTTACTATGCAGGTGCTGACATCATGGAGAGTTGCTTGGCATTGGAAAGCCCAAGCTCGGATCGTGCAGCTCAACTCCCCAACGGAAGGCTCTCGCACTAAACATTTTATTATCTTGAGTTTTATTACCACTCAGTGTTTTATTTAATTATCACTTATTTAAAACTTCCTTTGCCAACCCCCTGGGCAATGGTCACCAGGCTGCGAAGATAGAAGCCCCCTCCATATGCTACCCTACCCTACCCATGCTCATCCAATGATGAGTGCTCGTAGGCATGCAAATTTCCAACCCAACCCTAAATGATCATAACTCCCAGAAATACCACGGAAGATCGTGATGGAACTCTAACTTTTGGCAAATTTAGAGTCTCAAACACCATGTCAAGGGGCTAATTTTCACATCTTACCCTCTACTTATATTCAAACAGTATGCTTCAAAACAATTAAAGATCTTTTCTTACACATCGGATGGTAAATGGTACAAGACGATGAATAATTCATCTCCAGCATGGATGATGTATTCGTTGAAATATTGATACATGAAAGTACTCAGCCAATGGGAAAATACACTGCAACATAAAAGAGTCACAAAAATAACTTACATAAAGTTTTGATTCCTACAAACTCCAAGATATGAAACTATGGAGACTTACAGAAGAACACAAGTAATCTAATGAGTTGGAATTATTCTCCAGCACCACATGAACACAAAGATGAGGGCTGACCATCAACAAATAACCCATAAGTTATTTTTAGGAACAAATCCAGATTCCAACATTTTATGAAGAGGTCAGAAGCTAAATGAACAAGATTGGATCTACACAAGAAGTTTATTAGAATGTTGAAAGAAACCATAACAGGATCAAAGCCTGCACTATGCATATCTTGACAAATATCTGCTCTGCTGCTTATATATATCGAGCTCTACAAAAGCCATCCATTAAAACTTTATAGCAGATTTGAACCACACCACTGTTGCACATCTGGTTATATAATTCATGGACATCTGCAGGTCTCCCAGCCTTAGAAAAATCACAGATAATGACTGTGAAAGTAACAACATCAATAGATTACTTGGATTCTAATGTCCTCTTCCAATAAGTTTCACTATCATGGAGCCACACTATCGGAAAGCTCTGCCAAAGAAAAACACATGAAGTTAAATGAACAGGCCCTCTGATGTCTTCACCTGGTAATGATTAGCTTCAGCATTATCACCACAGTGCCAATATAGATGCAGCTAAGCAGCTAGGGAAGCCACAGGGACATTATTGATGAAGTAAAGATTTGGTCAGTGATATATATATATATATCTAGCAAGAAAGAAACCCAATGGTAAAGCAAAGTGACCTGGTTTTCCAATCATGTCAACATCAATGTTGTGTTCATCAGCGAACAGTATTGATTAGTATTGGCAATCATTATTAAACATACAATGTCCAGTAAATGAAAGGGAATCTCCAAATGTTTGAAGATAGCCAGCAACGATGAGTATTCTGGAATTGACAGCATGCCATGAAGAAATAAAGGAAATTGAATTTGATGGGATTATGATGTGCGGAGTCTGGATTAAACATGAAACAGAACAGATATTACATGCCACCAATGCACACGGTGAATACCAAAGACCCCCGAGTCAGAAAAGTCAACATTGAGTTATACGGATGTCAAAATATCATCATAAGAGCATATTGGAATGCCTTAGATACAGAAGATTTAATAATGTGATAAGTTTTTTTTGTGAAAGCGGATGGTGTCTTGAGTTAGAAGGCTGAAAGTAATTGCCCATATCAGAACCCCCCAAAAGATTCGATGGCAACGTTAGGAGATTAATTTTATATAAATAAAAAGCCTCCAATTTGATGGGTATCGTTGTTCATAAAAACTCACAAGTCATGCATCAAAGAGCATACGGAGTTACGGTGGTTTTGGAGATATAAAATATAAATTGGGAGTATTACAATACTTAATATGTTTACTGCTTATTTGTATATTATTAATTCTTTGTTAAATATATTTAGAGGGACGTGGTTTTCTGAAGAGTCACTTTATTAGATATAAGTAATGGGAAGTCAAGAAGACATCAGATATTCGAAAAAAAATCATATTCTCAAAAAAAAAGTATTTTATGTTACTTGCACGGAGGGATAAGGACTTTAATATGACTTTGTAATATAAATTTTAATTTTTAATTTTTATAATAATATAAAATGTCTTTTGTTTATTACTAAATGACATGGAGATTTAAACTGCAGATCAATCATCCTTTGTAATTATTATTTTTGGAATTTTGTATACAAATTTAAATGTCGGATAAGTGGACATGGTCATTTAGCATTATAAATTTGATCGTTGCAGATATTGTGAAATATTAAATTGTTTCCGTATTTGTGTCCAGTTTGTCTCCCTACCAAAGGAGTTAAAATTCAATCTGGACTAATTTAAGATTGTATAAATATTTGATTTGTCGCATCTTGATTATTTAATTGTTGGCAGTATAAGTGCATAGAATATTATAAAGTTGTACATGAAAATTCACTGAAGTCGACTGTAGTGCTTGAATGAGTAGAGGCATTGGTCTTTCTATATTGAAGTTAAAAAATCTATAACTTCCTTCCTACAAGTATCAAATCACTTATTTACAAATATTTTATAATCCATTCAATTCAAACACTCTGCATCTAGTTTCATTTTAATCGAGTTCGAGGACTTTGCCAGCCGGAGAACTCCAAAAATAAATTTGCTTTAGAAAAGCATCTAGTGATCTGGTTCGAGGAGAAGGTCTACCTGCCTAGGTGTAGTGGAGCCTAAAGTGTAGGGGAATCAAGGTGATTTTCGTTCGTTGGCCAAAATTGATTGTGGAATCTTATCGGAGAAGTGGCAGGCTCTTGGATTTTCAATACATGGTTGTGGGCACCAACGAGCGAGCCTCACAAGTCACCCGACAAATGCACGTGCACGTGCTCATGTGTGGCGCACCACCATCATGAAGATCATAACATAAGGACTGGATCAGAACACAAGAAAAATCACTCAACCGAAAACAGCTCAGGAGGACAGATTCTACACGAATCCCAAGAACAACAAAACCAAAGATCATGAACTCACTCAATCAGCCTCAATCTGGGAGGATGGATTCTACACGAATACCAATGATGCTATAAGACCCAACATCATGGACTTGCTCAACCAACCTCAATTCGGGAGTATGGATTCTACACAAATCCTAGCGTCCACAAAATAATAAGGGTCCAAAAGAAATAATAACACCATGTATACAATCACTCAACCAAACACAAAGTTGGGAGTACGGATGCGACACAAATCCCAATGCAACATAAAAGTGCGACAATGATCTAACCGGCATCCCAATGGATGATTCAGGTCAATGACCAACATCATGCCAAGAAAACCTGAGAAAACAGGGTGGCACACAAAATGAGGTAAAAACCCCAAAACTCAAAAAATTCAAAAATAAAACCCATTTGGTCTTAGGGCACAAAAGCCACAAAAATCCAATAAAATTCAGGTTTGGACACCATATGTAGAAATGGCTAGCATAACGGTGCGAGACTCCAAACCCTCATTCCAAAATATAAGGAAACGTTCATATCCGACCAACCGGGCAGAACTAGCAATCAATAATGGATGGGGAACAGTAGTTCTCAACCTCCTGACAAATGGCTACCAAAAACAGAAGCAGAAACGAAGCCGAAACAATAAAAACGGGAGAGCTACCTTGCAGCCAAAAGGGCAAAATGAGAATTTGAATCATAAAGTAAAAATCTCATAGAAGTAGCTGAAAATCACGGCAATCCAAGGTCTCCCCAAGCTGGATCCAACGAGACCGATCTTGTGATGATCCCACGCTTGATCCCACGCCTATAGCTCCCACAACGAACTGAACAGTAATTCCTCATGAAGAGGATTTTGGGTTTTACTCAAACTTTCTAATTCAAAAGTGAGAAGTGAGGAATTAAATTCCTTTTTGGATACTTATTCATTTTTCGAGTGAATAACGAATTAGGGCAAAGAACCAGGGGAACTAGTTAAATCTCGAATCAACCCAAATGAAAGCAGGCTATTCCAAGTAATTGGAATTCATCTATGGCAAAGTTGCCAGAAATTAAAATTAATTTAATTAAAGCCTGAAAACCCTTAAACCAAAATCACAAAAACTCTTAACAACTTAGTGACAATTCGAAACTCTAAATGCAGAGACACGATCATAGGTCTACTCACATAATGCAAATGAGTCCGGATTTATCAAATTACCAAAAGTTCTAATATAACAATTAAATACGATATGTCGACCATACAGGGACGACATTGGTTAAATATGAACAACTGAATGGGATATAAATCCTGTGCACTAAAACACATGATCAAGTGCAATTGCATATAATAACATAGCCTAAGCAATAAATGCATTAAATACCTAACTTAACCATTTATTCAAATATATTGAAATAATCCATTTACATCACTCACGTTCGCATACGACATATCAAAGCAAGAATGAAGTAAATCACCATAGCATTAAATCCACATGTAACCAAATCAGAGATATGTCCAAATACCGGATAACCAAATATCATCGTAAAACATATTGTCATCTCAAAATGGCATCTACATGCAAATATGATCAATTGCATAGCACAGTAGTATAGCATCTGTGATACTGAAATCAAAGTATAACATCCGACCCTTAGGTCATCCCAAATGCAGAAATAACAACATGAGTACAAGTATCTCTCGGATCAAAATATAACAAGGTAAATATCCATAGCACATAACCAAAGATTCCAACATAGACAATTCATTTCTAATTATTTAAGCATTTAATAATGGTTGTATAAACAACATGAAAAAACACTTAAAACACATAAGTGAACATAGTCATAAACATGACTAACCACTGCTATAGGAGCCTAGTCCAGTGTAGTAGGATAATAATACACAGTGCAATCTTTGCACACCTCTTAGGGTAATCATGGAACAACATCATGATACCACATCGATCCTGGTAACCATTGGCACAAACCTCAGTGAACCATCTAACACATCATAATCTCATAACTCAGCCATAAGCATAGCAGGATAATAATACACAGTGCAATCTTTGCACACCTCTCAGGGTAATCATGGAACAACATCATGATACCACATCGATTCTGGTAACCACTGGCACAAACCTCAGTGAACCATCTAACACATCATAATCTCATAACTTAGCCATAAGCATATCCAAAGCAATGGATACCATAACATAAATCCAATCACCTCAAGGGTGTAGACCACTTATGGTCCCAATCATGATCTCTTCACAATAAAAGATCAACAAGGTTGCATCCATTAGGATGACTTACAAAAATCAAATGGGAAAGGTGCTACTTGGAGCACCAAATTTTTTTCATCTTTGTCTCTACAACATCAGTTTCCCATGAGACCACACACTGATCAGCTCATCACATTATTTTCCACGGTGGTCCCTCGTACACGGGGTACCAAGCGGCCACTTGACCCCTGACCCCCCAGCCCTTGGGACTAATCAGGTCTTTGAGACCTTGCAGCCCCTCTGCCTAGCAGCAGCCTCCCTCTTCCCCAGAGGTCTTCAGAGATGGCTTGGGGCCCCTTCTCGCCCTAGGGCCCCATACTTCGGTTCTGGACTTTTTTTGAGCTGCCCAGAGCAGCAGCTAGTTGGTTGATTGGTTTGATGTTGCTTCTTGCTTTAGTTGTTTCATTCTCTTCCCAAACACCATTTGGTGCTCCTGCTGTGGGCTGGCCTCTTACTTTGTTTTGGCAGTCCCTTGGACCTCTTGGTGGTCTTTTGTTTGACATTAATGGATTTATCTTATCTCATTTTGTTGATTCGGGGAGCACAAAGATCCTAAGAAAATCTTTTGGCTGTGGCTAATTTGCTTTCCTCTAGCTATGCATGAATCTGGTGTTTCTTGTGAATTCTTCGATGCATTAAAAGCTCCTTATAGCTGTATTTACCTCCATTTTAGTTTGCAAAGGCTTGGCTGCTTCTAGCTTTAGATGAAAAATGGATTTAGGATACAATCTAGGGTGCAACCAAAGTAACAGAAGGGCAAAAACCTTAGCCTTTGCAGTTCTTCAATAATTATACTTGTATTTATTGTTGAAAGTAAAATGAAAAAAATATTATGTTGAAGTGCTATTTTTGAAGTTCTTGCTTTAGGCAAGAATACTGATGCGTTTGTTGGATACAATTTCCTCTACTTATTTAGCCAATTATCTTATAGAAGTAAACATTGTGAGCAACAATATTTTGTAAAAACTTGCGCATTTAATTTTTTCGTAAAAATATAATATTATATGGATTTAAAAAAAAATTCTGCTTTTGTAGTGTATCATAATATTTTTGCTGCAAACTCTGCACATTTTTTCTCATCAGCATTGTTTACAATACAACAAAACTTGTGGAGAATCTAGAGTAAGTCATTTTCATGGTTTCAGTGACTTTATTTTGGGAACCTATACACAGCCGGATCACTTTTGTTGTATTTTACTTCATTCTAAAACAGTTCTGTTGTTATCTGTTCTATGGATTCAATTCAAAACATGGCTTTCTCTATGGCTGCTCTCGTATATGATATTGATGTAATACATAATGTTAGATGCCCATTTTATCCATAGTTACACTGCCCTAGGAGACGGGGGGATGGGGGGACAAGTTTCCGAGACGGGGGGACAGAGGGACCTTGATTTGGGGACGGCGAGGGGACAACGGGGGGACGGTGGCGGGGGACGGGGGGGTGGCGAAGGGAGCAGGGGTGTATGTACTATACATATGATACTTAAAATGCTAGTTATGAAAAGATGTACTACAATTATACAATATAAGATACATAGATGTAAAAAACATTGAACATTGCACTGAAGTTTTCAACTAGAACGTCATGATTCATGATCAAATAAGTTATAACAAACAAACAATGAACATTGAACATTGAACATCAGAAAATATTCGAAATAATAAATATTAGTCTATATATCAGTCTTCAGATCAATAGTATGAGTATCTAGATTCTACTATCTAATAGTAATCAATGATCATATGAGTCATGACTCATGACATAAAGATGATTACAATTAAGTATCATGTACCATGAACCATGATATCAAAATAAGTATATAATGCAAACAAAATCTACAAGTCTCGAAGAGTCCAAATCAAAATGCCAAATCAATGATCAATGATCAATGATCATCCCCTGGAGGTTGAAACTCATCACCACTGGAACTATCAGTCTCTCCAAGATCAAGAGCTGAAAAGGGAACACCAACTAGCCCTATGGTTGGATCTAAAGCATCCTCCTCATCAATCTGCGATGGCTCCTTAGGCTCTACATCCCATCATGATGCTGGGCTTTCCTTGTACACACTTGTGGTGCGGTCATTGATACGCAACACACTGTGTACAGTCACTAGCTTCTCTGCTCTTTGAGAGGTAAGTCTATTCCTCTTAAGAGAGTGGATGAAGCTATATGTAGACCAATTCCTCTCAGAAGCTGAGGAACTAGAAACCTGAGATGAAAAATAATTGGCTAATGTAAGACTCGGGAATTAGAAGTTGAACAATGATCATTGAACAATAAACAATGAAAAGTTAAAAGTTGAGGAACTAAGTACTTGGGACAGCAAACAAATAGCTAGTGTGGTGGTTGTAGATTTCGGTCCATAAGCTGACCACCACAAAATGGGATCCTCTTGTGCCATAGTCTTGATATCCGCCTTTGTCGCTTGTTTGCAACCCCTAAGAGTAGCAAATTTGGTCCACTCAATACGAACCTTAGCTGCTGTCTCAGGGTCGTACATCCTGTCTATGCACTTGAAGAACCCTTCCTTCACCTGAAAAAATTTAAAAAGTACAAATTATTAGCAAATAGAAGAATCAAGATACTAGTAATGTAAATGATTTTAGTTCATAAAATGATAAGAATCTAAGTCTTAAAGTGTTATATAATAATAATAATATAAATCACCTCATCATTGTGAAGTGGTGTAACTCTACCAGGCCTAGTCATGTACCACCTCGGATTCAATGCATATGCAGCCATGTGTAACGGTGTGTTAAGTTTGTCCCATCTATGCTGAATAATAGGCCGAATGTGATCATTGTAGAAGGCTAATGTGGGGTCCTTCTCTCGCACAACTACCCTCATCTGCCCAAGCATAGAATCAATGCACTCATACACCTCTCCAAGTGTGGGTGCATCCCCATCTCCATACCTGATCACCTCAAAGACTGGCCTAATAATAGAAACAATGTATTTTGCATCGCTCCAAAATACATCACTCTTAACTATATCCTTCACCCTTATCCCCTGCTCTGACTTGGAACCATCCCACCTATTCCATTCATTTGTCATAACCATTAGTTGCAGTGGCTCCTGCAAATCAAGCATTCTCTCCAAGAGAATGAAATAGGATGCATATCGTGTCTCAACTGGCTTCAAGAACTCCTTGTTGGCGAAGCTCCTAAATAGTGCATGTGAGGTGTGGTGGCTGCAGATATACATCTGCACATCTCTAGCATCACTCACCACTGCCTTTAGTCCAACTAATCTTCCCCATGTCCTTTAGAGCATTGTTCATAGCATGCACACAACAAGGAGTCCACCAAATATGCCGATATGTGGCCTCAATAAGCCTCCCTGCAGCTCTGCACACATGAGCTGCATCTGTCACTACTTGGACTACATTTTGTGGCCCAATCTCCTCAATGGCTTCCCGAAGAATCTGAAACTGAAAATCAGCATCTTTTCGATGCCCCGAACAATCAACCGCCCTAAGAAAGAATGGGCCCTCTGTACATGTGACTATGACATTGATGAGTGGACGGTGTCTAATGTCCGTCCACCCATCCATGACAACGCTACACCCCGATTCCTCCCAAACAGCCCTCATGGTCTCCATGGACTCACCAATCTTGGCATACTCATCATCCAAGATTTTAGTCCTCAATTTGTGCTCACCTGGTGGCACATATGATGGTAATCCCGCCTTCGCTACTTTCTGAAATGCCTCCTTAAAATAAGGAGACCGAGCAATGTGAAGTGGAACGCCATTGGCAAATAACATTCTCCCAATGTATGCATCTAACTTCTCTCTCGTCTGGGCTGCAAACAATTCTGCTATAGGGTTGTTGTCACTAGACTGTGCCCTGCGTTTCCCCTTGCTCGTCTCAGCTGCTGCTACACCTATAGAGCTATAAGTAGAGGAAGGTACGGAGGTTGCCCCTGGCAATGAAGTAGATGAAGCTCTATGCTGTGGTCTAGAAGAAGACATGCGTCGGTGTTGTTGCCCTTGTATTTGTTGCTCATGCACCTCTTGTATAGTCTGAATCTGTTGCCTACCAGCCAAAGTAGTAGGCACTGGAAGGCCCAAGTCCTCTGGAACTCCCCAAAGCTTGTTGAATTCAATTCTAATCTTCAAGTTTGTGGATTCACCCAAAAACTTAAATGGTTGGACACCTTTACCTGTCCAAAAGAGGAAATGTGCATTCACTCTAGTGATGCTACCATACCAATCTTCACCACAAATATTGCATCTCCACTTTCTTGTGCCACCTGTTCCTTGTCCGCTTGTTATTCTAGTGGCAAATTGTTTTAAAGGAGATTTTGCATCAAACTTACCCCTAGCCCACTGTGCCAAAGCTGGGGAGGGGCAATCAGTAGATGGAGTACCAGATAGTATAAAACCAGTACCCATGGAAGTGGAACTAGTTTGGGCCCCTTGCTGATTTGGCCCAACTGGAATCGCAATGTCACTCTCATGGTCACCCCTCTCAACAGTGTTATCATCATCCTCAACCCCAACCTCAGGCTCAGGCTCATATTTTGATTCACTGCCACTATTTGAATGAAATTCCATCTCATCATCACTATGAGTATTCATTGTGACACTGCATTTCACAAAATGAAAAAACAAAAATTAATAAAGCTAAATTATTGAAATTTATAATTTATAAATGATAATCATAACCGACGACTTCCACTCTCTTAGAACTATATTGGAAAAAATTTATTAAAAAAAAATTTAAAACGAAAATTGACTTCCAATGGTTCCGTAGGATTTGGGCTTTTCTGAGCCGATTTCAGTATGTAAGAATTAACAAAAAAAGTTATTCAGTATGTAAGAATTAACAAAAAAAGCTATTTTTTTAACTTTTTTTGTTAATTCTTACATACTGAAATCGGCTCAGAAAAGCCCAAATCCTATGGAACCATTGGAAGTCAATTTTCATTTTATACTCTTTTTTTTTTTTCTTTTTTTTTTAAATTTTAATATTATTTTATTTATTTTATTATTCCCTGGTCTTGTAATATAGTTCGAACAAAGTGGAAGTCGTCGGTTTAAACAATCGGAAATAGATATGTCAAAGAGTTCAATGATAACAGAGGTCGTCTAAACAAACAAAAACATTCATAAACATGCATTTCAAAATCATACAAATTCGTTAGAAAGTTAGAAACCCTACCTTTTGCTTTAAAAACTTCAACAAGATTCGGTGAACCGGAACCTAGAACCACCCTCCTCTTCTTCTTGCTCCTAAGCTCTCCTTTTTCACTTGCAAACACTCTCTTCACTCTTGCACAAACCCTTATCTCAGCCCTTCACTCTTCTTTTTCTTGCTGTTGCAAACAATGAGAAATGCAAATGTGAATCAAAATGAAGAATAGAAGGGTTTTAAACAAAGGAGGAGGAATGGATGGGCTCCACAATCCAATACAATAAATAAAAAACATTAAAACATTTTAAAAATGCGTTCAACTTTTTGTTTTTTTATGTGTCTTTTTTGCTTGCCGCGGGAGATGTCCAGGCGTCCCCCCACAACGAAGGAGACTCCTTGCCGTCCCCCCGCACCCGTCTCGGAGACGTCTCTTTGTCTCGGAGACGTCTCACCGTCTCCGCCGGCGGTGGCGCTTTGAGTGGCGCCGCCCGAAACGCTGAGACGCCGTCCCCCCGTCCCAGGGACGTCCCTGTCTCCGAGATGGCCCAGATTTTGTGGGGGGACGCATCCCCGTGTTACACTGATTTTATCTAGGACTTCTGAATATTTTCTCACTAGTTTTCAGAGACTTAGCAAGATGGAGAGCACATTACAGAAGTGGCTGAGAAAAATTTAAGCCATGGAATCAGGCTTGCACCCAAACAGTTTTGAAGATGAAGGAAATATCCACAAGTCTACAACCCCTTCAAATACCACAAAAGGGACATCATCTTATGCACATCAATGCTAATTGGTCTGCAGTCTCGCTCCAAAATATAATGAAAAGAATAAGAAACTTTGACCGGAGTCGTACTTTCTCAAGAGCATAAACAAGATACATGATGTATGAGAAAGAAATCCAAGATATCAAAATAGGGATTCAAAAGTTCTCAAGCTCTCATTTTTCTTGTAATCTGAGAATCTTCAGTGTGCACTGATAACAAGGCAAGTAATAGGCTTTTTAATAGTAGCCAAGCTGTTGTCCAATGGAGAATGAGTGATAGTCTCTCCACTTCCCCTAATATGACAGGGACATAGCCAAATGAGTGTTTTGATTTTTGTTGCATGTCTGTGATCTCTCTGTGGAATTTGACCAAGGCATAATGTATCTAGTCAAAGCTTGCCTCTCTTCATTCAGAAGTTTAGGTGGAGTCTGTCAGTCCTCTCATTATGCAGCTCACTCATTCTGTAGACCTGACTCTAGCATATCACAGATACCGTTGTCTGGGATCTGATGCAATTGAGGCCTTCATTCATTGAAAATGCTGCCCTTCAAGTTTGCAATTTATCTGGAGGTCACTGTCTCATTATTGGCCACTGTTGCCAATATGCTTAATAAAGTTACAATACAAACTAAAACATTTATCTGCTACAAGATTCTTGTTTTTATTTCTTTTTTCAAAATGACAAACTGCTGACAGATTGATTTCAAAATGATAAGAAAAGATTATTCCTCTATACAGTGAATGTTCTGTGCACAAAGGGAATGTATGGAGTAATAATCATTAAAAAGAAGGTAAATTTTGACAAATTATAGATTTATTAGTATGACAAATTTAGCATGCACTTTGGGGATCAGAAGTCTTTGTAGCTACGATGCAGGGTTCGGACCCTGCCAGCCAGGTCTGGGTTCATCGCTGGTCCAGATCTGGGCTGGGTTTGGGCAGGGTCCACCCCACGGACTGTGGATCCGCGCAGGGTCCTACAACTGTCTGGAGTATGGCTTTATTCTGCAAATTGAGATTTCACAGGGATATCGATGGTCTTGGTTGCTAAATAATGATAGATTAAATAATTTTAACACTAGTAAGTTGTTCAGCTTAACATATATGCTTAAGAGAAACTGCTTAATACTTTCTGTATAGAAACAACCAAGCATGTCAGATCTTGTATCAGCAATCAGGCAAAGTTTGATCATACACAACTCCACTAAGCATGCATCAGTATCTTGTCCTCTAGTCTGAAATTCAGATTGGATTTCTCTTAAAAATGGCATAATCAAAGTGGTGAATTCTAATTTCTGTGTATTTGGCTGTTCATAAAATTTCAGTTTATAGCATTCATATCCAACATTATAGTTAGTCTTAGTAGTTGTTGTTTTGCATATTGCATGTTCAATTACTCAAAAAAACCATAAAATTCAGAGTACTTGTATTGGGTAAATTACAATTTTCTCAGTGATGACCATCTACTTTTCATGTTCAAAAGAAAGCTAAAAGATAGATTACCTGTCCTTTATAAATCCAATAAACTAAGTATTGAAAAACCAAAAGTGAATACCTTAGTTCTACATCAGAGAAATATAATCCACTCTTCATATAGATTGGGATTGTCTGCATTATCTTTTATAATCTGGTGTTATTATATATATATTTTTGTACATATAATGCACACATATACTCACAAACCCCCCACGAACCCAAACGGATTTTTCTTTTGTTTGAACCCATGAACCCTTCCCCGAATCTGAACCCATCCCCAAACTTGAACTGGCAACTTAGCTTTTCAGGTAAAGTGAGAGCACATATACAAGATGTTTTGTTTTACAAAAATTTAAGGGTTTCTCTTACATAAATTCCAAGAAATCTGAAGTTGTTTAAGAGGAATATAAAATTGAAGAAATCTGTGTCTTTTTAGAAGCACAGAAAAGGGTTTAAAAGTTAAGAGTTCATTAGTTGATTGATGATAGATGATGTGACTGAGAATGTAAAAATTGTTTAAAGAAATAGTTGTATTATGGTTGGACAATGGGGTCTGATATCTGAAAAATCTTCAGAAGAGAACGTTTACAATCTAATGTTCAGGGAAACCGGAAAAACATTCGAAACCTGAAAAACATTTCGAACTGTTTTAATGGTTAAGGAAAGGCCTGGTTATTGTTCTATTGAAGACTTCGAGATTCCTTTGAGGCATAGCAATTGTTAGCATTATAAAAAAAAGTGATCAAGGTCCGTAAAAGAAGATCTGGGGGATATTCAATTCTATCAGATGTCAGTTTTACTAGGCTGAAATTTCAAGCTTGGTGGAGAAAGGAAGGATCCTAAAGAAGAGAGTTCAATGTAGGGTTTTTCTTTTCTGTTGAATTCATCTTGCCAGATGAAGTCTTAAATCATTCTGGGATTTGCCATTGTGCTATAGCCACTGGTGTGATGAAATTTCTAAATTTCAGCTTTAATTATTCGTAAAGCTTGAAATTATGTTACTGAACTTTGAATTTTGCAGCAGAAATCATAAATTTAAGCTTAATTGCTTTCACTATGTAAGGGGGGATTACCCAATTTGGTCTGTAGTGGAATGACATGTAATGAGTTGGATGCTAGAAGATGACACTAGTCCCTCCACCGTTCAGGATGAATTGGTTTTTAAGGTACATCACAGCTGTTGAATTTGACACGGTCAACGTAGTTACATTGCACCTAATGAAAGTGAGTTGACTGTTTGGACACAACAAATCAACTTGCCCTCATTAGACATGCCTTAATGCCTTAAGAATCTTCAATCTCATTGATATGGTTGAATACAGTTAAGGAAATTGTACAGCCAGAATGTTAATGAAAAAAATTAAGTAGATTTTTTAGCATTTAAATTATATATAACACTTTATGATTAAGATGAGTTTTCTTGTTTTCCCATCTTGACAATGGAAAACAGAATGATATAAAAAAATTATTTGAAAAAATCTCTACACAAATTTCTATAAGTGTATAGATTCATCTCTGCATAAAATTGAAATTGTGTGCTAACCTGTTCACAAGAATAAAAGATTGATTTTTAGATCATTAAATGAAATATAAATGTCATGTGAAAGATGAAACAATGTTCTTTGAAATCGCCACGGGTGTTTCCACAATAAATGGAATGTAAGGAAACCCCTAAGAATCCACAGTTGTTGGACGTTTTGATGCATGCAACAGCAAATATTTGGTGCTGTTTGCAAAATTTGCACTACTCAAGGTTTGTCCTAGCCACATTTCTTATTATCATTACATCTACACTAAACAATATTATAGTAAAATTGTAGGAAGCCCAAACATTGGCAAAAGCCTGTTTTGTGGTTTTAGGTTCCATGGTTCGTTCTAGCCATTCAAAAAGCTGTTTCCAGATAATTGGGATGAAAACTATAATTTAAAAAGTAGTTATTAATCTCGAGTCACAAAGAACTAAATAAATTACTCAAGGTTTGTCCTAGCCACATTTCTTATTATCATTACATCTACACTAAACAATATTATAGTAAAATTGTAGGAAGCCCAAACATTGGCAAAAGCCTGTTTTGTGGTTTTAGGTTCCATGATTCGTTCTAGCCATTCAAAAAGCTGTTTCCAGATAATTGGGATGAAAACTATAATTTAAAAAGTAGTTATTAATCTCGAGTCACAAAGAACTAAATAAATTACTGAAATTAAAGGAAACTTGGTCAATTGTTAGGAAGTATTGGAGTAGTAGATTTTAAAGAAATTTTTAAAATTAGGACACCTAGTCAAATTATTAGAAGTGTTGCACTGACGTATTTTAAAGAAAATTCAAAAGTTATAGGAAACTTGGGTTAAATTGAAAGGAAGTGTTTAATTGTCAGATTTTCTACTTTGTTTTGAATCCCTATTTGTTTTGGAACATTAATTTATTTTTTAAACTATGGTCTGGCCCTCCGCTAGACTACACCATCTTGAAGCCATATAAGCTTTGATGGGAACAAGAGGATGCGATAGTCGAAGGTATCTCCATTGAAGCATCACCCACTTTAGCATCAAGTAAACCTTCCTTTCATAGGGTTTTTCCAAACCCTATCTGAAGTGGACTCTCGACACCACTCAGCCTCCTCATTCACGAACAGGTTAGGATTCTTGATTGGAGGAATAGAGGCTTGCAAAGAAAAACCCTTTTGCAGGCCAAACTCAAAACTCCCCTTTAAAAGACACATTGGACACATTATGATCATCACTCAAATAATAGTCACTTCCTCCAACTTGCCTCTAGTAGAAGCTTGTGTAACAGGTCTAAAGAATATGAAATGAAATGCGCACACACTAGTAGATTTATTATAAAAAGAAGTGAATGTATAAAACCTAAAAACTGTTCAAGCAGTTGAATAAAACTATATAAATAGTTACATAATTTAACTGTCAGAAACTATTTAATAAATAATTAATAAATTAAAGATGATCTTGAAGGATTACTTAGCATTCTCCCCTTAATTTGAAGGAGTATTTGTCATGCCATGTAGCATTCAAAATTATTCAAATTTAACACGTTCCAGTGCTTTATTAAAAATATCAGCAATGTGTTCTTTAGTGGAACAATTTAGCAGCTGTATAGTTTTGGCCTCAACATGATGTCGAATCAAGTGATATTTGGTATTAATATGCTTGGTTCGATCATGAAATTTAGGATGCTTGGCCAACTGTATTGCAGAATTATTAGCAACAAATAAAGTTGCTGAAGTTATCTGTTTCTCTTGCAAGTTATCAAGAATTTTCTTGAGCTACACAATTTCTTTCATAGCTTGAGCTGCTGCTACATATTCTAGTTTAGTTGTAGAGTTAGCAAGAATTGTTTGTTTCTTTGATCTCCAAGTAATAGCAGTTGATCCTAGTCATCAAATTACCAAAAGTAGAAAATCTATTTTCTTTGTCACTATCAAAATATGAGTTAGAATAGCCAGTAAGATGGAAGTTTGAAACTTTTGAATATTTTATGTCAACGAGTTTGAGTTCTTTTTAGATATTTTAAAATTCACCGTGCTGCAATCCAATGCCCTTCACATGGTTTATGCATAAATCTAGACAAAATTCCTACTGCAAATGTAATGTCAGGACGAGTAGTGGTGAGATAAATTAAACTTCCAACAAGCGACTTGTACTTGGTTGGATCTTCAAAAACATCTCCTTCATTAGATGAAATCTTCAGATTCCACTTCATTGGAGTGGAAACAAAATTACAATCTTTCATGCCAAATTTGCATAACTCTCCAATATTTTTTTTTTCTGAGAAATAAAAATGCACTTAGGATTTTGAATTACTTCAATACCTAAGTAATAATGAAGTAATTCTAAGTAAGTCATATCAAAACACTTTTTCAACTCCCACTTAATGGATTCTATATAATCATCATTATTGCTTGTGATGAGAAGATCATTAACATATACAATTAGATACACAATTGATTTACCAATTTTCTTGACAAAGAGAATCGCATCATCTAGACTAAAATGCTTGTAGTCTAAATTGAGAAGGTGCACAATTAGTTTTTCATACCAAGCACGTGGTGCTTGCTTCAAACCATTCAAAGCTTTCACCAATTTACATACCTTTTGTTCCTAACCTTTCATAACAAAACCTTGAGGTTGCAACATATAGACATCTTCAAATCTCCATTCAAGAAGGTTGTTTTAATATCCATATGATGTATATTCCATCCTTTGTGTTGCCAAAGAAAATAATGCTCAAATAGTTCCCCACTTTGTCGTAGGAGCAAAAGTTTCGGTGTAGTCAACACCTCTGAGCATATCCTTTTGCTACAAGTCTTGCTTTGTGTTTGTCAAGTGAACCATTGACTTTACATTTGTTCTTATATACCCACTTGTAGCCAATAGGTTTGGTTCCAATTGGAGGGTCCACTAACCTCCAAGTTCAATTTTTTATGAGAGCACCATACCTTCTTTACATTGCACTTCTCCATGCATCACTTCTTGTTGCTTCTTGAAATGAAGAAGGTTCATCAACAACAGAAAAAATTAATTCAAAATCTTCATGGATTTTTGGAATTTTCTTGGTCCACATTGATTTATGGATTGATTGCCCTGATGTTTTCTCAATTTCAAGAACCTTTGAATTAGATTCTTCACTAGTTGGTTTATGTTCTTTTTCAACATGCTCTTCACAAACAACTTCAGATTTTTTAGAACTGTTCTCTTCTCTTTCAACAAGTTCTTCACAAACTATTTCAAATTCTTTAGAATTGTTCTCTTTCATATTGTCTTCATTCTCTGTGACTTCCAAAGATTGACTTAGAAAGGGAATCCCCCCTTTAAGAGTTGGAAGTTCATTATTCCATTCATGATAGATTTTTTTTTGATTGAAATCTATCAAGATGAGCACATTGTTTTTCAATACTGTGTGCATCTTTTTCAAATTCAAGAAATATAACATCTCTAGAAATAACAAATTTTGTCCGCTATGATCTGGGAGTCTTTTCTCTTCTCCATCCCCCAATATCCCTGTCATTGTACCTCCCATCGTAGCACTTGCCCCATGAACCGATGGTTTGATGAGGACTGTAAGTCCTTACATGGCCGCTTGCCCTCTGCATTTTTGTCGCACTCCACTGATTTCATTAGTATTCGATGCCCTTATAGATATTTCCTTGGCTATAAGAAGTGTTCCTTCATCTCTTCTCAATGTTGTTCCCTTTGTGACACTTTATCTTGCAATCTAAAGCTCTTCTTGTGTATTTTGCTCCCTCACCACTACTCTCCATCGTCCACCCTCAACCTCTGCTCCTTCACCACTCATGCCTCCACTCTCTACGATATCCTTAGCCTCCTCTCCTCTTTACCCTGCCTCCCAGCTGCCACCTCTTCACCCCATCCATCATTCATGAGGCCATCGGATTCATGAGCTCCAATAGAGCTGTGGATGAGGAGGGTTTTCAGGCTGAGCTCCTCAAGCTCAACTCTCATGTCCTAGTTTCCTTTATTCTTGCGCTCTTCAATAGCGTTGTTTGCATCGAGTTTCCCTCACTCATGGTCAAGACACATCATCTATCCGATTCACAAGACCGACTAACTTCAGATCCAAGGAACTAGAGAACTATCATGATTAGGCACACCTTTGCTAAGCTCTATGCTACAACTTTGAATATTATTCTTTCTAGCGAGCTTGATAGGAGACCGTATAGGGCTAGTGGTTAGGCTGGTTTTCAGGTTGATTACCAGACCATGGACCATACTTTGTTGCTGCGTGCCATCATCGAGGAGCCTCGCCATCACTTTGAGAAAGTCTATTGTTGCTTCGTGGACTTTCATAAGGCCTTTGATACTGTCCCATGGGTTGCCCTTTTCTAGAGATTGAGAAACATCAGTATTTTAAAGACTTTGTGGCCTGCCATTATGAGATTATATGAGTGTTACTGGTAGATTTGGGACACCCCAGGGTGTCTCAGCCCCTATTAAGAGCACTATTGGGGTGAAACAAGGCTGCTCTCTTTCCTTACCTTGTTTGGTATCTATATCGATGAGCTGGAGACCTTCGTCAAAGATTCCTCACTCCCTATGGACAGTTGCTACCCGCATTAGGTCTTAATCCCCATTCTCTTGTTCGTTGATGACGTGATCCTTCTAGCCTCCTCTTCAGAGAGTCTTCAGAGACTTCTCGATGGCTTGACCTCCTTTTGTGACCTTTGTTAGCTCTTAATGAACCTGACAAAGACTTGGATTATGATCTTCAATTGCTCGAATACCTCTCATCTGCACTTCTACTTCTAGGGTCATGAGATTGAGATCACCACTTCATACATGTACCTTGGGGTCAAGTTCTCTAGACCTCACTTTAGTTTGAGGCCTGCTATCCAACCTAGGGTTAGTAAGGGTATGGGTTCCCTTGTTATGCACGAGAGACAATGCTTCAAACATCACTTCTAGGACACTTCATCCAAGTTGTCCCTCCCGGATACCTTGGTCCAGCCGATGGTTCTTTATGGCTTTGTGGCTTGGGAACCCTCTCTCCTTGATTCAGACTGGGCTTCCATCAAGTGTGTCTAGATCCTTTTTCTTTAGCATATTATCAGATGTCATCGGTTCACCCCTCACAACATTACTTTGGCCAAGTTTGGGGTCCATCCCTTTAGGTTGGCTGTCATTTTCGACCTGATCTAGTTTCTTCATCGTCTTTGTGGTTTTGCTGACTCTATTGGTGACCAATGTAGCTACTCTTACTTGGCTTACTGTTCCCTTGTCTTTGTGGTGGAGTCTGATTTAACCTCCTGGGCCCGTTGCTGGTTCACACAAGCTTTGTTTTTGTTGAGTTTGATTGGGATAGATATCGACCACCTCCCTCCATTCCAGTTCTCTCTTGATGCTCCTGTACACCTCCTCCCCTCTCATCAGGAGTTGAACCAACATATTAGATTTGATATTTATAGACAATATATCTTTATGACTTTGTGTAACCCAACTGATGGATTACGCCCGAAGATGACCTTTTATGCATAAAAAATTCTGATTATAGAGGCGACATCATTTTGACCCCTAGTTACTTATCTCGGTGTTGGTGTCATGCCTTACACATCTCTCTAGGCTCCTTTAGGCTTGGATCCCACTAGCTTCGAATTCATAATTTCATACTGATCACCACATGGTCAGAGAGGACCAGACCTGTCACTTGTGTACCTTGGGCATGATTGAGACGGAGATCCATTTCATCTTTCACTGTCCCACCTACTACCAAATTTGTGGGAGATTCTATTGCTTATTTAGGGAGTGTAGCTCCCTCATGACCACCTTTAGCTACTCGGACCCGAGATGCCTTGCACTGTACCTCCACTACTACATTTGAGGTCAATTTTTGACCTTTAATTTTGACCAAGACCTTTTTTTGGCTTGTTCAATTCTTTTTTCTTTTTCTTTTTGGTTCATGAGCCCGATTTGGTTGAAATTTTGACCAAATTGGGCTTAAACAAAAAAAGAAAAGAAAAAGGAGCACGCGAGATTTATTTCACAATTTCATCATTTTGGGCGGGAGCTAATTTGGAGGTCTGCATTCTAGGGAACTGAACTTGGAGGTAGGGGAGGGCTTTTGATTCTTGGGGGGGGGTGTTGGGAAGTTTCTGGTGCTTGCTAAAAGTTTGTTTGTTAAATTGTTATTCTGTCTTAGAGGTATTGGAGTTGAGGATTGCAAAAACTAAATAATCAGATCTCGTGGGAGCTGAGGATTTTAGGATTGCTAGGATTGTGCCTAGCAAGATCATCAAATCTTTTGGTGATTAGGATTTGAGATTGTGAGATTGTGTGTATGAAGTTTTAAACTGGGAGCAGAGGCGGGCCAGGCAGCATTGAGATAGTGAGAGCCAAGTTTTCAATGCACAACTTTTCTACCATAAGATGCACCAGCAGCACCCCATATAATTTTAGGGAACCCCCGCTGCTCTGCTTCAGTAGTGTAGTGCCCCTTCTATGATGATGTTGTTTGAGGAGGCATTCAAAGAAATTTATCTTGCAATGTGCGAGAAGCTCAAAGTTTAGAAAGATTTCATCTATGTTTAATGATAGAAGGATTTCAAGCAATATAATTTTCTTGTGCTCTTTAAGTACACCTATATATTTGTGGGATTATGATTTGTGTTCAATAACGAATGAGATTGATCTCTTCTTTTTGTAGATTGTTGCTTGTGAAGTAGCAATGAAGACATACAGGTTTGGTGTAGAAGACTTTAAAGATACACCTATGTACAAGGAAGCTATTGAGTCTCAAGAATTGTTTGAAGAGGCACCCAAAACACCTGAAACTTTGTAAGAGGTATGCAACTCAAAATTGAAAGAATAGAAAGTGATTTTATTGTCCGCATTTGTGATTATATATTGCTAGAGAGTGGGCATTGTGATAACTTTGAGTTTACTTATCAATGATAAGATATTGGCAAAAATGAAGTCACTTGAGTGTCATGAACAAGGATGGGAACTATTCATTCATGTGTGGATTATATTATAATAATCTACCATAGATTCAATCAATATGATCAATAATATAATCATATATGAAAGATTCTTTAAATAAATTAGTTAATGAAATGGAAAATAAAATTCTATTTATTGAAAACAAATAATTAACAATATTTGAGTAAATAAGAAAATATGATTTAACTAAATGAATAACTATATAAAACAATAAATTTATGATATAAATATGATTAAACAATAACTCATTCCTTTGTACATAAATGCATTAAACAATGATGACACGACAAAAATCAAACTTTGGTGACTGGAAGAATAATGCTAGCATTTGCTAAAATAACCCCTAAATAGCTAAGATGATTGCGAAGCAATCTCAATTGTTTAAATAAATATATTAGAGATATCCATGTTGGTAATTTCTCTCATAGCAAAATCCAGTAGTTGTTGCCAACTAGCCAACAACACTCTAGTCATATTCAATTCTGTCAATGCATATCTTTTACAACCAATTACATGAGCCATATGCATATTTAGTTCCAGGTGTTTATAGAAATAATGGACCATACCTAGTAGTTTTATTACGAGCGGTTGAAGCTATTGATTCAGTTAATCGAGAACAAGACCCAACACCAGTTTCATAAAGGTTGTTAGGATTTTCATAAAGGTGGATTTCATCTCGTACAATTGTTTTTATACCTTCTATGCTCAAATTTGATTAGATTTTGATCTGTCTAAAGGTTGACCTCAAGAGATATTTTTGAAGGAAATAATGTTCTTTAGATATGATTGGTCTATAATGAGGGCCATTTTTTTTTTGGATTTTGTTTTTTTTACATATAAGTTAGCTCTGGCTTTCTCTTGTGAATCTTTTAATGCATTTTCCTCAACTTCTTTCAAATATGTTCTTCATGAAAGTATCATTATTTACCTTACCAATAAATAAAAATTATACTAATTCAAGTACTTCTCCATCACCTTTTCCTCCTAAACCTCAAATTAAATTTGTTTTCTTCTCCCTTTAGACTTTGGTGATCCTATTCCTATAATCCCCACAAGCTTAGTTGGTTGTTCATATTTCTCATTCATCATCTTAATCACCAGAACACCTCCTTTCTCTTTGACTCGTGGATAATTGGTTTTCTCTAAGTTCTTCCACTCTACCTATCAATATACTTTATTTATTTTTTAATGGCTATCCATAGACAGTTATAGTGTAATATCCCAAACCAGATATTTCCTAAATTTCTCCTTTAACAATATGATCAGAACTAAAACATTACAGATGTATTTTGGAACAATGGGATCCAACACAAACCCCAATAGATATTTGACTAAATTCTTCTTGAATATAACATTCAAACTCAGATTTAGGAAAAAGGAATACAATGCTATAATAAAACCAGAAAGTTCTCGAAAAGTATATAACTCGTTATTTCACAATAACTTTCAAAATGTCAAACATAAAACTATGAGTTACAAATTGGTAAGATAAACCCAACAAACTCTTATAATTCCTCAAACAAATGTTATTGCCTTATACAACAACAATATAACAACCAACAACTTCTAGATAATTTCTAAAACATTATTGTATTATACAACAGCAATACAATAACTAACTAACCACAATCCAATCTTATACACAGATTTTACAGTCAAATTGGGAAACAAGAGAACCTGTAAGCATAGACGAGACACTTGAAATGATATCTCCACGAACAATGGGTTCGCATCCACTGCCTCCCTGCATGAGGGGCTACGTCGTCACATTGGCTAAAAGCTGAAGCTTTCTGAATGACTCTCACAAGAGAGAACTGAAAATTAGAATAATAAATCAAGCATATCAAAAGGAAGCGCAGTACCACTCTGTAAGCCACCTGTCAACTGAATCCCTGGATCCCATACTACTCTACGAAGAAATGCTGCACCTATAAACTAATGAACACTGATCATCACCATATTCAACCTCAAACTAAATAAGACCACAATAAAATCCTCGTCCAACCATAGATACAATCTGCCAACACCTTGATTCCAAACTCTGTTATGTTGCCTTGCTGCTATGATGAGATAGAAATATATCCAGGGTCCATGTATAATCTAGTAGAATGTGAAGACCTGACCTAAATGGATGATGTAAGAAATGAGTTGCTCAAAAGCTGAAACCACCATCCCATGGACATCAAAACTCATGCTGTTAGCATAAACTTGGAGAATTCCCAAGTGCATAGGTGCTATGAATATGAAAGATGCTGAGAATCTAACCACAAGCCTCACATAAATACTCCATCGAGAATTGTTCAGAGGCTGATGAAGAAAATTCACCCAACTCTTAAATGGGGTGAAATTAGAAAATATGTTGGGGTAGATCAAATGATAAACAACAAAAGTTGATTCATTATTCCCATGTTGAGATCCAAATTCATTGCTAGGATCTGAGCCAATATCCCAAAGTCTGAAATCATACTCTTCTTCATAGAAAACAAGAGATGATCCCTCATTTAACAAAAAAAGAGGATTGTTAGACTTCCAATCATCAACAACTTCAAACAAAGGGTTGCCAACAAGTTGAAAGTGTTCTGAAGTTTTTCTACTTAACCGTTTGGGGTAGCTATCCAAGTCATACATCTGCTGAATGCTTCAAGTTCGTCAATGAATTCTTGGAAGAACTCTTGCCTCACTCTATTCTCATGTTCCTGAGAGTGTTCTATGAGCTTGATTTGATTTTCTGCTCTTTGTAGAGAAAATTTGAGTTTCACTCAGTGCCTCTTGAACATACTTAAGTGTCCTGTTAAGATCCTCAATCTCATCCTTTTCCCTATTTGACTATGCTGCATAAATCTTAACAACCTTAAGAATATAATCCCCGTCGACCAATAGATATAAGTAATTTGATTTCATAATCTTGAAGGTTGTTTTGACCTTCTGTAAATTGACCACATGCTTGCCACCTTCCCCTTCCCTTGGGACCTTCCTATAGAGCTCCTCAACCAACTTGTGAGTACTGACATATTGCAGCAAGGATGCCACAACCATGTCTTTACTAACCTTCAGTAGATTTCTAAATGCATGCATTTCATTATCATGTTGATACAACTCATCGTCTTGTAGTGTCATCTTGGATTGTTTTTCTGAATTTCTGTCATGGGCATATGTGCTGTATGATTCATCACACAAAATTTCCAATCTGTTATTACCTTGTGTGCAACCATCCTTATTTGCCTATTTGTCAACATTGACCTCCAATTCACCAACATAAAAATTTGTACCCTGGGTAACATCTTCTACGTGGTCCTTGGAAAGCTGCAAGTCAATGGTAGTTGATTGCTCTTCTACTTCAAAAACCTCAATTTGATGACCTTGATCTGTGGGACATTCATCATACATAGTTTTGCATTGGTCTTTTGCAAGGAGACCTTGCGCTAATTCAAAATACTTTCTTTTTGTCATGTCAATCCTATTTTGGTGCTTTATATTAAAAACCAAGTAATCATTGAATGGTAACTCATTCTAAATATTGATAGGAAGTTCTTCATACTCTCCAAAAATGTCAAGGATTTCTACTCTCATGTCGGCTTCAGACTTTTGGACTAACTGTTCTTGTAGTTTAATAGTATCTGTATGCCTATTAACAATAGTAGCATATGAGTCCATATCTTTGGTATATGACATATAAATAGAAGTTGGCTGATTTGCAAATGTCACTACTCCCCGTGCAGTTACAACTATTTGATGATTATGTAATGTGTCATTTCACTGTGACTTTATATTAGTTATTGAAGTGATAGCGGGTAGATCTTGCAATGGATCATAAATGTTTTCAATATTCAATGTTGATGAAGATTTTGGAAACACATGATGATGTGTGGTGGTTTTAACAGTTGGCATTTGTGATTGACACTTTTCATCTAAAGGAGTATGCAGTGTAGGAATTTTTCTATGAAGAATAGACTTGTTAACATCTGCAATGGAATCTAAATAAGGAACCCTCCCTAAAAGGAAACCTATTTCATGCTTATACAACAATTTCCCTTCATCTCCTTCCTTGCCTGACAAGACTGGATTCAATGTCATCTCTGGCGCAAGAAAGGGAAACAGACGTTGAGGAGTTCTTGCTTGAGATTTTGAACCTTTGTGTTCTTTTCCAGTCATAGTGTTCTCTTGATGTGATTGATGATGTGATCTTTCAAACTCCCATTGCTTCTCTTGATATAATTTTGAATTATCACCTGAGTTACCTTGATAATCCTGCTGTCCCTGGGGTTGCATATTATAATTAAATTGTTTGTGTTGTGTTTGTAGCCTTGACATTTCTTCTTGTTATTGATGCTTTGAGCCAGATGATTCTTTAAACTGATCACACTGTGCTTGTGAAGAGAGTTTTTTAGGTTGAGGAGATCTGATGATACTGGCCTTGCTTTTGTAACAACCTTCTCATTTAACTCATCTTTTTCAGTAATACATTGAAGTAAATCCGAGTGTATCTCTATTAAATGCAATTCAAACTCCAAACTCCCTCTTATTTAAAATTAACTTTAGACAGTGTGGAGCTGCACAAATAAATATTCCCTCTAGCATTTTTATGGATTATATCTTTTGAATCCTTTCATCACACAGATAATAGCTAGAATCACTCCTTGCACATGTCAAGCAAAAGGTGTGCTCACTAGGACTCTGTAGCAATATCTTGCATCTGTAAGCTCAAACACCCAATAAAAGGGGGGCCAACTATGATAATGGTGACTTCCATTTTTGGAGTTACAGAGCCATAATGCCTAGCTCATCAACATTTCTAGGTGTGTGGTCAAATTGTTATCCTCCGCTAATACTCTTTGTCCAGACTATTCTGTCAGTGGAAACCATAGTATGCTATTGGGAAAGACACTTCATGTATACCAAGGTGTAAGGACGTGAAATGCACCAGTAATTCCTCTATGAACACTTCCAGTCAAAGTGCCAAGTTCATCATAGTTGTCAACTAATAGCTCTTATCTAGTCCCTGTTACCACCGATGTCTCTGCTATCAATCAAGCTACTCCTAAATACCAACCTTCGACAGAGATATATACTTGCAGGATATTTATGGAAATGAACCTCTGCGGTTTGTGCCTGTTAACTATCTTGTGCAACCACAATATAGGAGCTGCTGCCAATGTAAAACTAAGAAGAAAAAACTGCACTTACATTCAACTTCACATGTTGTTGGATAATTTGGAACTGTTTCCTGCCACTAGATGTCTCTTGAAAGCAGAGAACCCCTATAAGTCACTGTAGTTAGTTGTCAACATATAATGAGTTTGTTGTTTTCCATAGCAACTAAGTATTAATCAAATATCCAAGATAACTAATGGTTTCACCTTCCTCAAGTTTAAAGGTTGTGAAATTTCTACAACTCTGACATGTAATCAACGTCCATATACCATCCAAATCATACCTTAGCAATTTTTCGTCCTTTAGAGTCTCCACGTTTCTTCATGATAACTTCGAATTCCCTCTCCATCCTTCTGTTTAACATGTATGTGAATGCCTAAGTCGTTTCATGATGATTCACCTCTGACCATAGTTGGATGGGAATGACACTTGTCATATTGACCCTAGCAAGCTGTTTCAACTAATGTTACAATTACACATTGTCTGCAGTTGAATGTTCAAACATAGGTGGCCCTTGCAACCTCACAGAAAACACTCTCTATCAATTTTTAGAAACGATAGCTTTCTCTCTATAGGTTTTGGATGAAAATTGATCTTTCTGCAACCGCTTAGATTTACGATATCATAGAAATTATTATCTTTAGAAAGCAAATGCTTTTAAATAATGCCTATGTGCCTTTGTGTAACAGATTCTTTCCTTTACTGGCAGTCAATTTCATAACCTCTGAAATACATCCATTGAGATGTTATTCATGCTGTAGATAGACCAATTGCATGAGGAGTCATTCTAGATATTCTCACGGCAGTATTTCTCCAAGGTCGTTTCCTTTGAGTACGCTCATTCTTGATTACTTGAGCAAGCTCTTTCAAAGTGCAATGCAGAACCATGTACACTCTATGAGTAGTAAGGATATCGACTGATTGAAGTTGTTGAATGAGAATAGTGAATAGCTCAGCCCATTCTCTTGGATAGTCAATCCGTGCAATGTTTGATACCAAAACAGCTAGTTGAACTGCAATCTGATGTTTTCCTCCCTTATAAGTTCCAAAATTTTTTTACGCAAATATGGTTTCTCTTCATTGCTGATGCCTAAAGAATCTTGCCTGTTCCTCCAATATCGATTGATGCTATTCTTGAAGTAGATAGATGCCAACCACTATACATTATTCTGACTCTCCAAATTCTTTGTAGCAATGATCTCCTGTAAGCGTAAGTCACCCTTGTTGTTCTTCCCCAACATGAACACCAACTAGAGTCCAGTCAGGTGCTGGCCCTCTAGCCCTTCACAGCTAACGTGAATGCGAACTTTAGACATTGGAAGAAATTGAATACTACCTCTACACCATGTGTTCTACCCCCAAACTGTTCTGCTTGATAACATCCTAGTTTGCTACTTAGTTAGCTTGTCTTAATATTCATACACCTTCAAATCAATTGTTCCTCTCTTTTGATCACTACACTTCCTCTTTGCCTATCGTGCCTTCAAAATTATTTAGATCTCAACACAAAATTGTCTTTGGAAAAATGAATACTTTGTTCAAAAAATTGAGCTATAATAACCAAGAGTATATGCAAAAGTATATAAACTTCACAATATTTTAGTTTTTGCAAGTAATGATAACCTCATAGCACTACTCTTCTTCTAGAATTTAGAAAAATGATATCATTGTTTCAATTCAACCTTTTAGGCTAGTACAAAAACCATCTCTGATACTACTATAATATCCCAAACTGGATATTTCCTAAATTTCTCCTTTAACAATATGATTAGAACTAAAACATTGCAGATGTATTTCAAAACAATGGAATCCAACAGAAACCCTAATAGATATTTGACTAACTTCTTCTTGAATATAAAATTCAAACTTAGATTTAGGCAAAAGGAATACAATGCTATAATAAAACCAAAAAGTTCACAAGTATATAACCCATTATTTCACAATAACTTTCAAAATGTCGAACATACAACCATGAGTTACAAACTGGTAAGATAAAACCAACAAACTCTTATAATTCCTTAAACAACGTTATTGCCTTATACAACATCAATATAACAACTAACAACTTCCAGATAATTTCTAAAACCTTATTGTATTATACAACAACAATACAATAACCAGCTAACCACAATCCAATCTTATACATAGATTTTACAGTCAGATTGGAAAACAAGAGAAGAACCTATAAGCACAAACGAGACACTTGAAATGATATCTCCATGGACAATGGGTTTGCGTCCACTACCTGCCTGCATAAGGGGCTATGTCCTCGCACTGGCTGAAAGCTGAAGCTTTTTGAATGAATCTCACAAGAGAGAACTGAAAATTAGAATAATAGATCAAGCATATAAAAAGGAAGGGGTTACTTTTCCTTCTATTCTCGCAACGGTGACCCTTCGACTTCTTTTTTGAGCTTTTCGTCTTATCTCTCCTTGTCCTCTTTTGACCACTAGCAATATTAATTTGACCTTTAATATTAAATTTCCAACTCACATAGCCAAATTTAATATTGTAAATACATCCCTTCTTAGTATTTCTAATGTCCCCAAAAAGAAGGGACATGACATATAGTACATATAAAGAAGAGTTTTTCAAAAAAATATTCTTGAAGATATTGATGCTAGGTAAATAAAGCCCCAAGATCATATTCTAAATTGAATGTTTTATAAATTATTTTAGCTAACAACTAGATTGCAGTGACTTGCCTTCTACTATTAGTGCTTTAGCTCTTGCTACTTATCAAATTTGTTTCTCTCTTTGGATATGATGATTAAGGTTCTCTCTTGCTATATCAATGCCTAGCTTTACTTACCTTTTTAGGTGATATATTTGTATTTTTGAAAAACATTTATAATATTAATGCATGTTTCATTAGAAAAAACACGTGCATATATAAGAAAAAGTCAATTGACAACAACTACAGAATGAAAGTATGTAGAAGATCTGAAAAATAATATAATAGACAATATCATACCATGTTTGACTTTGAATTTCATGGGCATTGATATGCCATTTCCAATATTATTTTAAGGTTATGATTGGCCCAGACTTTGATTTTTTGTGAAGTTTGTATCATTTTAACACTTGATCATGCTTGATTCAAAGCTTTTCTAATATTAATCTCATCATGATTATATGAAGAATCTATGTCAAGTGAGTAGTTAATGTTGTTAGGACTCTAACTCTTACAATTCTAATTGTGAAGCTTCTTAAATTGAATTATGTTTAAGACTCTTTCAATTGAAGAATAGTTGAATACTTAGAATTATTTCATATTCGTCGTGATGCTATAAGAATTAGAGAGATGAATGAGAAGTATGTGAGAGTATTTGCATTATCTTCTAAGCATTTATGGATAAACACATGAAATTATGTAAATATTGTAATTTGTATAGTATCTTATTGCTTGGTTCTCATTTCAACAATGAAAGGACTGTGGCATACTATGCTTATTTTGTAGGGTTGTGCTTCTATTTGAGGCTTTAAATGTTGCTACTCTTTTCCATTATTATTACATTATTTGAATAACTTAGCTAAGGTTTCAATTCAAGTACTGTACTTAGATCAAAATCAGCACTTGTTAATTGGAGCATGAGATACTGTGTTCAATTTTACTTCTTAGCTTGCTTTCCAATAAGGTTGGCTTAGAGTGTCATGCCTTGTTTTCTTCTCACCCTGTCTTATCATTTTATGCCAATTCTTGTTTAGGATCTGCATTTCAAAGTGAGAAGTATCCTTTGTGCTATGCAACAAGCCCTTTCACTCTCCAATCAAAGTAGTGCTAATCAATAGCTTAGATTCTTTTTCGATACATAGCATAGATAGACATCATACCTCTTGCTTCACTGCCCTGAATGTTCACTTTGAAGTTGTTGAATAGTTCTGGAAAAAGAGAGCTTGTGATCAAATACAAATACTTTAAGAGCAAGACAAAAAACCAATCTCACTAATAGACAATAATCTCTAAGGCTCATCTTCTTGATAGAAATTTAGCAAGAACCAAACATAAATTTTCAAAAATCATTATACGCAGGATAATATGTCTCTCTCTCTCTCTCTCTCTCACACACACACACACACACACACACACACACACACACACACACACACACACACACACATTTTGTTCAACATGTTTATAGGATTTTTTGGATCCTATTTTATAGGGACAACTCTCCAAATATGAGTTGTTTTGACAACTCTTACTATAGTCCAAACTATAATTACTTCCAATTATAAGACTTTTTGGATTTTATTTTATAGGTTAGAAATTAGGCTAGGGCTTGCTGGAATAGGCTCCATTGGGTGCATAGAACTGATCTATTTATTTGGTGACCTCCTATAGATTAAGAATGAACTATTCCATCTCGAAAATTTGACCCACAATCTTGCCTTGTTGATTACTTGCTCAAACAATGCATTCTAAGGCTAAATACATAGTCATATTTAGCCTAGGGCATCAAGTTTGAAGTGGCTAATGGGCTTTTCCTATCTTGAGCCTTTGAAGAAAAAGTCTCAAAATGAATCCTACCTACTTGCATTTCATTGAAGGGCATCAATTTCCAATGGTGAAATTGCAAGTTATCGCAATTTCATGGCTTCAAACCCTTGAAATGAGGGTTTCAAACCCACAATCAGAAAATTTTCTATAACTACCTCAAAACTCAATCAAATTCAACCAAATCAATTACAAATGAAAGGTAACATAGGCATCCAACTTCACATTGTGAGTGTTAATTATGGGCCTCTAAATCCACACACACTTCAACATGATCTTTACATGTCAGAAACATCCTGAAATCAACATGGAATTGTCCATTCAGTATGACTAAACAAATTAATCTATTGCCTTCTAACTAGATGGGGTTTTGCTATTCACTCTCAAAATTGAGAGATCAACAACCGTACCAAACTAGTACGAAGGATTTTAAAGCATGCAAATGTAATCTAATCTACATTTTTGATATTTTTCAAATGCAAAGATACAAAGATTAATCTAGATGAAATTGAAACTAATCTAAGAAAAATGGAAAGTAAGAACTAGTTGAATGCATTTTAGTCTAAATGATGAGCATATGGAAGAAGACCAAATTTGAATGTAAGACACTCGAGTAATCATATTAGTATTAATTTGATACTTTTCATGTGCATCCTCTAAAATGAGAGATTGAAGGTTTCTTATATAAAATCCAAGAATTTGATCATTGATCAAGATTGATCTGAGTGTACGGTCCTAATTGAAGATAAGATTGAGTCCTCCATTTTTGATGGAGTTGAATGAGACGAAATAGGAGATAACAATGATCCATTCAAATATGTGCTTATAATTAGATTTTCTAATTGTTTAATTAATTAGTTTCAAGAATTATGAGGACATATTTGAATTAGTCAATATTATTAATTCCTTTTTCATGTGAGATGAAATAAGAAAGGATATTGATCCATTTAAACATGTGGTCATAATTAAATATTCTAATTAAATAAATAATTAGTTTCAATAAGCATGGCATATATATAATTAAGCTAAAGTATTTTGGTTCCTTCTTTATGTGTATTAGCTAAAGGGGTAGATTTAATTTAATTAAAGTACTTAGGACTTAAATTAATTAAATTAATAGGTTTAAATTAGCTAATTCAAATAATATTTAAGAATTAAGTAAAGTAAGTGATTAATAGAGATTAATGATTTTATGTATTTGACACTTAGGTCAAGTAGAGATTATTAAAATTGTAATTGCTAGTACAACAGAACTTAAGTAAGATTGATAAACCCAAATTGGTTAAAAAATACCAATGTGCCAATTTAGGGATATTACATTTACCCCTCTTTGAATGAATGTGCTAGCATCATGTTGATTAAAAGAAATTAGAAGGCTGAGAATTTAGACCAAGAGCTGAGGTTTCGAGATTGATGACATAGAGACCATTTGATGAGATTTTTAAGGTTATCTCTAGAACAAAGCTTAGCCTTAGGGAATCTAGATAGAAGACCTAGATACCAATATGAAAGAACAAAGATTATCAAACTTCACAGAAATGTCCTTAGAACGAGATTCAATTCTCAGGAGTCAAGGTTAGATTGCCTTGATACCTATCCACTAGAAGATGACAAGATTAATTATGATTCGTAGGATTATCCCCAGAATGAGGCTTAATCCTTAGGAGTCAAGGTTAGATTGCCCTGATACCTGTCCATTAAATAGTGATTGAAAGCAAGAGTTTAGAATTTTCTCTAGAACATAGCTTAATTCTCAGCAAGATTTTAGAATTATCTCTAGAATGAAGCTTAATCCTCTAGAGTCTAGATAGAACACTTGAATAGTTGTCCATAAAAAACTAACAAGACCTAATCACGAGTCATAGAATTATCCCCAGAACAATGCTTAATTCTCAGGAGTTAGGATTAGAATGCCCCAATACCTATCCATCAAACTACGACAAGGACTGTTATAAGATTGATTAATTGAATAGCATATGATGCCAGTTAGGGGGAACAAAAATGCCCCAAGTGATGGGATGCCCCTACTGAATAGGACATTATATTTAGATTTGAAGCCATATTTGAAAGATTCAAAAATGTTCAATGATGTAATCATCATCCTGCCCCCTCAAGAGCAAAGTCGAAAGATGGCACATTAGAATGAATTTGATTTGAAGCATTTTGAAGGTCTAGTTGACCATGGTTGACCATGGTTGACTAGATTTGACTAGAGTTGACTTTTCAATTTTTTGAAAAAGTTGAAGTAATGTGCGATTTGAAAATATTCTCTATTAGTAAGTGGAATTGCATAAGCGTTTAATCACATTGGTCCCAAAATTTTAAAATGTGTTTTTGAGTTGTTAAGTGGGTCAAATTTTGAATTTGATCCCACAAATGAGTTTAGAGCAGCTAAACAAGCTTACGGGGTAATTTTTTAAGTCAATCAGAGTAGTTTGAAAAATTAGGTCAAAATCGTTTAATCACATCAGTCCCAAAATTTTAAAGTGTGTTTTTGAGTTGTTTAAGTGTCATGTCAAATTTTGAATTTGATCCCACAAATGAGTTTAGAGCAGCTAAACAAGCTTATGAAGTAATTTTTTAAGTCAATCAGAGTAGTTTGAAAAATTAGGTCAAAACCTATATGAGGGCCCAAAAGGTCATTATCAATTCATTTGTGCATTTGTCTTTTGTGGAGAAAAGAGCTCTAAGGTGAAAATGGTGGTCCTAGTGCAAAGTTATCGTTTTGATCAATCCAAGTGACACAGCCAACCAACAGACTATGGACCTTTGGTGAGTAGTCGACAATCCTTCCTTGCATTGAAATTTTTATGTGTTTTGATGAATGTTTTGCATATCTTTATGTGTTTTGAGTTAGCGCCGTTGGTGTCCTCATGTGAGACTAGGGCACTTTCTCGCATGGTGTGTAGGGTTTCCTTGTGCGGCAAGTACCCATTTCTCACATGAGAGACCCTAAATTTGTGTTGTTTTTTGCATGTAATAATGAGTTTTCTTGAATAGAACTATTTTTTCACATAATTTAGTGGGTTTCCTCGTGCAAGGATGTCATTTATTTGCACATACATCTACATCCTGGAGCGATAATGTGAAATCTCACTTGAAATTTTGGCATTTTTTGCATGAGTAGTTTTGACAAAAACTTGATTTTGAGCAGTCCTTTCACATTGTTGTTAGTCTTTGTTGCATGTATGCAATATTTTTTTGCACACTTAAGAGTAATATGATGTTTTAGATCACAGATATTGATCATGTTATGTTGTTTGCATGTTTGCAAGTTGTGTTTCTAGACATTTCTTTCAAGTCACATTACCCAACCATAGGAGCATTGATTAGGTAGCTAGATATTGTTGAGCGGGCACATATTGACACTCTTGGTTTATCGTGTCTATGTCATATCCCCGATCTACAAGTGGATCATGGAGTGTTAACACTTGTTGAGTGTTTCCATTTGGAGACAAACACATTCCATTTTTCATTGGGAGAGATGACCCTCATGCCAGAGGACATATGTAGGATACTCTAGATCCCATTTCTCAGACCTTGCATAGAGTATGACATTCACCTGAGACATGGTACATTGGCACTCAGGGCCATTTTATAGGACAAGATCATTATGAGTAGAGCCATTCCCTAGCAGGAGTTGATTTAGCTCTATGGTGATACACATAGATTGGCAGTGGTACTTGGATTGTTCTTGATTTTCTTTTTGATGCCTGATAGAGGCCAGCATGGATTGGAGTGTGGTTGGGGTCGAATGCTACAGAGGATGTTGGAGAAGCCAACACATTTTGGATGGGGTTAGTGTATGCCGGCCCACATGTATCATGAGATGCATGAGGACATGTATTGGGAGAAGAAGAACATGGCTACAATTGTTTATGTGCTACAGGTATGTGCATGGGAGCACTTTCCGATCACTAGACCTATTTGTGAGGATATGAGACATCTTGGGGAGCTTTACAATTGTAGGTACCAAGGCTAGATGACCTAGACTACTTTGGGTGAGATTGAGATGTGGAGATCACAACTAGATGACATGGTCCTAGTGATATGGCGACCATGGACAGAGATAGAGGCATGAGATGATGAGCGAGTGGAGCTTGGATATATGTTTGCCTCTTGGTTATTGATTGATCACTCGATCTAGGTGATCTAGCTATTGACATGCATGTGGTGATAATATGGAAGGCCACATGACATACTATAGGAGTATTGCACCTACGCCCACTTCACTGCGAAGGTGGAGAATGAGTTTTCAGTTAGACTAGACCCTGGGAGGTTGATGATTGATGTGTGCTCCATTACCATGATGTGCTGGGATTATATGGTGGAAGTTGTAGATGGGGGGATGACATCAAGGAAAGGGATCAAATTCAAAATTTGACATCAAAATGCAAGTAAAATAGTAATCAAAATGCACTCTTATGCAAGTAAAGTATGAAATGCAACCTTATGTTAGATGTATCCCTAGGTCTGGTTATTGAATTCATAAAATTATCATCAGTGAGTGTTTAGTTAGACCCACAAATGTCATAAAATTCACACTGACATTGCAATCATGAGAATCTGAATATGACATATGTCTTAGTTTTGTTAGGATTAAATGTAAGCATTAAGGCACAAGAAGCCAAAATGACTAGAACATTTGTCCCTTTTAATGTAACAAGTGAATATAAGAATCAAAGCATAAATGCTAGGATGAACAGAATGTTTCTTCCATGAAAACACACCAGACACATGAGAGATTCTTCTTATGCTAAGTATTATTTAAAGATTCTATCCACAACAACCCTTGCATCATAACCTGAGACAAAAATGTGTTAAGTATACTTGTAGTGACCAATACGTTCACTTAGCAGGATGAGTATTAATATTTACTGTAGCATAGAGAATTCACTCAAATAGTCAAGGAGAAGAACCAACCTCACTAAAGTGTCCATATAAAATGAGTCAAGGTACACACGACCATCCAATACGAGATAGAGGCTTTTATAGTGGACACCCCTTTATATGTATGCTTCAGATCATTGGAACCAAACCAACAAGCAAAAAGCAAAATAAAAGGTCATGCCCCTAGTCCTCACTTCTCTAGTCAAAAGTGACATCCTCTAGATGCTCAAAGGGAAATGTTAAAGAGAAAACAAAAAAAACAAAGAAAAAGCTTAGCATAACACAAATAGTGTCAATGTTTCCATTTCAATGTAAGTGTTATAGGATTGATGGCAAGTATCAATGTTCAAGACATATGTGGAAGAAATCTCTTCAGTAAGATGACGACAGTAGAAAAACTTGGTTAGGAAAATTGGCGACTGACATCAGAGAGAATTCTTCATTAAGAAGAATCTTAGTAGGAACTAGGCAACAATAGACCGACACAATTAGAAGAACTAGTGACTAAAGCTTAAGAGATCTTCTTGAAGAGGAATGTCAATAGTAAAATAAGTGATAGTAGACAAACACAATTAGAACAACTAGTGATTGAAGTTTAAGAGATCTTCTTCAAAAGGAATCTCAATAGTAAAGTAAGTGACAATAGATAGATGTAGTTAGAACAATTGGTGACTAGAGCTTAAGAGATCTTCTATAACACTATAGGGTGTTACCCCCGAGACTATGATTGGATTCAATCCATGGATGCATGAGCGAAAGCAAAAAACTAAAGTAGGAAAATAATTGTACAATAGCTAGAAGATGTAGCATTTGAAACAAGAAGCACCTATTACCAAGTTTTCACCTTCTTGGCAAAAATTCTATTTTTTCTCCCATGATGCCTATTTGCTAGGTTTTCATCAATGACACTTTTTTTGTTTTTCAATTTTTTTGTATTGTTGAATATTTCACCTTTTTTTTTTTTGTATTTTTGAATATTTCACATTTTTTGTATCTTTGAGTTTTTCAATTTTTTTGGTATTGCCAAAGAAACTATTGGTAGGTTTTCACCAAGATAATAATTTTTTCAAGACATTTAAGTATGTACAAAAATATTTTGAAAGCATGTCAACTGTAGAACCACTTGAGATGAAGGTTTTTGATTGAATCTTCGAGCAATTCTCCGTCAATTGTTGAAAGTTGATAAGCACTTAATCTAAATGTGAGGCCTCGCCCCGACCCATCCTAGCACCGATGATACATTGTTATTTTGATACTCATGCTTTGTTATGTCAGAACATTATTGGATACACTGAACATTTTTATGCTATTTTACGATGTGTGATGCTTTACTTCAGTTACTTGATTTTGTCATTTAATGCTTATAAATATGTATAATGATGAAGAAAACGTATGCAACACTAACACATTTGGTTATGCAAGTTGAAGGGTTAGAAATATGAGTAGAATTAAATAAACAACTATTTATTAAGAAATGGATTCTTTAATTTATATAATTTCTCTAATATGTAATTCACATTATGCATGTGGTTTTTGGACCTACTGATGTGTGCAGGAAAATTAGCCGAGACAACTCAATGGAAAAGCGGAGCTAAATTACTTGTTAATTTTGTGCTAACCTTGTATTGTAATTCTTTAAAGGTTATAATTTGATCTTACTATTCTCCTAACTTTTAATTGTCCTAATAAGTCTTTAAAGGCTTAGAAATATTAAATTTAAGTACCCCTATGGGTAAGGGTACTTTCCAACCCTTTAGCCTCCTAGGTTGACTCTTAGGGTCACTCAAAAACCCTATTTTAGGTTGACTTCGAAAATGGGTTGTTCTTTACTGGGGTTAGTGAAACCAAACCTCCATCTTGAGTACTTGCAGCCTAGTGGAGTTAACGGCCATACTTAGAGGAATTTTTGAAGTACTTTTGTTTTTGTCACCCAATCCTCTAGTTTTGGAGGAAGTCTTGAAGATTGAAGGAAGAAAGGGAAGCTCTTCTCAAACCACCATTGTCATAACTCTTCTATGAAGGTAGGAGTTCTTCACTCCTTGGATGGTTCTTTATGTGTGTTCATGTTTTGAATCTTGCTGGAATCATGTTGGAGACATTGTGTAGTTATGCATTTCGTGCTTGTGTGTTGGGGGTGGATTTGGGAGGGATTTTATCTTGGTTTCTTTTGATGTTATTCATATGCCTTCTTGATGTTTTTTTTTGTTTTTGAGAGGTTTTCATGGGGATGTTTTTGGCAACACTCACCCTTGGATAGGGAAGAAGTGGCCATGTTTGGGGAAAGGGCCTTAGTTGGACCTCAATAGTGTAGAGTCTCCTCTCATGGTGAGAGGAGGGAGAAAGGGTAGGGTGTATGGGCCCCTACTTGTCATCCCATACCTTGTTGTTATTGAGAATTTTTGAACGTGGAAAAGAATGAAAATCCTTGTGGATATAGCCTCGAAAGGGCCTTGTGAAAGAATGAAAGTTCTTGAAGTGTTAGCCCCGAAAGGGCTATGTGATGGTATGGTGATTGACTTCTCCTATTGAGAAAATTCACCTTTCTCCTATATTGGTTCATTGTTGGACCTATTGTGCAACCGGGTGAGAATGCATGTTTAATTTGCTTATCTCCTTGTGTTGTTTAACTCCATGTTGGTTCTTGTCTCTTTCATGTTTTCCCTTGATGCAATGAGACATTTGATAAAAGATTTCTTGTGAAAGCCTTGAAGAAAACTCAATGAATTGTAATATTATGTAAGTTGTAATTGAATTTGATGTAGTGGCAAAGACATCGGGTTTTCTTACTGGTTTTTTCCCAATGGAGCCTTGAACCAGGATGAATAATAGAGAAAGAAAAATATTACAAAAACCTCCTTGTATTGCTCTCATGTGATTTCAAATTTTTCATATGTTGTGAGAAAATAGATTGATAGATAATGTTTTTGAATTATGAATTTCCAAGTTTTCAATTATGTTAAAGAAAAGAAATTGGGATATTGAAGTTTTCAATTCAATGTAATATGTAATTGGAGTAAACATACAATTCTATTTTGTGGATTCAAATGCACCACCTTCCTTGTTAAGCTATGTTAGTGGCAATCCATTTGACAAAACAATACACATTTCATTGTATTCAAGAAACGTAATTATATCCTTGTTATATGATGCATTGCAAAACATAAACTGAAAAAAAAAAAATGTATACATCTCCTTGCATTAGCATGTACATGTAAAGAAACATGGTGAAAATAAAGAAAAAAAGAAAAATACATATATATTTATAGGGGAACAATGTTGTCAAAGAAAAGACCAGCACTTAGAAATTTTTGGCAAAAAAAAAAAACATACTCCTAGGAGCAAAATAGCTCTCTGGAAATTGTATGGGGACAAAATTTAATTTCATAAGATTACAGAGTATATTCTCTTTTTGATTCTCCTTTTGATAAAAGATGGGAGAGCTTTAAATAATAATAAAAGAAAAGAGTTTCGTTTAAACCTTTAAAGAAACAAAACCACCTAATTATCTTTTGGTCATAACTCTCTTATAGACGCACGACATCAATCCTCGTAGAATGAGTAAAATTTTTTTAATGCTATTAAAGCCTTGAGTATTTGAAACTCCAGCCAGTTAAGTGCACCAATAACATGTTGATCACGACATTATGATTGGCAGGCGTGGTAGTTAGAAGCTGTGTTGGGGAGGTGGGTGTACTATCCCATGCGAATCACAAAGTTTGTTTTAAGAGAAATTTTTTTTTTGGTCTCCTCCAATTGAGTGCCGGCAGTATGGTGGAGCCTTTTGCATGTCAACTTTGTGCATGGGGATTAACTCCCCTTCCCCTCCTGCCATCGAGCGTATAATGCTTACGCTGTAATTTGCTGTCACCAAGCTTCACAAGCAAGTGTATCTGCTTTTTTTTTACATCCCCGCTTTGTGCTTGCATTCTATGACCTACGCTGTATGTTGAGAGGGACAGAGTCTGTGTAGAGCAGACTAGGCAGTGGACCCTCACTCCTTGTGCAGAGTCTTTCTGATATGACGTTTGGGTGGGACGAGTTTGAGAGATGTCGAGGATGGGTAGTTTAGAAGTTATTTGGTATTTTGTTAGTAGCTAGGTTTGAGTTTTAAATAATTTAAATTGATAGTACCTCAGAGTTTAGTTAAGATAGAAATGTGTTTAAATTTAGGTCAATTTTAAATAGGCATTTTTGTTTAGTTCGAACGTTGGTGAGATAATTTTTAGAATAGTTTAACATATAACTGTGATATAGCTTAAGCTCTTTTTACATTTATTGATTTTGTATATTAGGATTAGACTTTAGTAAATTTAAGTACTCATGATGTAAATTGTTAGTTAATGGGTGATCTTAACTTGTTGATAGTTTAATTTGTATAGGTTAAGTCAGTATTTTTAATTGGCTAAGTTTGTATGTGATTGTTTAAATTAGACCTACGTAATGTTATTATTTTATTTTTTAATGTATTCCTTTTTAATAGTAAAATTAGTATTTAGTTAGATTGGTTAGTAGAGTGGTTTAGTAGTTAGTTAAAGATATTAATAATTTAATTTATTTATTTCTAAGATTAGTTTACTCTTTTTTTTTTATTGTTACATTTATTTAGTTTATTATAGATTTTTGTCCTTGTGGATTAAGATAAGTATAATGATGGTTGTAGATTCGTGGATAATGATATTTGGGTTATTTTATTGTTTAGTATATTTAGCTTAATTATGTTGATGCTATCCTTGGAAATATTTTTATTTCTATTATAATTATAGATCTTAATAAAAATGGATAGTTGTAGAAAATACCAGATTAATAGATTAAGTAATCTATTTTGTTCTATAGACTATAGAGGAAGGTGAAATGGTCATTAAAGTAGAGTATACTTGATTGTAAGAAAAAGGTTACTTTAGTTAACATGTCATCTTAATCAGGATTAATTAATTTTATAATAATAATGGAGCACCAAATCAATTGGTTAGTTGTTCATTGATTTTCTTTTATCGTTGATTAAAGTTATAGGTTGTAACATTATTGTAAGGTATATTCATTGATCAAAACGGCCTTTGATTGAGGTATAACTAATTGAATGAAGGATAATTGTTTAGAGGGTGTCTTGTTTTAGAATATTGTATGAAATTGTTTTAGATCATATAAATGGTCATGCAACCCGACCCTCCTTTAAATAATAATCTTGTCTTAATCAAAGTTGATGACTAATATTTACAACATTTAAATTAAATGATAATTAAGGTCTGTACTAAGATTTTAATAATGTAATCTTTTTAGAGTACCTTAAAATGATTAGTGTTAGAGCTTTTCATTAATGAAGTTGGTTCAATTAATTTAATTACTTAAATTTTTTTTTTTTTTGTGTGTGTGTGTGTTTTGCCCCTTACTTTTTGGGCATGACATTTTGGTATCAGAGCCTAGTTTCAACACTAGGAACCTAAAACCATTATGCTTCTAAACTTAACTAAAAACTTTAATTGTGTAAGATGCCTCCTGTTACACGGAGCAACTGACGAGGTAGAGGTCGTAGGGTGAGAGGTGGTAGAGCAAGACAGGAGGATGGACCTCCACCTCCACCACCACCTCCACCTCCACCACCACCGAACTCGAACCAGGATATTATAGATGCACTTCAGACTTTGATCAGTGTAGTTCAGCAGAGAGTAGTACCTGTAGTTCAGCCAGATCGGCAGATTCCAGTTGTGGAAGTAGAGGGATCCGGAGGAGGTGGACCCAGAGTCAGAGAGAGGACTAGGAGTCCCCCACCAAGGCAATTGGAAGGACAGGGTGAGCACGAGGAAGAGTCAATACACTAGAGAGGACCCCCACTTGACAGACCTCCTAGACATATAGGAGATGATATCAGGGAATTGATTCGACTCGGGCCACCATTATTTATCGGTTCCACTGAGGGGACAGTAGCAGAGGCATGGTTACAGAGCCTACATCGGTGCTTTGGATTACGTCCATATGGGAGTAATCTAAAGGCACGACTAGTAGTTCACCAGTTGAGAGGAGATGCCTCCAATTGGTGGCATCAGGAGGAGACCATTGGAGGAGTGAGCATGGATACCCTCACCTGGGAGTCATTCCTAGAGATGTTCAGGGAGAGGTACCTGTCTGAACACTTCAGGAAGAAGTAGATAGAGGAATTTCATTCACTACATCAGAGGGGTCTCATCGTGGCTCAGTATGAGAGCAGGTTTCTCGAGCTCCTTCCTTATGTCGATCGAGTACATGAAGGACGAGAAACTGCGAGTGCATCGGTTTATCATGGGCCTGAATTTATCACTTTAGGGTCCAGTTCGTATGGCCTTTCCTACCACCTTCAGACAGGTTGTTGAGATGACACTAGTGGCAGGGGACACTCGAGGTAGACAGGAGTCACGAAATCGGTCTCAGAACCGAAACTCTACCTAGTAGAAACCCCCTTGGAAAGGGAATCAGAACTACACAATAGGGTCCTCTAAAGGCCAACAGTCTCAGCAGCAGAAACCCTCATAGCGTTATCAGGGCTCCAAGCCCAAGCAGTGGCACTCACAGGGTCCGAGGCAGGATTAGAAAGTATAGGTCCCACAGTCGCAGCCAACAAAGACTCAACAATCTTCTAGGGGTGGATTCAGTGGATCTAGCAGGTCAGGAGGCCCACAATAGTTTGGATCACATGAAGCCCGATCCTATACACAAGGTCTATGTTACAATTGTGGTGGAATGGGGCATATTGCTAGAGAGTGTTCTCAGGGACAATCCTCTAGTGGTCAGAGAGGGGCATTTTTAGAGCTGACAATTGGTGACGTAGGCAGATCCCATAGAGTTTTTGCAGTGGTTGACAACTGCCAGGCCGAGCATCAGGCCACAGTTATTGAGGCTACAGGTAGTATACGAGGTAGCATGGTTACTATTTTATTTGATTATGGAGCTACTGATTCTTTTATATCCCCTTTCATTATGGAGCATTGCGAGCTAGTGGCAGTTAGTCAAGATGTCAGCTGGGAGGTAGAGTTAGCCTTAGGAGCCAGAGTGTTAGTTAGTTCCATGGTGCATAGTTGCCCGATTCAGATTGGAGACATGTCCATGATGTCTGATCTACGTATTACCCCTCTAGGTTCTTATGATGTTTTTCTTGGCATGGATTGGCTGTATGCCCACAACACCAAGATGGATTGTCGACAAAAGAAAGTGGAATGTGTGGATGAGTATGGTATCTCTAGAGTGATCCTTGGGGTTAAGAGACCCATATCCCTTCGTATGATTTCCACTATGCAGCTTAGACGGTGCATGCAAAAAGGATGTCAGTTGTTCGCTATCACCATCAGTGGTAGGGAGGAAGATCTAGAGGGGGAGCCATCCCTTGATGATTTTCCTATTTTACAGGAGTTTGTAGATGTTTTTCCTTCAGAGCTTCCTGGTAGGCCTCCACCTAGAGTAGTGGATTTTTACATTGATCTTGTGCCAGGAGCAGAGCCAGTGTTGAGAGCACCGTACAAGATGACTACTCATGAGCTTAGTGAACTTAAGATTAAGTTGAAGGAACTCTTAGAGAAGGGGCATATTCAACCTAGTGTGTCACCTTGGGGTGCACCAGTGATCTTCGTTAAGAAGAAGGATAGATCACTTAGGTTGTGTATCGATTATTGGCAATTGAACAAAGTAACCATCAAGAACCGATACCGTCTTCCTAGGATTGATGACCTCTTTGACCAGTTGCAGGGTGCTCGAGTATTTTCAAAGATTGATCTCAAGTCAGGTTATCATCAGTTGAGGATTGTGGATAGTGATATTCCTAAGACTGCATTTCATACTAGGTATGGTCACTACGAGTTCACCATGGTACCATTTGGCCTCATGAATGCTTCGACTGTATTCATGAGCCTCATGAATGGAGTATTTTGTACCTTTTTGGATAAGTTTGTGGTTGTCTTCTTGGATGACATCTTGATATATTCTCATGATGAGAAGGAGCACAAAGAGCACTTGAGACAGGTATTGTAGAAATTGAGGGAGAAACAATTGTTTGGCAGCTTGTCGAAGTGTGCATTCTTTAGACCGAAGATATGTTATTTGGGTCATGTCATATCAGGCGATGGTGTCTCAGTGGACCCATCGAAGATTAGGGCTAGCATGGATTGGCCGACACCCACCAGTGTCACTGAGGTGAGGAGCTTTATGGGTCTAGCAGGATATTATCGATGCTTCATTGCAAGATTCTCTAGATTGGCACATCCCATTACATCTCTTCAGAGGAAGGAAAAGAAGTATGAGTGGATAGAGAAGTGTGATAGAGCTTTTCAAGAGCTCAAGAGAGCCCTCACAAGTGCACCGATTCTTGCAGTACCAGACCCATCCGCGAACTTCATGGTGTACATTGATGCATCTTTGGATGGTATAGGGCTAGTCCTTATGCAAGATGGCCGACCCATTTCCTTTGAGTCTAGGAAGTTGAAGACTCGTGAACTCAACTACCCTACTCACGACCTAGAGCTTGTGACAGTAGTTCATGCCTTAGTGAGGTGGCGACACTTTCTACTAGGTCATAGATTTGAGCTTCATTCAGACCATCAGAGCTTACAGTACATATTCACATAGCCGAACCTTAATGCTAGGCAGAGAAGGTGGATGGAGTTCCTTTGTGAGTATGATTTTGATATTCATTACATCAAGGGGAAGGAGAATGTAGTTGCAGATGCCTTAAGTAGAAGGCACCATGAGTTATCATCTATGACTACTTGTACTGATTTGAGGGAGAGGATTCTTCAGCACTTGCCAACGGATGAGCTTTATGCAGAGGCTAGTCAAGTGGTGTGTTCTCAGAGACCCTTAGAAGGGAAGTATTCAGAGTATTCCTTGGAGTCCGATGGACTCTTACGCCATAGAGGACATATGTATGTACCTTCCACTAGGGGATTGCGTGAGTTCATTATACTTGAGGCTCATAGAGCACCTTATGCAGCGCACCCCGGTGTTAAGAAGTTACATGCAGATTTGAGATAGTTATAATTGGCCAGGAATGAGAGTGCAAATTGCTAACATAGTTGCGAGATGCCTCGAGTGTCAGAGCGTGAAGGCAGAGCATCGACATCCCGGTGGGCTCCTTCAGCCTCACAAGATTGCAGAGTGGAAGTGGGATGTTATATCTATGGACTTTATTGTTGGCCTCCCCTTGTCGTCTCATCGCCATGATGCCATTTTGGTGATAGTTGACACGTTTACCAAGGTTGCCCACTTCTCTCCCATGTGTACTACATATACAGCACGGAACATAGCGCATGTGTTTCTATGGGATATTGTTAGACTTCATGGTGTTCCCTATAAGATCATCTCCGATAGGGACTCATTGTTCACCTCTTCTTTTTGGAGAGAGTTGCAGCTGGCATTGGACACTAGGCTCAATTTTAGTACAGCGTACCATCCTTAGACTGATGGGAAAACCGAGCGAGTGAATCAAGTTTTGGAGGACATGTTGTGTGTGTACGTGATGGACCATCAGGTCAAGTGGGAGGAATACCTACATCTTGTTGAGTTTGCCTATAACAATGTTCACCATTCTTCCATAGGTATGCTGCCTTATGAGGCCTTGTATGGAAGACCTTGCAGGATTCCGTTGAGGTGGGACAGGATCGAGGATCGAGTATCTATTGGCCCTCAGTTGGTTAAGGAGATGGAGCAGCAGGTGACTCTGATTATAACACCTGAGAGAGGCACATGATCGATAGAAGAAGTATGCAGATGCGAAGAGGATAAATCAAGAGTATCAGGTTGGCAATAGATTTTTCTTGAGGGTGCGGCCACATAAGAGTCTGATTCGATTCAAAAAGAGCTCTAAGTTGGCACCTCGGTTTGTTGGACCATTCGAGATCCTAGAGAGGATAGGACCAGTTGCCTACCATTTAGCCCTGCCACCTAGCCTGTCACGCATCCATGATGTGTTTCACATTTTCGTACTTAGAGGATAAATTTATGACGAGTCTCATATTATAGATTGGGATGCTTTGCAGGTGGAGTTGGATGGCCAGTTAGCGTTACAACCCATTCGTATTATTGCCCGATGAACCCTAGCACTTCGAGGTCGAGAGCTGGACCAGGTTAGGGTCCAGTGGGATTGCTATGATGAGGTTATAGCTTCTTGGGAGGATGCAACACATATCCGATCACAGTACCCTTATCTTTTTGATGAACTCCAGGAGGAAGTTCATGCCTAGTGGGGGAGGATGTGAGGCCTCGCCCCGACCCATCCTAGCACCAATGATACATTGTTATTTTGATACTCATGCTTTGTTATGTTAGAACATTATTGGATACATTGAAAATTTTTATGCTATTTTACGATGTGTGATGCTTTACTTCAGTTACCTGATTTTGTCATTTAATGCTTATAAATATGTATAATGATGAAGAAAATGTATGCAACACTAACACTTTTGGTTATACAAGTCGAAGGGTTAGAAATATGAGTAGAATTAAATAAACAACTATTTATTAAGAAATGGATGCTTTAATTTATATAATTTCTCTAATATGTAATTCACATTATGCATGTAGTTTTTGGACCTATTGATGTATGCAATGAGTGTGCAGGAAAATTAGCCGAGACAACTCAACGAAAAAGCGAAGCTAAATTACTTGTTAATTTTGTGCTAACCTTGTATTGTAATTCTTTAAAGGTTGTAATTTGATCTTACTATTCTCCTAACTTTTAATTGTCCTAATACGTCTTTAAAGGCTTAGGAACATTAAATTTAAGTACCCCTATGGGTAAGGGTATGGGTGGGGGTACTTTCCAACCCTTTAGCCTCCTAAGTTGACTCTTAGGGTCACTCAAAAACCCTATTTTAGGTTGACTTCGAAAATGGGTTGTTCTTTACTGGGGTTAGTGAAACCAAACCTCCACCTCGAGTACTTGCAGCCTAGTGGAGTTAAGAACCATACTTAGAGGCATTTTGGGAGTAATTTTATTTTTGTCACCCAATCCTCTAGTTTTGGAGGAAGTCTTTAAGATTGAAGGAAGAAAGGGAAGCTCTTCTCAAACCACCATTGCCATAACTCTTCTATGAAGGTAGGAGTTCTTCACTCCTTGGATGGTTCTTTATGTGTGTTCATGTTTTGAATCTTGCTGGAATCATGTTGGAGACATTGTGTAGTTATGCATATCTTTCTTGTGTGTTGGGGGTGGATTTGGGAGGGATTTTATCTTGGTTTCTTTTGATGTTATTCATATGCCTTCTTGATGTTTTTTTTTGTTTTTGAGAGGTTTTCATGGGGATGTTTTTGGCAACACTCACCCTTGGATAGGGAAGAAGTGGCCATGTTTGGGGAAAGGGCCTTAGTTGGACCTCAATAGTGTAGAGTCTCCTCTCATGGTGAGAGGAGGGAGAAAGGGTAGGGTGTATGGGCCCCTACTTGTCATCCCATACCTTGTTGTTATTGAGAATTCTTGAATGTGGAAAAGAATGAAAATCCTTGTGGATATAGCCTCGAAAGGGCCTTGTGAAAGAATAGAAGTTCTTGAAGTGTTAGCCCCGAAAGGGCTATGTGATGGTATGGTGATTGACTTCTCCTATTGAGAAAATCCACCTTTCCCCTATATTGGTTCATTGTTGGACCTATTGTGCAACCGGGTGGGAATGCATGTTTAATTTTCTTATCTCCTTGTGTTGCTTAACTCCATGTTGGTTCTTGTCTCTTTCATGTTTTCCCTTGATGCAATGAGACATTTGATAAAAGATTTCTTGTGAAAGCCTTGAAGAAAACTCAATGAATTGTAATATTATGTAAGTTGTAATTGAATTTGATGTAGTGGCAAAGACATTGGGTTTTCTTACTGGTTCTTTCCCAATGGAACCTTGAACCAGGATGAATAATAGAGAAAGAAAAAGATTACAAAAACCTCCTTGTATTGCTCTGATGTGATTTCAAATTTTGCATATGTTGTGAGAAAATAGATTGATAGATAATGTTTTTGAATTATGAATTTCCAAGTTTTCAATTATGTTAAAGAAAAGAAATTGGGATGTTGAAGTTTTCAATTCAATGTAATATGTAATTGGAGTAAACATACAATTCTATTTTGTGGATTCAAATGCACCACCTTCCTTGTTAAGCTATGTTAGTGGCAATCCATTTGACAAAACAATACACATTTCATTGTATTCAAGAAATGTAATTATATCCTTGTTATATGATGCATTGCAAAACATAAACTAAAAAAAAATAAAAATGTATACATCTCCTTGCATTAGCATGTACATGTAAAGAAACATGGTGAAAATAAAGAAAAAAAGAAAAATACATATATATTTATAGGGGAACAATGTTGTCAAAGAAAAGACCAACACTTAGAAATTTTTGGCAAAAAAAAAAAAAAAAAAACTCCCAGGAGCAAAATAGCTCTCTGGAAATTGTATGGGGACAGAATTTAATTTCATAAGATTACTGAGTATATTCTCTGTTAGATTCTCCTTTTGATAAAAGATGAGAGAGCTTTAAATAATAATAAAAGAAAAGAGTTTCGTTTAAACCTTTAAAGAAACAAAACCACCTAATTATCTTTTGGTCATAACTCTCTTGTAGACACACGACATCAATCCTGGTAGAATGAGTAAAAAGAATTTAATGCTATTAAAGCCTTGAGTATTCGAAACTCTAGCCAGTTAAGTGCACCAATAACATGTTGATCATGACATCATGATTGGGAGGCGTGGTAGTTAGAAGCTGTGCTGGGGGGGCGGGTGTACTATCCCATGCGAATCACAACGTTTATTTTAAGAGAAAAATAAACTTTCGGTCTGCTCCAATTGAGTGCCCGTAGTATGGTGGAGCCTTTTGCATGTCAACTTTGTGCATGGGGATTAACTCCCCTTCCCCTCCTGCCATCGAGCGTATAGTGCCTACGCTGTAATTCGCTGTCACCGAGCTTCACAAGCAAGTGTATCCGCTTTTTTTTTTTTACATCCCCGCTCTGTGCTTGCATTCTATGACCTATGCTGTATGTTGAGAGGGACAAGGTCTGCGTAGAGCAGACTGGGCAGTGAACCCTCACTCCTTGTGCAGAGTCTTTTTGATATGACGTTTGGGTGGGATGAGTTTGAGAGATGTCGAGGATGGGTAGTTTAGAAGTTATTTGGTATTTTTTTAGTAGCTAGGTTTGAGTTTTAAATAATTTAAATTGATAGTACCTCAACATTTAGTTAAGATAGAAATGTGTTTAAATTTAGGTCAATTTTAAATAGGCATTTTTGTTTAGTTCGAACGTTGGTGAGATATTTTTTAGAATAGTTTAACGTATAACTGTGGTATAGCTTAAGCTCTTTTTACATTTATTGATTTTGTATATTAGGATTAGACTTTAGTAAATTTAAGTACTCATGATGTAAATTGTTAGTTAATGGGTGATCTTAACTTGTTGATAATGTAATTTGTATAGGTTAAGTCAGTATTTTTAATTGGCTAAGTTTGTATGTGATTGTTTAAATTAGACCTACGTAATGTTATTATTTTATTTTGTAATGTATTCCTTTTTAATAGTAAAATTAGTATTTAGTTAGATTGGTTAGTAGAGTGGTTTAGTAGTTAGTTAAAGATATTAATAATTTAATTTATTTATTTCTAAGATTAGTTTACTCTTTTTTTTTTATTGTTACATTTATTTAGTTTATTATAGATTTTTGTCCTTATGGATTAAGATAAGTATAATGATGGTTGTAGATTCGTGGATAATGATATTTGGGTTATTTTATTGTTTAGTATATTTAGCTTAATTATGTTGATGCTATCCTTGGAAATATTTTTATTTCTATTATAATTATAGATCTTAATAAAAATGGATAGTTGTAGAAAATACCAGATTAATAGATTAAGTAATCTATTTTGTTCTATAGACTATAGAGTAAGGTGAAATGGTCATTAAAGTAGAGTATACTTGATTGTAAGAAAAAGGTTACTTTAGTTAACATGTCATCTTAATCAGGATTAATTAATTTTATAATAATAATGGAGCACCAAATCAATTGGTTAGTTGTTCATTGATTTTCTTTTATCGTTGATTAAAGTTATAGGTTGTAACATTATTGTAAGGTATATTCATTGATCAAAATGACCTTTGATTGAGGTATAACTAATTGAATGAAGGATAATTGTTTAGAGGGTGTCTTGTTTTAGAATATTGTATGAAATTGTTTTAGATCATATAAATGGTCATGCAACCCGACCCTCCTTTAAATAATAATCTTGTCTTAATTGAAGTTGATGACTAATATTTACAACATTCAAATTAAATGATAATTAAGGTCTATACTAAGATTTTAATAATGTAATCTTTTTAGAGTACCTTAAAATGATTAGTGTTAGAGCTTTTTATTAATGAAGTTGGTTCAATTAATTTAATTACTTAAATTTTTTTTTTTTTGTGTGTGTGTGTTTTGCCCCTTACTTTTTGGACATGACATTTTGGTATCAGAGCCTAGTTTCAACACTAGGAACCTAAAACCATTATGCTTCTAAACTTAACTAAAAACTTTAATTGTATAGGATGCCTCCTGTTACACGAAGCAATCGATGAGGTAGAGGTCGTAGGGTGAGAGGTGGTAGAGCAAGACAAGAGGATGGACATCCACCTCCACCACCACCTCCACCTGCACCACCACCGAACCTAAACCAGGAAATTATAGATGCACTTCAAACTTTGATTGGTGTAGTTCAGCAGAGAGTAGTACCCGTAGTTCAACCAGGTCAACAAATTCCAGTTGTGGAAGTAGAGGGACCCAGAGGAGGTAGACCCAGTGTCAGAGAGAGGACTAGGAGTCCCCCACCGAGGCAATTGGAAGGATAGGGTGAGCACGAGGAAGAGTCAATACACTAGAGAGGACCCCCACTTGACAGACCTCCTAGACATATAGGAGATGATATCAGGGAATTGATTCGACTCGGGACACCATTATTTACCGATTCCATTGAGGGGACAGTAGCAGAGGCATGGTTGCAGAGCCTACAGTGGTGCTTTGAATTACGTCTATATGGGAGTAATCTAAAGGCATGACTAGCAGTTCATCAGTTGAGAGGAGATGCCTCCAATTGGTGGCATCAGGAGGAGACCATTGGAGGAGTGAGCATGGATACCCTCACCTGGGAGTCATTCCTAGAGAGGTTCAGAGAGAGGTACCTGTCTGAGCACTTCAGACAGAAGCAGATAGAGGAATTTCATTCACTACATCAGAGGGGTCTCACTGTGGCTCAGTATGAGAGCAGGTTTCTCGAGCTCCTTCCTTATGTCGAGTACGTGAAGGAGGAGAAATTGCGAGTGCATCAGTTTATCATGGGCCTGAATTTCTCACTTTAGGGTCCAGTTTGTATGGCCTTTCCTACCACCTTCAGATAGGTTGTTGACATGGCACTAGTGGCAGAGGACACTCGAGGTAGACATGAGTCAGGAGATCGGTCTTAGAACCGAAACTCTACCCAGCAAAAACCCCCTTGGAAAGGGAATCAAAACTACATAATAGGGTCCTTTAAAGGCCAACAGTCTCAGCAGCAGAAACACTCACAGGGTTATCAGGGCTCCAAGCCCAAGCAGTGGCACTCACAGGGTCTCAGGTAGGATCAAAAAGTACAGGCCCCACAGTTGTAGCCAGCGAAGACTCAACAGTCTTCTAGGGGTGGATTCAGTGGATCTAGCAGGTCAGGAGGCCCACAACAGTCTGGATCACAGGGTGCTCGATCCTATACATGAGGTCCATGTTACAATTGTGGTGGTATGGGGCATATTGATAGAGAGTGTTCTCAGGGACAGTCCTCTAGTGGTCAGAGAGGGGCATTTTCAGAGCCGATAGTTGGTGATGTAGGCAGATCCCATAGAGTTTTGCAGCGGTTGACAACCGCCAGGCCGAGCATCAGGCCACAGTTATTGAGGCTACAGGTAGTATACGAGGTAGCATGGTTACTATTTTATTTGATTATGGAGCTACTAATTATTTTATATCCCCTTTCATTATGGAGTTTTGCGGGCTAGTGGTAGTTAGTCAGGATGTCAGCTGGGAGGTAGAGTGAGCCTCAGGAGCCAGAGTGTTAGTTAGTTCCATGGTGAATATTTTCCCGATTCAGATTGGAGACATGTCCATGATGTCTGATCTATGTATTACCCCTCTAGGTTCTTATGATGTTGTTCTTGGCATGGATTGGCTGTATGCCCACAGCGCCAAGATGGATTGTCGACAAAAGAAAGTGGAATGTGTGGATGAGTATGGTATCTCTAGAGTGATCCTTGGGGTTAAGAGACCCATATCCCTTCAAATGATTTCTGCTATGCAGCTTAGAGGGTGCATGCGAAAAGGATGTCAGTTGTTCACTATCACCATCGGTGATAGGGAGGAAGATCTAGAGGGGGAGCCATCCCTTGATGATTTTCCTATTTTGCAAGAGTTTGCAGATGTTTTTCCTTCAGAGCTCCCTGGTAGGCCTCCACCTAGAGCAGTGGATTTTCACATTGATCAATTAATATGTGTTTGGAATCATCGGGTTCTAGACACATAAGGAGTGTTTCATCAAGACCTCTCCTAAAGAAGTCATCGAAATGACATACAATGATGCATTGCAGGTTAGGTGGCATTTTTTTGTTTTGGGTTAGATTGTCCTGAATTGTTTGGTCATGTACGTAAGAATAGATATAATGGTAGCGAGATGAATCGTGTGCTATAATAGAACATATCATCTAGGATTTAGGTAAATTATAAGCAAGGTAGGGTAATGTCTCGACTAGGAATTCATGTTGAAAATCATTCTCAAACATTTGTAGCATAGAAGTGAGATAACCATTGCATCAGTCACCTTATTTTCTGCCAAAGGAACTTGTTGAAAAGTGACATGAGAAAAGTATTTTTTTAAATCACCAACCATTCATTTCTAAGGTGTCAAATTCTCATTCTTTTTTTCATATATATCATTGACTTGATTGATTACGAGTTGTGAATCATCAAAGATATTCAATTCATCTACTCTCCATTCAATTGCAATCTTCATGCCATTGATTAAGGCTTCATATTCTATAATATTATTTGTACAAGGAAATAGAATCTTGTACGCCTTAGGAAATAAATATTTTTGTGGTGTTATGAATAAGAGCCCAACATCGGATCCATTTTGTGTGAAGGAACTGTCAAAGAACATCACCCATGTTTGATGTGTTAGCATTAAAATAGATTCATTAGGGAATTCAATATTCAGTGGTAGAAGACTTTGCATTGGTGCTTCTACTAATTGATCAACAATCACCTATCCTTTGATAGCCTTTCTCTCATCATATGTAATATCAAACTCACTGAGTATCATGACCCATTTAACTAACCTTCATGTTAGAGTTTTCTTGCTTATAAGTAAATACTTGAATGGATCAATTTTGGCAACTAGTCACGTAGTGTGAGAAAGCATGTAGTGCCTTAACTTTTGAGAAGAAAAGATATCCACCAAGCAAGCTTTTTCAATAATGCTATAGTTCATTTCATAAGAAATCAACATGTAACTGAGATAGTAGATAGCTCGTTCTTTATTGTTATTTTCCTCCCGAGCTAGAAAGATACCAAGAGATGACTTTTTTGCTGAGATATACAAAATGAGAGGCTTCCCATAAATAGGAGGCATCAAGATCAGTTAATTAGCAAGATATTATTTTATTTGTGTTAAACTCTGATCACAATCTTTGTTCGAATCATATTTTATACCTTTATGCAGAGTCTCAGTGAAATGATGTGACCTATCTGCCAACTATGATATGAATCTATGAATGGGTTGAAGTCTTCCTTGCAATCCCCTCATTTGACTAATATTACAAGGTGGAGGCATTTCCATTATTGCTTGAATTTTTTTTTGGATCCACCTCGATTCCTTTTGTAGAGATAATATAGCCAAGTAACTTCCCAAATGTGACAGCAAATGAACATTTCTTGGGATTTAATCAAAGACTAAATTTCACCATACAATTTAAGATTGGTCCCAAATCTTGAAGATGAGTGTTGTGTTGTGTACTCTTGACCAAGTTGTCATCGACATAGTCCTCCATCATTTTATGCATCATTTCATGAAAGATTGTTGTAACTATCCTTTGATATGTGGCACCAACATTTTTAAGACCAAATGGCATCACATTCCAACAAAAGGTACCCCATGCACAAGTGAAAGTAGTTTTATCCTGGTCTTCTGGTAAAATTTTAATTTGATTATAACAAGAAAAATCATCCATGAGTGTGTACATTTTATATCCTGCTGTCATATCCACTATCATATCAATATTGGGTAGTGGAAAGTCATCCTTTGGATATGCTAAGTTTAGATCTCAAAAATATGTACAAACTCATATAGACTTATCATGTTTGGAGACTAGACAATGTTTAAGATCCATTCAGCATAATCAGTAATACAGATGAAACCAATTTTTAAAAGCTTTTCTAGTTCAACTTTAACAAGTAATGCCACATGAGGATGCATTTTCCTGATCTTTTGTTTGACAGGTTTTACTCCTAGTGCAATAGATAAATGATGCATTATGAGATCAGGATCTAAGCTTGGCATATCTAAGTAAGTCCATGCAAATTAATCTTTTTTTCTTGAAAGAAGGTAATAAATTCATCTTTTTCTTTTGTAGATAAAGATTGTACAATGAGTATCATATGAGGATGTTCTACAATTACCAAATTGATTGGTTGTGTTGGCTCTATCAACATTGATGATCTCTCTTGAAAATGACTTGGAAGTGCATCAAATATCTCATCCCCAGACACCTCAGAGAGGTTTTCACCTTTGGATAGATCTTTTGTTTTTACTATTTTGGGTTATGATAATGACACAATGTGGTTTTCACCATCAGACCATCTATTTCTTTTTCTTTTAATTGTGTGATTGAGATATTTGATATCAACTTTAGTCATATTGATACTCTATACACTGGTGGAGGATGTTACTAGTTCAAAAATGTGTAAATAATAGGCAAGAGAATAGTCATTCTTGAATATAGGGACTTCACTAGATGTAGTATTGGAATTTCAATCTATTAACTCAGGATAAGTGAGTTAGAGAGATGTGGCAAGGTCGATGGAATTCACAATTTAATCATCATTCTTAGACAAGTAATTTGAGACCTACAGTGATTTTTTCCAAAGGTGTATTCGAATGCCTTTAAGTTCTAATGACATTAATTGAAGACTCATTGACACTAGTAGGATGAGACTTATACAACCAAACCCTAGATTGTTCACCTATTTCAAGCTAATTTTCAAATGGATAAACATGATCTAAATCCTTGTGTGAGGTTGCCTCTGAGAGAGAATCAAGTTTATACTCTTGAGAATTTGTGCTACATGGAGTCAGATTGTAGAATTCCCCAACAATGATGGGAACCCATTCTCTACTTTCATTATCATCTTAATTTTTACAAAGTTATTCAACAACTACAACATGACTAGACTCTCCTTGTTCCTATTGAATACAAGGAGTATTAGTACTATTTATAGAAGAATCACTATCAACATCCATAGTACTAACACGTGGTTTAAAGTCATCTAGTTCTACGAACAACTTAGCACAATCTAAAGGAATTAGATAAGGAAATGTATCCTCATCATGAGAGTTGTCATCATGATTATCTGATTTAGTTTGTGACTTGCATTCAAAGAAACTCTCAAATTTTGGTATGAATTTATTGATCCCTAGATGAAAGGGAACCTTCTTGAAACCTAGGCCTATTGTATCCTGAGACCTTCTAGATATTTCTTTGATAGGATAAATCAAGCCATTTTTGTCACATCCAATTGGACCATTTCCTTTGTAACCAAACTGTTTCATTAGCTTAAGACTTGGACCATACTTTTCGGGAGTAATCTCATCAGACTATTTTGTGAGATCAGCTAGAATTTCCTCTTTTTATAGTCATGAAACGATGGCTCTATTTTCATCTTCCTCTTCCAGAGGTATAGTATCTTTGATGAAGGCACTGTTGAATTTAGTTTGAGGTGATAACACAAAAGGTCTCTTCACTTCAGATGGTCTTCCTTAATGACGAGGAGACTTAGGAAGAGATGTAAAAGATAGAATAGGTTCAATGTGATACTCGCCCATCCTAGTTTGTGTCAACTTGAGTGACCTCTTCAGTTCTTTTGCATTAAAACAAACAAATTGTTTGAGTAGGTTTGAATTTTTTGTTTGACAAACGAATCTTTGACTGAACATCCTATAGTCAAACCATTAGTATTGTTTGTATGTTTTTATCAAGGTGTCTTTGATAATCAATTTTCAAACCATTGTCAAGCTACTTCAAAAATAAAAAATCACAAATAAATTCTTTAGAAACAAGTGTTAGATCAAAGACATTTTTGAAGAACAAAATTGAAAATTGCAAGTTTGCCTTTACTAGTGTCAAATTTTGCGTGAGACTCTGCAAGGTTCTACACAAGGAAGTACTATGTGCTGCATGAGAAATTGCTTTCTTTGTGTGAGCATACACTTTTTCGCTTGAGAAAGTAAAAAAGTAATGTGAAGATTCAGTTTCTTTGCACGAGGATTAATATTATTGCATGAGAATTCTCTAAACTATATAGACAAAAATGTCAAGATGTCAAAAAATAATTAAAAGTTGAGGCCAAAAAATTGATTTTTCTGCCCCACAGTGGGCACTAGAAATATAAGTGTTAATTATAGGCCTCTAAATCCACACACACTTCAACATGATCTTTACATGTCCGAAACATCCCAAAATGAACATGGGATTGTCCATTCAGTATAACTAAACAAATCAATCTATTGCTTTGTAACTAGACGGGGGTTTTCTATTCACTCTCATAATTGAGAGATTACCAAACTACTACAAAGGATTTTAAAGCATGAAAATGCAATGTAATCTATGTTTTTGATGTTTTTTAAATGCAAAGATACAAAGATTAATCTAGATGAAATTGAAATTAGTCTAAGAACAATGGAAAGTAAGAACTAGATGAATGCATTTTAGTCTAAATGATTAGCATATGGAACCGAGAGAAAATTATAATTCAAGGCACTTGAGTGATCAAATTAGCATTATTTTGATACTTTTCATGTGCATCCTCTAAAATGAGAGATTGAAGGTCTCTTATATAGAATCCAAGAATTTGATCAACGGTCAAGATCGATGTGAGTGTACAGTTCTGATTGAAGATAAGATTGAGTCCTCCATTTTTGATAGAGTTGAATGAGAGGAAATAGGAGATAATAATGATCCATTCAAATGTGTGCTCATTATTATATTTTCTAAATAATTAATTAATTTGTTTCAAGAATTATGAGTACATATTTAAATGAATCAATATTATCAATTCCTTTTTCATGTGAGATTAAATAGGAAAGGATATTGATACATTAAAAAATGTGGTCATAATTAGAAATTCTAATTAAATAAATAATTAGTTTCAATAAGCATGACATATATTTAATTAAGCCAAAGTATTTTAGTTCCTTCTTAATGTGTATTAGCTAAAGGGGTAGATTAAATTAAATCAAAGTACTTAGGAATTATAATTAAATTAAAAGGTTTAATTTAGCTAATAATATTTAGGAATTGAGTAAAGTAAGTGATTAATACAGATTAATGATTTTCTACATTTGACACTTAGGTCAAGTAGAGATTATCAAAATTAGAATTACCTAGTACAATAGGACTTAAGTAAGATTGATAAACCAAAATTTGTTCCAAATACCAATGTTCCAATTTAGGGCTATTACACACATGTGCATTATCTATTCGTACCAATCTGTACAGAGCCGTACAAAACAACTTTTCTCCACAAAATAGGTCTTTTCCTTCCTAAAATGCTGATTCTTCCATACAACTTGATGATCAATTATGAAGTGGACACAATGAGACTTAAATAACTTCATCCAATCAGTTCAAACCAACTTTTGATGGTTATGACCGTTGGGAGGCCAAAAAGACATTTTTGACAACTTTTCCAAAATTACATTTTTGCATATTTATAATTTCTTATCAAATATGATAACTTTTGCATTTTTGATCCCAATGGACACCAAATGATCACAAACCTTTAGGAATGGTAGGAGATGCATGTCTAAGGTGAAACAAACATGTTTTCCATTATTGAACACCAAAACACTCAAAAACCAAGAATTAGGTGTTTAATGACAAAGTCAAAAAACTAGTGAAATAAAACATATTTAAAAATTTACATATTGAAGAAGAATTACGAATGAATTGACACAAAGGAGGATATAAATAAAGAGCATTATAAGTGGACAAATTTTCATTGATTATAATATGGGTGAATTTGAGTGAGGTGACCAAATTTTTATTTCAAAACCATATGTGCAGATATAAACATTCAATACAACATGTCCAATATTTTTGTAGATATACACATTAATTAGACCACATTCTTCTTTCAAAACCATGTGTGCAGATATAAATATTAAGTAAAACATGTCCAATATTTTTGTAGATATACACATTAATTACACCAAATTTTTCTTTCAAAACCATATGTGCAGATATAAACATTAAGTACAACATGTCTACTAATTTTGCAGATATATTTTCCTATGAAGAAAGACCACGCTTGACAATATGAACCCATTACAAAATAATGAGACAATTGCTAGATTGTGGTCTCAGTTTTGAAGAAAAGTTGATAAATATAACAGCCCTTGCAAAAAGTGTAAGGGCTTAAATAATCGAAGAATTATAATCACAACAACCTAGAGTCATTGTAGGAAACATGCTCACATTAAAGGGGGCCATGATTTTCGTCGATTGGTGAATGTGGATTTCCAACTAGAGGAACATGGAGGTGTGAATATCCAAGCTAACGATAACACTCCCATAGAAGAAGATGCTATTGTGCCAGAGCATATGATTAAAGAAGATGGTGTTCGTGCAACTAATGAAGATGCTCATGATGATGGTACTAGTACAACTAAAAATGATGATGAATATGGTCTTGATATACCTATACTTGATAAGGCATATGAGCCACTAAACCAAGGCTCCCAAACAACTCTTCTCTCTAATATAGTATATCTGGTGAACTTGAAGGTTATGAATGGTTTATCCAATGTACTAATGTCACGTATGCTAAGGTATGCCATTTTTGTCATCTTCAATGTTAGCATATCATTACTATTCATTATATGAACAATTCATTTTTGTTATTGTAGGTTGATAGGTGAGTTTTTGTTACCACCATCAAATATTCTACCTCATTCCTATCGAGAATTATCTACTATTATGAATCAAATCGGAATGAAGTATCAGACAATACATGCATGCCCCAATGATCACATTCTATATAATAAACAACATGAATTTGTAACATAATTCTTTGATTGTCATATTAGTAGATATCGGTAAAATCAAATAACAAAAAGGTATCTCACAAGGTTCTTTGGTACATTCTCATTATTCTATGTCTTGAAAGATTATTTGAGTGCACTAGCTTGGCGCAATTTATGGATTACCATGCATGTAATAGAAGTCAAGATGACATTATGCAAATGCCTACTTAGGGTTTTGCATTTAAAGCGATAGAAAAAACATGGCCACACTTTAAAGAAGAACCTCATAATCTCAAGCTTGCATTAACAATGAACAATGTCAATCCATTTGTAGATATGGGATCTGTTTATTTAGTGTGGCCTATTTTTGTTATTAACAATAACATTCCTCCTTGGATGTCCACAAAGAGGGAGCACATAATGTTATTAATGATTGTACCATGTATTTTTTTAATTTAATAGTTATCTAAATTTATTTATAAATAATGCATCAAAATAGTCATAATAATTATGTAATATTTTTGTTCATTCAATTACTAGGTAAGTACCAAGTTAAAGATATGAACATGTATATTGAGCCCCTTATTGACAAGTTTTTGAAGTTATGGAATGAGATAACTATGTATGTCATCTCTAGACAATTAGGACAAAGATAATCTCAATTCTATGCAATGCTTGTATGGACAATACATGATGCCCCCAACTAACTCATTTTTGTAGTATGTTATATTATTAAGCTCACATATTTTGGTCTGTTATAGTGCTTACAAATTATTGTTTTATGTTTAAGTTGAATGTGATAATTATACATGATCTTTTATGTCTTTAGACAAAGGAAAAATTTGCATATCCAGTTTGTGGTTTGAAGATGAAATCTCGTCATTCAAAAAGTTTACTAAAGTATGTGTTCGATGAGTTTGGACACTTTTTCCACAATAATCACAAGTATCACATTATTGAAACACATATTTTTAATGAAAAATAAAAGACAACATCAAGGCCATGAAGAATGACACCTCATCTATGAAAATTGGAATACGATCGACTAAATTGCCAATGTAATGTCTAGTTTGTAGACCAAAATTTAAAATTTATATTTTGATATTGTCTTTTATTTAGTAATGATGTAATTGATTCTCATGAAGGTCATAAAGGAATTAATGAACAACTTCCTAGAGGAATAAAAAGTTATCCTACTCAATTTAGTAGATTACCATACTACAAGGATCTCCCAATCATGCATTTTTTTGATGCTATGCATATTGGAAAGAATGTAACATAAAACCTATGAAAAATATTGGATGGAAGGCATGATAGAGAAAAAAATACCAAAAATTGTAATGAAATTCATGAATCTAATCATACACTGAATTTTTTTATTGAATCAAACAATAATGGAGACCACATAAATACAAGTGCCCTTCTTTGGTTATTAATGGATCAACAAAGTGATGAATTAAAAGAAGTCATAAGAAAAAAACAATTTTCCACAAGATTTGTTGCAAATATAAGCAGTCATATATCAAAGAAAGGTGATTTTGGGCCATGGCTGAAAACACATGATTGACACACCTTCATCAAGGTAAGTCATGTTCTTTATTTACAATATATTTATAAAATTGCATGTATTGCCTATTGTATTATTTCATAATATATTGAAAATATAATTTTTTAATGATTACAATATGTTCTACCTCTATCCCTCTCACACTAGTTTGACAATAATATTAAACGAGTTATATATGATCTTGAAAAATACATGAGGTTAGAAGTGTTATTTCTTAGATTTGTTGGAGATATATTATATTTATGACTTACTTTACTTTTAATGTAATTTTTTTATTTTTTTATTTGAAATCTTGTTTATATGTTCTTGCATGTTGAATTTCTTTTAGGTGGTTATCATCTAAAAAATTGATTAAAAAGATATAAAATATTGGAAGAGAAAAATTTCACAGCTTATGTGTGAAATGCAAAAGTGTCTACCTTTAACTTTTTTCAATGCTCAAGAACACTACCTTATACATCAAGTTGAGAAGATTGAATTGTGTGGACCTATACAAACTAGGTCAATGTGGATGGTTAAGAGACACTTGAAATTTATGAAGGGCTTGGTTTGATAAAGAGAATATTATGAGGATTGTATGGTATACTAGACCATGGTGTACACTAGTGAATATCTTCCAAAATTTGCATCAAAGTTCTATGTAGATCACATATGGGATCCCAAATCCATTAGCGGATTTGACAGGGAGTACTTGGTGGGGAAAGGTAGATTGAGGAAAGTAAGAGATAATTAAATAATGTTATTGTAGTTAATTAATCCTTATCCATCATCAATATAAGTTGTTTCTAACTAGTCTAGTTGTTTTATTTATAGTTGGTCATGAGTGAGATTTACTACATTTTTATATTACAAAAAATATTGATTGGATGATAGTATGGATTCAACAGTCTCAAAAAAATGGTTGCTCATTAACATGGGACAATGTTGTATCATTGGTTAAAGAAGTTCATCATAATGGAGATTCCATAATTGATCTAACATATGACTTAAGAGATCTAATGGTACATAAAAAATTACTAATCAAAACCCATAAGTTTAATATCAACTTATAGATCGATGCAAATAATCTTAACATGTTTTAGTAATTGCAGATCAAACACCACAAATCTATGTACTACCATAGCCATACATTTCACATAAAGAAGTTAGAAAAAATGAAAAGAACTTGTGATTCTGAGATAAGTGTAGTCTTTGAGGTCACCAATATTTTGTCTAAAAATGACATGCATTTTCAACAATCTAAAAATTGATACTATGGCATTTTGGATGATATCCTTGAGTGCGACATTAATTCATTCAAATTAGTTCTATTTGTCGTCAAGTGGTATAGCCTATGACTGAATCAAAATGATCTAGGTAGGACTATTATTGAACATGATAGTGAATTTACAATGGTTAATATAAGGTCATTTGAGCCAGTTGGAGATGAGCTCTATGCTCTTCCAAGCAAATGTGAGCAAGTGTTTTACTAGTATCCACATAAATTGGGTTGGTCATTTCTTGCTAGACACGATCCAAGAGGAAGGCCAGTAAAGTATAATGTGATGGAAGAAGAAGATATTGAAGAATCAAAAGATGATGTAAATGATGATCATGAATGACTATTACCCAATGATGAAGAAGAAGAAGAAGAAGAAGAAGATTCTGGTGATACTGACAATGATGGTGATGATGTGATAATCATGTCATGCTTATGAAGATGATGATGATCAAGGAAATGATGGTTATGATGATGATGGTGATGCTAATGGTGATAAAGATGATGATGATGGTGATGAAGATGGTGGTGGTGACAATGATGATAAAAGTGACAAGTACAATGATGATGATGATGATGATGATGGCATGGATGAAGATGATGATCAATGAAATGTATGTCAATGTATGATCAATGTCAAGTATGGTGGGGTCATGATTTATTTATAGAAATTTATTTGACTTGTATGTATTTATAATTAAGTTATTTTGTGTTGAACTGTACTATCATGGAGTATATACAATGACATTGCATAGCTAGCACATATAAAGTAGAGGTAAGGAATTAAAAAATGAAAAATAATTTTGATGAATGCATCATGTAATTTTTACCTTCTATGTAATTTGTAGCATATATATCATGTAATTTTTTGGCTAACTTAAGATAAATGATTTACATATGCAGGATATTTAACGTCTTTGACCAAGATCTTGCACAGTCACATGGATCAACAGGTATAAATCAATAGACCCTATAGATACAATTTTTTATTTGCATATCTTTTCTTTACCATCAACATCAACTTTAGTCCTAATATGTCTCTCATTTTATGGATTGCAAGTATCACCAAATAAGTATTTGTCTGATCTGTCTTCCTCGAGTGAGGAAAATGTGAGAATATTGACTCCAATATACATTCTACTATTTTATTAACAATTTTTTGTGGTAAGTCTATTACTTTCATTTTTCTACTGATTGCTAAGAATTACTAATCTTTTTCATAGGGCAACATGGATACACCACAAGGCACAGGTGGGGATGTACCAACTCACACACCTTCAGTGAAGATAAATCTTAATTAGTGTAGTTATAAAAATTATATAGAAACAAATTTCATATTATTATGTTCTTTTCTTTATGTCTTTGGAGTTATTTTGATGGAATTTTACTAATATTGATGTCACAACTTGATACTTATTGATAGAGAAAAGTGAAAATGATAGCAAATCAAATACAATCTAAAACATAGGTTTTATTTATAGATGACATCATATGTAGTGCTAACCCTGTATTCATGGCCCATAAACTCATAAAAAAATATAGTTATGAAATTCTTAACATTTTTCTCTAGAGAAACATAATTGAGGAGACAAAGACACTGAAAGAAAAATTTATACTTAGAGTCAATTCTTTGAAGGTAAGCAGCAATTAATCTTAAGCAATAATAAAGTTCAATAGATATTTATATTTTATAGTATCTTATGGATCATGATCTAAAATATATTATGTTCTTCTTACAAGATTTTGTGACACTTGCGAGACCTCGTGGTCAATATGGTGAGGGTTGTAGCACACAACCTTCATGTAAGTAACACTTTCTCTTTAAAACATTATATTACTTAACTTTGATCTTTATCCATTCCAAATGAAAAAAAACAATGTTACAAATATCTTTGCTAACAATGTGGCTTGCTTCTTTAGACGTCCTTGAAAATCACGATTTGATTTAAGCTCCAAAATCATAAAACAACACCTATGAGAAGAAAGAATGCAATAGTTGTACACCACATTCCTACATAAAATTTTGGCACTACAATTATACAAAGATAACCATAGTATGCATATGCAAATTATTCTAGTGCACCAAAAAATTCAATGTGAGAATTATATCTTTATAGCCATAGAAACCAATCACAGCTACAACTTCCATCATTCCATACATATCATCTATATATGCAACCACAATAAGAAGCTATCCATTTCTCCCATAGAAACCAATCATTTCATACTGATATGATAAGAGAGTTGGATCTATTTCTCCAAATGAAAAAATTGGTAGATGAAGTTGATTGGTTACATGTGAAACAATATGAGCAATAACAAAATATTGTGGCCCTCTAGTGCAACATTGTTTATTTTCATCAACATTATAACATTTAACTTTGATTTTTAGATGCTTCTAGCTAGTATCCCATTTGATCTTTATCCATTGGAAATGTCTTTGCTAAAAATGTATTCTTCAACTCATGATGAAGTGCATACACCTTCTTCGGTCATCACTCTGATATTTTTGATTGCATTGTTGGCAACAAGGAGCTTGCATACATCTTCGACTATGCCAAGTACAACTGATAAAACCTTATTTTGCTATATTTTATAATGTGCTAATCATGCATTATTTTTTTTTGTTGGGTATATTTTATACTCATGTACCTATTTTATGCACTAATAGATACACCGTTAGTTGATAGAACAACACAGACCGGTACTACTAAAACTGAACCATTTCCTGGAGCAGCCTATGTGACTAGTATTGGTTCATTTATGGGGACATTGTTGCTAGACAAGAAAACTATGTTTCTATTAAAATTACCAAAGCTTCGAGGTGCTTTAATTTTTTAAATTAGTTATAGTGTAATTATAGTTTACTTATGCATAATTCATTTTGGACTAATAATCCCATTATGTTTTTGTAAAAAATGATGTTTTCTATGATCATCTTTTTGAAATAGCATTGAAGCTATTTGAACCCACCATATGTAAAAGGTATGTAGTTTCTGATGGGGAAACAACCCAACAATAGAATGGACACAATAAAAAAAGGGAAATTATATTAAATGAGAAAATAAGCTAGTAAAAACAGTGCAGAGAAAATAAACTTCAAAACATGCCCTATGGGCTTATAATAGCATAAATCTGGAGAATATTTCTCCTTTTAGCACCTCCTCTCAAGCTCCAATCCGAACTGCCTTTTACAATGCCAGAAATCTCCTTAAATAGACCCCAGAGGGTTAAGGACTAGGAGTACATTCTAGAAAGTGCTAGTAGGCATCCACCGACAAAATAGAAGGTTCCAGAAGCTGCGTTAGAAGTCGGTGCAAATCTAGAAGAATCTAGAAACGGTAGCCGAACTTTCGGGAGGCATAACTTTTGAACCGTAGCTCCGATTGACGAACCGTTTACATTTTCGGAAAGCTCTTGAAGCGCTCTATAGCCCTATTGAAAAGTTTCACTCATCCCCATTTTTTGACCCTTTTTGAGTTCATTTAATGCCCCAAACCTGACTTTGAAGCATTCTTAGGAGGTCTCCAAAACCCAAAAAATTGCAATAAATTTCAAACCGTGGGGCCTATTGACCTGATTATTTTTCTAGAATGCTCTAAATCATGATTACATTCATATGGCCAATTCACACCTTCTAGTTTACCGAAATGATGGCCCAAATACATGCTCCTATTTTTTTGAGATTTTCAAACGCACTGATAGTTGAACTATGAGAGTTGGAACCTTTATTTGAGCCAAATGGGTATCCAAAAATGTAAAGACATGAAATAGAAACTAAGTCTAAGTACTTTTTTTTGGGTGACACAGGATTGCCCTTATACCTCTGGATGCTCCTGCATCAGACACCCAAGGTAGATTGAAAAGTGACCTTGTCACTTTATGGATGGTAGAGGAAATCCCAAATGGGAAACCTCAGCTGCTGAAATCCAAGTTGAGTCCTCGATCAGCCGTCCTTTCCATTTGACCAAATACTCTTCATACTACCTGTTTCTGGTACTCCTACCCACATGATGATCTAGAATGTCTTCTATCTCCTCCTTCTTAGAAGCAGGAATTGGACATGGCTCTAAAACCAACTCCTCATCTGCACCATCATCATGATACTTTGTTAAATCTGCAATGTTGAAAATGGGAGAAATGTGAATGCCATCTGGCAGCTCCACCTCATATGCATTTCCTGAGTTATGTTTCTTCAAAACTTTGCAGGGGCCAAATTTCTTCATTTTCAGCTTGTTGTAAGTACCAACTAGAAATCTTTCTTTTCGTAAGTGCACCATGACTAGATCCCCTACTTGGAATTCCTTATGTGTTCTCCTTTGATGAGCCCTAGCTTTATACTCTTGATTCATCTTGATAATGTGTGCTTGAAACTCCTGATGTAGACGCTTGATGTGTTCAGCAAATTCCTTAGCTTCAGCACTTGTCCTCTCCCCTTGTTCTATCTTCCTCAATTCTGGTGCAGTCCTTGGGCTATTCCCATTACAATTTGAAATGGTGATTTTCCAGTACTCCTATTTACAGAGTTATTATAAGCAAACTCTGCCTGTGGTAGAATCAAATCCCATCCCTTGGGCTTATCTCCAACTAAACATCTCAACAAATTGCCTAGACTTCTATTTACCACTTCTGTTTGGCCATTAGTCTGTGGGTGATGCGTGGAACTGAATTTCAAGTCTGTTCTCAACTTCTTCCACAATGTCCTCCAGAAATACCCCACAAATTTAGTATCTCTGTCAGAAACTATACTCCTTGGAAGACCATGTAGTCTTACCACCTCTTTGAAAAATAAGTCTGCAATATGGACAACATCATGAGTTTTGTGGCATGGAATGAAATGTGCCATTTTGGAGAACCTATCAATCACCACGAATACTGAGTCATTACCCCTTTGTGTCCTTGGAAATCCAAGAACAAAATCCATACTTATGTCCTCCCATGGCCTTGATGGAATAGGCAATGGCTGATATAGGCCAGTATTTTGACTAAATCCCTTGGCAACTTGACAAACCTAGCAACTCTGTACAAACTTCTTCACATCCTGTGTAATTTGAGGCCAAAAATAATGTTCTGTAAGAATGGCAATGGTCTTATCCCAACCAAAATGTCCTGCCATTCCTCCACTGTGTTTCTCCTTAATCAGATTTTCCCTCATGGAACTCCTTGGAATGCACAATTGACTACCTTTGAACAACATGCCATCCTGAATCAAATAGTCTAACCACTTGGTTCTATCTACAACAACAGGTTCTTTACAAGTTTTCCATGCTTTAGCAAAATCAGGATCCTCGGGGTACAAATTCTTGAGTTCATCAAACCCAACTACTTCAACCTGCATTTTTGTAAGCAACAACTGTCTCCTACTTAGTGCATCTGCAACCCTATTAGATTTTCCACTTCTATGCTTCAACACAAATGTATAACTCTGCAAGAATTCTACCCACTTCATATGCCTCTGATTCAACTTACCTTGGCTATTTAGGTATTGTAATGCCTGACGATCAGTATACAAAACAAATTCCTTTGGTAATAAATAATGCCTCCATTTCTTTAAGGCCTGAACTATTGCATAGAACTCTTGATCATAAACATAATACTTCTTCTTTGCATCATTCAATTTTTCACTAAAATATGCAATAGGCTTACCTTCTTGGATTAATACAGCCCCAATAGCGCTACCACTAGCATCACAATCCACCTGGAATACTTTTCTAAAATTTGGAAGTGCCGACACAGGCTGTTCAGTCACCTTCTTCTTCAACAATTCAAAACTTCTCGCAGCTGCTGCAGTCCATTTGAACTCTTTTCTATCCCCTCTTATTGTATCAGTTAGAGGTGCACATATGCCACTGAAATTCTTAATAAACTTCTTGTAAAAACTAACCAGACCATGAAATGATCTTACCTTAGTAGCGGACCTTGGAGTAGGCCATTCCAAGATGGCTTTTACCTTCTCTGGATCCATTTTGAGACCTTCAGGTGATATAACAAATCCCAAATAGACTAACTCCCTTTTTGCAAAGACACACTTCTTTAGATTAATTAACAATTTCTCTTCCCTTAGCCTTTCAAGGACACTACGAATATGCAGTAAATGTTCTTCCAAAGTCTTGCTGAAAATTAAAATATCATCCAAATAGACAATAACAAATTTTCCCAAGAACTTCTTAAGTACCTCATTCATGAGCCGCATGAAGGTGCTTGGGGCGTTCGTCAATCCAAAGGGCATGACTAACCAGTCATAAAGACCCTCCTTGGTCTTGAAGGCTATTTTCCACTCATCTCCTTCTCGAATCCGTATCTGATGATAGCCACTCTTCAGATCTATCTTTGTGAAGTACTGAGCTCCACTCAAGTAGTCCATAAGATCATCCATCCTTGGTAAAGGAAATCGGTACTTGATGGTTATCCTATTTATAGCTTGAGAATCTGTACACATCCTCCACTCTCCATCCTTCTTTGGTGCAAGTATTGCAGGTACTGCACATGGACTCAGGCTCTCTCGAATCAAGCCCTTCCTCAACAGCTCCTGAACCTATCTATTTAGCTCCTCTGTTTCAGTAGGAGTCATCCTGTGAGCAACCTTGTTAGGCAAACTAGCTCCTGGAATCAGATCTATCTGATGACTGATTTTCCTTACTGGTAGCAATCCATCTGGAACATTATCAGAGATAATATCTCCAAATTCCCCTAGTAAATCTGAAACTTCAAATGGTATTTCACTACTACCTTCTTTATCTTTCCTAGGAATCAAAGCATAGCACATACGCTGATGTTTCATGCCTTCTAAGAACTTCCTTCCATCAACAAGAAAAATCCTAGCACTGCTACATACCTTTTCACCTTCCTTTTTCATGGGCTTCAATTTGTGGCGAACTCCATCCTTTGTCAGAGAGTATGTGTTTGCATGTCCATCATGTATTGCATGTCTATCAAACTGCCATGGTCTACCCAACAATAGATGGCAAACATCCATCAAAATAACATCACAGAGAACTTCATCATGGTAACTCCCAATTTTGAATTTTACTAAACATTGTTCACTTACTAGGACCTTATGATCATCTTTTACCCAAGAAATCTGATAGGTCTGGGGATGTTTCTCCCTCTTGAGCTTTATCTTAGAGACTATCTCTTCTGATACCAGGTTATCAGTGCTGCCACCATCAATGATCACGTCACAACATTTATCCTGACACTTGCATCTGGTACAAAACAAACTCCTTCGTTGTCCTGGTTCATTCTCACCATTTAGTAGGACTCTTTCATTTACCAAGGTCTCTCCTCTTTCTGCATCCTCTAAATGTGATGAATGTGCATCCTCATCCACATGAGCAACCCTAGCTTGGCCCTCAGCTCTCCTATTTGTCCTTCCTTGTCATTGAGGGTATTCAAAGGCACGATGACCTTCTTCATTGCAATGGAAATAGGTACCACGGAAGCCTCCTCTTCCTTGTCCACGTCCTCTACCTCTTCCTCTTTGATTTCCAAAGTCTTGATCACGGGAGCGGTTGAAACCCTCATTCCTCTGGTTCCTGCTAGTACCCTCATCTTCATTTTTCTTTTGAGTTTCATTGCGGCCTCCAGATGATCTACCGCTTCCCCTTCCTCCTTGACCACATCCTCTTTGTCTTCCTTCAAACCTTTTATTCAGCTTCTCTTCAACTCATAGGGCAAACTGGTATGCATCTTCAACGCTGGTCATTCTTACCAGACTTAATTCCTCCTGGATGCTAGGTCGCAACCCACTGATATAACGAGCAACCTTCTCCTTATTTGCTTCTACATGCCCCACTCTAATCAAGAGTCAATAAAACTCCTCTATATATTCTTGGACTGATCTTCCTGCTTGCTTTAACCCATGCATCTTCTTAAACAGATCAAGCTCGTAGTCCACAGGAATGAACTGCTTCTTCAATTTGTCCACCATGCGATCCCATCTTGTGATCTTCTCCTTTCCTCTTCTAAGTATTTCCAGTTGAATCTCTTGCCACCAGATTTTGGCATGGCCTTTGCAAACTTAACCCTATCTGGGTCCCTTATATCCTCATACTCAAAGTATTCTTCCAGTTCATTGATCCAATCGATCAACTCATCTGGTTTCAAATTTCCTGAAAATATACCCACTTCAATTGTAGGTCTTTTCCCAAACTTAGTAATGGCCCTAAAAAGCCTTTCCTCTACAGGATTCAGAACTTCCCTGTCAACTTCCATTACTTCCTCTTCATTGTCATCCTCACTATTGTCATCTGCGGCAACATTTGCTCCTCTACGAAGCTCCTCTTGCAATGCTTGTACCTATCTCTAGAGGGCTCTAACCTCCTCAGGATCAATAGCTCTGGCCCTTCCGCCACGCTCTCTTCGTGGAGGCATCTTCTAACTCAAACCCACAACCACACAGTCCTGGTGCAAACTGCCTCACAGTCGGCGCTCTGTCTACCCACTCAGGAAAACCCGCTCTGATACCACTTGATGGGGACACAACCCAACAACAGAATGGACACAATAAAAAAAGGGAAATTATATTAACTGAGAAAATAAGCTATTACAAATAGTGCAAAGAAAATAAACTTCAAAACATGCCCTACGGGCTTACAATAAACTTCAAAACATGCCCTACGGGCTTACAATAGCATAAATCTGGAGAATATTTCTCCTTTTAGCACCTCCTCTCAAGCTCCAATCCGAACTACCTTTTACAATGCCAAAAATCTCCTTAAATAGACCCCGGAGGGTTAAGGACTAGGAGTACATTCTAGAAAGTGCTAGTAGGCATCCACCGACAAAATAGAAGGTTCCAGAAGCTGCGTTAGAAGTCGGTGCAAATCTAGAAGAATCCAGAAACGGTAGCCGAACTTTCGGGAGGCATAACTTTTGAACCGTAGCTCTGATTGATGAACTGTTTACATTTTTGGAAAGCTCTCGAAGCGCTCTATAGCTCTATGGACAAGATTCACTCATCCCCATTTTTTGACCCTTTTTGAGGTCATTTAATGCCCCAAACCTGACTTTGAAGCATTCTTAGGAGGTCTCCAAAACCCAAAAAGCTGCAATAAATTTCAAACCGTGGGGCTTATTGACCTGATTCTTTTTTTGGAATGCTCTAAATCATGATTACATTCATCTGGCAAATTCACACCTTCTAGTTTACCGAAATGATGGCCCAAATACATGCTCCTATTTTTTTGGGATTTTCAAACGCACTGATAGTTGAACTATGAGAGTTGGAACCTTTATTTGAGCCAAATGGGTATCCAAAAATGTAAAGACATGAAATAGAAACTAAGTCTACGTACATTTTTTTTGGGTGACACATGATTGCCCTTATACCTCTGGATGCTCCTTCATCAGTTTCATATCATTGCTACAATATTTTTCTTTTCTTCTATTTATTGTACTATGTTAAAGTTATTGATCCAACAATTTTTTTTAAAAGGTGGAATGAACAGGGTCATGCAAAAAAAAAAATAGTTGATTACATATTTTGAGGACCTGTTTAGAAAAAAACATTTTTGACAATGCTCTACTTCTCAAAAGAGCATCCAAACATATAAAGACTGGCAGGGAGTAATTCAGAAGGGGCCTAAAGGATAACCCAAAGTATGAGCATCCTCTTATGATTCTACCAATGAAGTGGAATGAAATAATAGAAGATGCAAAAGAGAAAAGGCTACGTGGTAATGGAAATGAACCAGAAAAGGGAAAAATAAGGTATGTCATGATAGTATTAAGTAGAATGTAATCATGCACTAATTAGTGATCTTTGTAAATATATAATCTAACATGTTTCAAACTTTTCATAGACTACAGGATACATCAAAAGTTATAGAAGTGAGACTACAAAAGGTTGGCCAACACAAACTTGGCTCTGGTGGCTATATGAATCTTCACTCTCAACTTGTAAGTAGTAGCAATAGAATTTCATATAATTTTTTTAATATAGTGTTGCAAATTTTTTTGTTCATCAAATCATACATGCAAAATTGACAATATTAAGAAAAAAATATAGGGCACAAAATTCAATGTAGAGCCCACAGATGAAGATAAAAAAATTGCCTTGATAGAAGGTTATAAAGTTGTGGTTGCATGTCTACACCAAGAATTTGCATGCCTACACCAAGAATCTGAAAGCCATAACCAAGAATATGGTGCACCAAATGAGACAGCTAAATTGTCCAAATGAAAAGTAAATCAAAACTTAATAGTTGAAAAATTTCTTTTTGGTGTTAGTTTCCAACATAAATTGACTGCATAACAATGCGCATAACATTTCACTGCAACCTTCAAATCCTATCATAGAACCTGCACATGATGAAGGCCATGATGTGCATCATAGTGGTGGATGTATTAATTTTCTATTGGAAATTAATTATGCAATTATGAATACAATTTAACATCTTCAAGTGCAATTTGATTTGTAATCTTTTTTTAAATATTTAAGAGCATGTTGAACATCATGGTGAAGGAGTGGAGCATGTTCAAAGTGTTCAACATGTTGAGGTGGTAGTGGATCAAAATGTTATTGTACATGTTATGACATTGTTAGTAAGAAAAATGCATGTTATGTTCTACTAGTTAATGAAATACTTGCAATAGGAAAAAATGTATGCGAATTTAACCCATTTACTTGTTATTGCAACAGAGACCCCTTTAGTGCAGCAACCTCATGCTCCTCAAAATATGAGAAGGCATAATAATTTTACATTACATGTGCCACAAGAGGAGAATGAGGAAGATGTTGATGCTCCTATCAACCTTTTCCTTAAGAAAGGTAAGAAAAACAAAAAGAAGAAATGATTTAAAAAAATGCTCTTTGACGAGCCTTGTTTGATAAACTTTGTTGGATAGTGAAAGAATGTTGTTTTAAGTAATTATCTATGAATGTTGCATATTAATATTTATTTTTATGTCATGTTAATGGATATTGTTAAGTTTTAATGAAGTCTTGATTAGTATTGCATATTAATGAATGTTATGTGATTGTATTGATTGAATGTTATAGTTCATAAATGGATGAATGAATTAATGAAGTATGTAATTAGATGATAATGGGGAATTTAGATTGATGTTTGGGAGTGGGGGGGGGGGGGGGGGGGGGGGTGCCTCAGGCCAGATGAGCTTCAACCTTCTCATGGTTGGCCTTGTTAAGTAGAGAATATTAAAGTATTCTCAAAACCAAGTGAAGCTCAAACTAACATACCTTCATTAGTTAATCAATTTCATTCATTGTAGGTCTAGAATGATGGGATGATACTCTATGGTATAGGTATGAATCTTTGAAAATAATGAACTTTTTTTTATTTGAGCTGTTTTTAATTGATAGCTTCTGTTTGGTTGCTTGCTAATGATGAATAACTTGCAATAGTATATCTATTTGAATGTGGTTATCATAAATTTTAAATCATGTAGTTTTAGTTTTTGAGTGCCATGCACCTAAAGTTGGATGAAACATCTTCATGGGACTCCAATTTAGTTTGTGGAAGCCTAAAGTGTTCTACACCTATATCTCTTCCATTTGATAAGGTTGAATTGCCAATATTTCCTTAGAGGTGATACCTCTTTACTAGTCTTTCATGATTAATCATAGCTAAAAGGCTGCATGTGCATTCATTTTGCTGGTTTATTCCATAACCAAAGTAGAAACCCCATATTTTGATGGTTGTAATTTTGCCTTCTTTTGATTATTTTGGGTTTAATTTCTATTTTGTCATGCAAATTTTGAAAATGGTTAATGCCGTGGTTGCCAAGGTTGAAGGATGCTAATTCACCAATATCTGTATTGGAAGATGGGGTGAAGATTTTGCATTTTTTATTTTATTTTTCTTATTTTAGAAGAATTTTTGTAGTTTCTGCATACTAGTCTTCTAATTCTATCATGGAAAAGTTAGGCTCAAATGAGAACAATGATGGAAAAGTTACCCACCCTGAGGTAAGAGGTGTTGGTAATGTTCACAAGAGAAGATGGAGTGCTAGTGAGAAGAATGATGCAAAAGATTGCAAGCTAGCAAATGGTGGTAGAGGCCAAAAGAAGGCAATGTTGTCCAATGCAGTAAGTTCCTAAATGTTATCTATTTATTAAAGTTTACAGTAGCATGTACATGACGCTTGATGAATGCATATATGGTCTTGTAAAGAAACTAGGCAGGTAACTTGACACACCATTGATAAATACACTTGTCTAATAACAAGTTGTCTTGTCTCGATAGAATTTACAAGATCATCTTCCTCTATCATGGAAGTTGTCTAAGTATAGTTATTACAAGATCATCAAGATTATCTTTTTTTTTATATAAAATTTATTTGTGTTTGTTATTTGATGATTTATTATTGTTCTCATGTCTTACTATATTTATTATTTCTTAAAGTATAGATATGGAAGTACTAGATTCATAGAGTTATTGAAGATCTTAAACTGTTCATAAAGGTCATAATTAGCTGATACCGTTATATTGCTAATTCTATATTTAATACTTTAATTTCAAAAATGCAACTTGTAATATTTTTTTTTGCATTCTCTATACAAGATAAATTGATATTAAAGTTCAGTTAGATTAAAGTGAGCATACAATTGGAACTTATCTAATCTTTTTCTTTAATTTACTCATAATCAATCATTTTTTTTTCATAGTATTGTTACTATCATAAACGTGTAGATAGTTCTAGCCAAAATCCAAAGTAGACAATAGAATCTACTTCTCTCTGTATCACTATAAGAATAATGTCTTGACAATAATTCTATATGATATGATATCCTATTCTAAATCTAACCCTTATAATTATAGGCATCGGATTGGTTACATAGTGAAAGGGTATGTCCCTTTACTTACAAAATTTACAACTAACTGACTCATTAACAATTAACTATATGTATTTAAATCAAGTTTATAGAAGAAAGACTTATGATGCCTATTTTGATGATGATGATTTAATTAAATAATTGCATTTCTTAATGTGTTCTACATATTCGATATCTCCTAATAATTATGCATCATTGATTACTTCTCTTGCCTTGATCTCGATTTTGAACATCTACTCCATTTGCATGCTAGCCTTTGACATCTCCACATCATTCTATGAAGCTTTTAGGGCTTGTTCCTACATCACATAATACACATCCATCCATCTATCTTGGTCAATGGTGTCCCCATTTTCATCTTGCCAAGATATAACTCCATGTCATGTAACTAATTCCTCCATTAACCTGAAAGAATACTTAAATTCTTGTGAATATGCAGTATGATCCTCAATCAACCTTTCTGCTTTTTGAATATCTTCATCTTCTTCAAGTGTATTATTTTCTTTGGCCAAAATCTTATATATCTCATTATGTCTCAAAGCTAGGGATTTATAAGTACTGTAAATATCCCAAACTTGACCTAATTTGTCAAGCAACTTCTTAAAATGATCTCTGATTAGAGTGCTGAAGACTTCTCTTCTAAACATCAAAAAATCTTTCAATTTTGTATTCTCTTCTTGTAATTTCTTTAATTTAGTTCTCAGAGCATCAACATATTATTATTTCATTAGTTTCACTTGAGGCTACCTCAAATTTAACATATTTTCATATAATGTCTTCTAGTTATCCCTCTCAAATGCCACTTGCTTCACACTTTCTTGATTAAACAATGCCAAGTCCACTTTCATACTTGCAACCTTGTTAGGTCTATCAATTCTACTTTTAGTGTCATCAAATGACCAAAAGCTTCATCAACATCAATAATTTGTGGCCTTTTGTGTGGGGGGTATAAGACCCAGAACAACATTGATTTTTCATCTTCCATAAATCTTGAACCAATAATGACATCTTTGACTACATCAATTTTCATATCCTTTTTACCAGATTTAATTAAACTATCAAAAATGTATGATGTACTCAAATCCCACCTAGGAAAAACCATCATTCCTACTTCATTAATAGTTTCCTTCCTCTTTCTAGAGTCATATGCTCAACTTCCCTTTCTATATCTTCCTTTAAATTTGTCATTAGTTCTTGCTCATTCTCAGGAGAGAAATTTTGGATATTCGGTCTTAATAATTTGCCTATATGTTCATATAAAACAACCATAAACTCCTTCAATTTGATAAAAGCATCATCATTTACAAATTTTCTTGACTCCAAAAGTCTTTCATCCTTCTCAAAATTTATCCTGTCAAAGATCTGCACATCATGCTCCAAGGGCTTAAGTACTAGCTTGTCTATAGTTCTTGAAATTGGAACATGGGAATCTAGAATCTTTTGAATGTCTTCTTTAAACTATTCTCTAGCTTTTTCCCATTTTTCTTCCAGTTCCCTATTTTGTTCCTAAAACTTTTGTAGTACTTCTTCCCACTCCAAATTCTTAAAACCTTCCTCATATTCAATGCCTTGGTGAATATAATCACCCAATTTCTATGATTTCCTATAGGAATGAATGTATCCCTCTAGATCATAATTCCTCCAGGGATCCATGGTGTACATGTTATATTCATTCTACAATTTCTCTCCAATCTTTTCATATGACTTAGTTGCACAAAGAATAAAGTCTCCAAAAGATAGAGTTGCTGGAAGGAAAGTATGCTTTCTTTGTTTACCTCCAAAATTGTGTTTGCTAGATTCAAACATCTACCTTACAATTTCTAGATATGCAATTCTATTAGGCATTAATGCTGGTAATCTATATGGCTTTCTTTCAAACCCAAATAATCTTATACAAGTGAAGTAATCATATGCATACCAGTCTCCCCAATTGTGTTTGATTTTCTCTCCCAACCCATTGTCCCTAGGTCTTAAAAATATTTTAATATTAGGAATAATTGAGGGAAAAGACCAGTGTCCAAAAAAAGTGTACAAAGGTTGAACAAAATGTTCTTCAAATGTAAGGTAACAAGAAGCACTGAACCTATAATCCGCTACTAGTGTCCACATTTGAACAAGCTTCATTTTTCCATTAGACTCCATCAAATTCAATTTCAAACCCTCACCCCACAATCCTCTCATTTTCCCAAAATATAAAACTATATACATAAGCAAGGAATAATGTTTAAAAGTAGGGTACTCAACATCTCCAAAATTAACAAAAGAAGTATGAATGTTTATCAACAACATACTCTGCATAATCATAGGGTCTGGGCTCCAGCATTTGAATGTCTAATGCTAACACCCTAGGCCCAATTTCCATCAAATCAGGTGCTTCCATCCCTTCTAATTGTCCACATGATTGATATGTCATGTCTAAGTATGTATTAAACAATTTGATGCTGAATGGAGGTCTATCTACTGCAATTAGAGGCTCCTTTTCTATTTTGTGCAACATCAATTCCCATTAGATATATGAAATATTTGACTCTCATACTCATTTTTCAATTCTATGAATGACAACCTTTTTGTTAGATCGTAAGTGAGTCTAAAAGATTCATTTAGAGATTCAATAGATACATCCATGAATTTTTCCCAATCCTTGTCATACATGCATATGTCTTCAGCATTATATTTTCTTATAATGACCTCAAGTAACTCCACATTTAGAAACACATTTGACACTATCAATTTTCCCAAATTCATCTCCCAAGGATGACAGATAGGTGCCTTGTGATTTCTTCTCACATAATGATATAAAAAGAGTTCATAACCCCTAGTCCTAGTCTATACATCTCCAATGTCATTGTACTTGTCTTCAATTTTTCTAGGGATGCAAATTTTCTTCTTCTTGACTTAGGACATGCAAAATGCATTTGTTCAATGAGGTCTTTATTCAATTTTCTTGGTGGTACTCCATCATCTACTTTTCGCGTCTTATCAACTTTACCCTTTTTGACTTTCTCAGCTTTCCTCTTCTGTGTAAAACCAAAAATCTCTATAAAACATTCTAAAACTTTCTCTAATTATAACTCTCTATAAAAACTAAATACAAACAACAATCTCACAATTTTATTTTAAGAATTTTTGAGTTCAAACTAGTAATGATTGTCTTTTATTACCAAAAATATTGCATTCATGCATTTACTTTCCACATGGATTGAAACATAGAGCCATTTTTTATCATTGTAGAATATGAATTGGCTATCAGAAGTCATTTCGTTCACTTATTTCCATGCCTGATGAAAAGTATTAAAACATTTGATCGCTACAAATTTCAGCAATATAAATATATGGAATTCTGATCGCTATAGCCTATTCTCACAAATAGAGAATTTCTTTTAACTTCATGTCTATCGCTATAGCAATGGCGATTTCAACATCACTTATTGATATACTAGGAATCCTTCATCTGTGATCTCTGATACACCTTCTCACTATTAGGTATGGTGATATCAAAACTTCAACTTTCAATATTGGCACTTGAAATGTCGCTATAACATATAGTGATATTCTGTAGCTCATCATTGATCGCTATATCTCCATAACATATAGTGATATATGAAGGCTTATCACTCATTGCTATACTAAAATTCCATATCCTCTGCTCATGAATGAGATATATTTCTATACTAGAAACCCTTCATCTGTGATCTTCGATACACCTTCTCACTATCAAGTATAGCAATATCAAAACTTTAACCTTCAATATTGGCACTTGAAATGTTGCTATAATATATACCAATATCTCGCAGCTCATTGCTGATCCCTATATCTCCATAACACAAAATATGATTCAAATTATCACTGCAACTCACAAAAATTCCCTTTTAATAATAAAACCATCCATCACTATAAGTTACAATGATCTCTAAGTTTCATTGCTAATCGCTATATCCTTTTTGTGCTCTCATCGCTTAGCAATAGATCATGATCACTATAACATACAGTGATATATGAAGACTTATCACTCATTGCTATACTAAAATTCCATATCCTTTGCTCGCTAATGAGATATATTGCTATAAGTTATAGTGATAATTATATTCCATCGCTCATCTCCATATAGATAATGAGTCTTCTCCACACAATGATGAATCCAATCACTATATGCTATAACAATATCATACCCTACTTTAAGCAACAAAAAATGCAATCGCTAAAAGATACCCCGATATCTGATGCCTCATCAGTATAACTATAGCGATAATCTAAAAAATGAGAATATTTTCATGAATTCAAACAAGACCAAGTCTTAGATTGATCAATGGATATTGCCATGTGATGAGTAAGTCCTAGGAGTGCAATTCTGCAACATGATTCTTTGACTTGAGTGATAAATAGCTATTTTCTGTCAAAACACAAAGAGATGCAATAAATGATTCCTTATTTTGATCAAAAAATCTATCTAGGACATACAAGGTAAGAAATGAAACTAGGTAAAAGGTGAACAAATATTTGTGAAATATTGAGTTCCACTAGAAGGGACATACTTATCTTGTGGGGCAAGTGTAAGAGGATACATTCATTTGATTGATCTTGCAAGGAGTAAGAGGATTACCAAGTCAGAGGTCACTGGGAATGGACTTAAATAAGCAACACACATAAACAAATCTCTCTCTTATCTTGGGGATGTTATATTTTCTTTAGCTAATAAGAGTGCACATGTCCCATATTGTAACAACAAACTAACCCAAATTCTTTAGGATTCCCTAGGTGGCCAAGAAAAGATACTTATGTTTGTACATCTCAATTCAGACATTGACTCTTACTCAGAGACAATCAACACTTTAAAATTTTCAAAGAGAGTGTCCAACTTGTAACATATTTGGTGGAAGGAGGCATTATCCAATGATGAAATTCCATTTCGAGTTTGAGATGAACGTAGTTTTGGACCACTGTCTCCAGAATCACATTTTTTATTTACTTTTTTGCACAGCGCTCAGGCATACTCATCAATCACTAACCTGAACATGTAACTTGCTGTGTGTAATATGGACTTATATTGTCTTCAAACTTGCCAATACATCTTCAAACATATCTGTTTCTTTTGAAGAATTTCCATCTCTAAATATTGTTGTGGGTGCTGCTTGTTCTGACGTATATTCTTCATATCACTGGCTTCTTGCACAAGGAATTTGCATGAAAATGACATCAAATTGATGAACAGATGAACACTTCTCCTCCACTTTGTTTTTTTTATCAAGATTTCTAACCTTGGTAGATGAATAAATGTAATCACTATTCACCACTGTACACTCCTGCAATACAGACTTCTGCTGTGCGAATTAGTGTTTACAGTAGGGTTTGTTATTTAGGATTTTAATGTTCAACAACCATTCTCTACATCACAAAACCTTAGAAATATGCAGACTGCATTTTACTTTTTGTATCTGGACCTTTTTCTCAACAACAAATTTATATGTTTATTCCTACGTGTTTTATATCTCGTTCCTGAGAATACATCTTTACATCATTATTGTACATTCATATGTATTTTTTGAAACTGTCTTGTTCCCCTGTCAATTTGTTATTCTGCAGGTCTACGTAAGATTACTTATATTGATTCATTTCAATCCTTGAATAATCTCATTCATCAGTATGAATGTCTTCTGTACGTTCAATATTCTTTTCTAATCTCTGGATCTCAAGGCAAAAATGAAGAGTACTTCCAGATTATGACTTTTACACTCTTAACTATAAGTATCATCACAACTTTCATATTGAAATCATAATCTGGATAAAGATAATTAAAGATCATTTGATGAACTAGAAGATACAACATGTTATATCCCTGTCTACAAAATGGAATTCTTGCTTTTTACCAGTCAAATATAGTTGTTTGGAAAAAACTTAGTATCTTGGAAAAAACAAAACTAATACTTTCTTCTCTGGCACATCAACATCTTCTGATAGTTCACTCAATCCTTTCATAATGCTCCTTTCCTCATATAATTTGATCTCTTATAATCATCAACATATGGCATGAGAACTCTTTTCATTGGTACACAACATAAAAAATGAAAAGATATGAAAACATATAAGAATGGAGCTTCTAAAATTTGGGCTCCATCACTGGCTCTTTTTGGAGACGTATGCTCCCTGTGAGCATGGCGAGATCACATCTATCTCTAGAAGAGCAGACCAAGCATCAATGCTTCACATGATGCAAAGTGAAATGGGTGGCCCCAGGCCCTCCAAAAGATGAACATCGATCTTTCCTCTACCGAAAACCTGATTCTGATCATGCAACACCTTTCTTCTGATCAAGACATGCTTTCCTTTCATCATTTTAGTCTGCTGCCCAAACATCAAACTTGTAGTAGATGTGCCATCACTTTGAAGAATGTTTATTGGCTCAATTCCACCAATGAAGTATTTGGTATCCATCTTACTTGCCTTTGAGATATCATGAGGTGCAATGTAGCCTTTTCTAAATGGAAGGTCTTTAGATTAATGCATGTGAACATTCATACGAGTATCCAAATAAATCTTCTTTGCTTCATTGTCTACTTGCACACAATTTACCCCACATCTATACTCTGCACATTGTTTCTCCTCATAACAAGGCTTAACTTTATGAAATGCTACTTCACTTTCATCAAGGGTCTGATCAGATAAGATGTTGAAATTTTTTTTAGAACTATTTTCCAGCATACTCTCCTCATTATGCTTGGTTGATTCTACTTCACCATCACATGTTTGTTGCAACTCCTGCTCATAGGGTGGAAAAATTGTTTCACCTTCTGAATACACCTCATGAGTTTCATCAATTTCAAAATTAGACCTGCTATCTTCATTATGATGCTGATGTGCTTGATCACCCAAGAGATCTTCTTCAAACAATGGATTTGAGAACATGGTGAACTCAGGCATATCTCCTTCCACTTGCTCCTCAAACAAAGGGTTTATGAACATAGAGAATTCAGGCATGGCTTCAGAAGAGCTTCCACTTGGATCATCAAGTATTTCATCAAATAGTGTACCAACTTCATCGCTTTGAGAATCATAATCTGCTTGACCAGCAAGGGGGATATCTTCATCAACAATATACTCTAAAACTTCCTCCTATTCATCCATTATGCACAATTCTATTTCATCTTCATAATATGATTCTTCAGAATGATCACTTCTTTCATCGAATACCCCCTTAGAATGCACTGATTCATCAACTTGCTCACCATGGTGATTTGAGAAAAAATTTGGACCATTTTTCTCAACATGCTTCTAATATTCCTAATCTAACAAGGTTGAAATCTCTTCCACACCTAGGGAATCCTCTTCCTCATTTTCACATTCATAATCATCTATAGGCATATACGTATCATCACGAGCTAATTCTTCTTCAACATGTTCATCTCTACTTGAATTTGAAACTTGATTTGACCCATTTTTTATTTCAGTCTTGCATTCATTATCATCTACAACCAGCTCTTTGTCCATAAGTTCAAGAAAGTTAAGAAATTGACGATCATATAAGAGGCCTAATTCCCGCATTCTGTAGAGAAGATTGGATGATGGAGGCTTGTATTCTGAAGGTATTTCTTGATAAGCATTGAACATTCTCATAAAAAATTCTGTTGCAGATTCATCTTCTTGCTTTTCTAAATTCCAAAATGCATCCAAAAGAGATATGTAACTTGAAGTTTCATCAATTATTTGGAAGAGAAGCATCAAATCAGGATCTTTTGGTGAGATTCCCAATTCACAAAACTTTCTTATCAATTCCTTGCGTGAAGGCATAATATCTGAAGGTACTTTCTGGAAAATATCCACCATTCTTATAAACAAATGTGCTGATGTCTCACCTTCATATCTTCCCAGATTGAAAAAGGCATCCAAGGGGTGTATGTATTCTTCCTCCATGTTGTAACATAGATCCTCCTCCTAATCATATTATACTTTCTCCATGTTAGATAATCAAATCATCTCTTTCTAAGTTCTCTCCCTTAGTAGAGCTACCAATTGGAATCCTTTATTAAATAAAGTCACCACCTCTTTTGAGGAATGAATTGATCTTCTAGGTTCTCACTTCTAGTAGAGTATGCTTGCAAACAAATTGATACAACTTCTAATACTGATCTATGAATTTAGAAATTTTGGGTAACTTTGCAATATGTACTACGGGAAACTCTCCCCAGTAGAGTCGCCAATCTATTGGTTCGCAAAACTGTAGATTGGAAATCCAAGAACCTGCCACTTCTCCAATAGGACTTCTCAATCAGTTTTGGCCAATGAACGGGAATACTTCTTGATTCCCTTGCACTTTGGGCTTCACTACACCCAGGTGGGTAAACCTTCACCTTGAACACTGACTACTCAATTCAAGGGTTTTTATAGCAAATTTAAACTTTGAGTTCCTCAGCTGGCAAGGTCCTTGAACTCGATCAAAATGAAACTGAAATGCTGAATAATGGTTAAATGTTTTGAACAATTGAATAATAATTAATTTAATGCTTGCAAGAGGAATATATAGATTTTCTAACTTTAATAAAAAGACCAGTGCCTTTGCTCATCCGGGAGATAGAGTCAACTTTGGTGAACTTTTACATACAACTTCATAATGTTCAATGCAATTGTACTGCCAATAATTTTGATAATCCAGATGTGACAGACCAATTATAATGCAATCTTTAAATTAGTCCAGATTGAATTTTAACTCCACTGAGACAAACTAGACATAGCTGCAGAAATAATTAAATATTTCACAACACCTATGATGATCAAATTTAAAATGCCACCTGACCATGTCCACTTATCTGATAAAAAAATCATATAGAGAATTTTAAAATATAATTATGAAGGACGATTCACCTATAGTTTAAATCTCTGCACCATTAAAGGTAAACAAAAGACATTTTTATTTATTTAAAAATAAAATAATGGACTTTATTACAAAATCATAATATTGCCCTTATCTCTCCATACAATAAAATAAATATAAAATACTTCTCTCTAATTGAATAAAAATGTTTGGATATATCCCTCTTCCTTTACAAATAGCTTGTCCCTTATTTATATTTTGAATATAAGGGAGATGTGACTTTTCAAATGGAAAGTCATGTTACATTTTCTTTTTAAATGCACCTCTTATTTTAAATAATTACTATAACCTTACCATTTAATTTTAATATTCTTGTTTAGCCATAAGGCCATAAGGTTTTAATATTATTGGCTTTTCATCATCGGCATATCTCACTTGATAAATAAACATTTAAACCTTCAATGCTTGGTGAATGCGATTTATTCAAATATTTTAATTTTATAAAGTATAGGACATCTGATATTCAGAAAATCTCGTGCTTGTGTGAACAAGGAGACATTGAAGATACATCATTCAACGATGGACTTGATTTATTCTTCATCCTATTTTTTCCAATACTCTTGGCAATGAATCTATGGCCATTGCGTAACATATTTGGTGGAAGGAGGAATTATCCAATGATGAAATTCCATTTTGAGTTTGAGACGAACGTAGTTTTGGACCACTATCTCTAGAATCACATTTTTTATTTACTTTTTTGTGTAGTGCTCAGGCATACTCCTCAATCACTAACTTGAACACGTAACTTTCTGTGTGTTATATGGACTTATATTGACTTCAAACTTGCCAATACATCTTCAAACATATCTGTCACTTTTGAAGAATTTCCATCTCTGAATATCATTGTGGGTGCTGCTTGTTCTGATGTATATTCTTCATATCACTGGCTTCTTGCACAAGGAATTCACATGAAAATGACATCAAATTGATGAATAGATGAACACTTCTCCTCCACTTTTTTTTTATATATAAGGATTTTAAACCTTGGTAGATGAAAAAATGTAATCGCCATTCACCACTGTACACTCCTGCAATAGAGACTTCTACTGTGTGAATTAGTGTTTACAGTAGGGTTTGTTATTCAGGATTTCAATGTTCAACAACCATTCTCTACATCACAGAACCTTAGAAATATGAAGACTACATTTTACTTTTTGTATCTAGGCCTTTTTCCCAACAATAGGTTTATATGTTTATTCCTACATGTTTTATATCTCGTTCCTAAGAATACATCTTTACATCATTATTGTACATTCATATGTATTTTTTGAAACTATCTTGTTCCCTTGTCAATTTTTTATTCTGTAGGTCTACGTAAGATTACTTATATTGATTCATTTCAATCCTTGACTAATCTCATTCATCAGTATGAATGTCTTCTACACGTTCAATATTCTTTTTTAATCTTTGGATCTCAAGGCAAAAATGAAGAGTACCTCCAGATTATGGCTTTTACACTCTTAACTATAAGTATCATCACAACTTTCAAATTGAAATCATAATCTGGATACAGATAATTAAAGATCATTTGATGAACTAGAAGATAAATCATGTTATATCCCTGTCTACAAAATGGAATTCTTGCTTTTGCCCAGTCAAACATAGTTGTTTGGAAAAAACTTAACAGCTTGGAAAAAACAAAACTAATACTTTCTTCTCTGGCAAATCAACATCTTCTGATAGTTCACTCAATCCTTTCATAGTGCTCCTTTCCTCATATAATTTGATCTCTTATAATCATCAACATATGGCATGAGAACTCTTGTCATTGGTACACAACATAAAAAATGAAAATATATGAAAATATATAAGAATGGAGCTTCTAAAATTTGGGCTCCATCAACAGGGAGGGAATACAAGTTTTGAGTTCTTGGATGACATAATAATTAGATATGTAGACCATCATAACTTTCTACAACCTGAGACTATGGAGTCACTATTTGTGTTGCACCGCATAACTAAAGATCCCAAGTAAGATGTTTAACAATATTAATTGTATCCTATTACATGTTACAACATCTAATTTTTGTAGCTTTTTTGAATCATTATTTTTCAATTCATTAGCTGATTTGTCTTTTCTCTACTTCTTGATTATTTTATAATGGAAAGAGTTTTCAAAAAATGATATCCTATATTACTATGCTAAATAATGGGTGTACTCATTTTATTCTACTATATAGGAAATTGGAGCCAACATGTTTGTCTTAGCACCAAACTTCATCATGTCACCATATATCCATTGTTTGGTTTAGCTTTAGAAGTAGTCAAATCTCTGAGGTAAATTTTGGAGGTCCCAATAAAATTTAACTTACATCTTTATTGCCAAATAAAGGGAATTCATTACATCTAGATGGTCTTCTAGAATCCATTACCATGCCAGTTCCTAAATTGATAACTTCCAAATGAGTGGTTTTTACAAAGAGAGTACTCATTTTAATGATTTCTTCCCCCAAACAACCACAATATGCTTTGTTCTAGAGAACATTCCATATTGTTTCATATTTTGACATACAATACACATCTATTAGTCATGTTAGAAATAGTCTTTAAAATAGTCAAGGTAGATACAATGAGTTATTGCAATTGAAGGGCACAATACATTTTGTATCAGATATTTAGGGAATGATGAATTGATACTACAGGGAATTGTGGGGTTTGACTGGGTAGGAGTTACAAGTGAAAGGAAGAGGACTTCAAGATATTGCTTTAGAATACGACTTGTTTGAAAATGATTTGCCACTTGATTTAAGTCTAGTTCAACTTCTATAAGTTTTGTTTTAGATAAACTAGTAAATACTAAGTGCCTGCTTATTTTTTGGGACGTTGAGACAAAGTAATGATTGATTTTCATTTTTTCCATGTAAGCTTGAAATAATAGTAGTGCTTGATATGAAGTTTCAAATTTTCTTAGTTAAGTTGTGTATTGGCAGGGCCATGAGAATGATGATGTAGGGGAAGAGGCAAAATATGTTGATCATGAGATGGAAAACATTGAAATTCTTAAAGTTTTTCTACTCAGACCAAAATAATAAAATTATTAAAATCAATAAAAAAGGTACTAAATGAAACTTCATAGGTTATAGATGTGATGTGGTATATTTTAATCTTAGGCCCTTGTTTGTGTGAGGACAACTAAACATATAATGAGGGAAGTTACAAGTCCTACAATTGGTACTATTTTAGCTTCTTTATCCTATTCATTACTTCCATCAAAATTTAATGTATGGACAATGTTTTCACTTAATTATGATATATATGTTATATATAATGAATGATTATGGTATATGATTATCCACGGTTATTATACTATCATATTGCTATTAATGGTATATGTGAATGGATGCTTGTTTGTTAAGAGGGCCCTTGCAACCTGTGTGGAAAAAGTTAGAGGACACAGACCAAATGCAATTGATAGAAAACTTTTTTGACTCTATCTTGGAAGGAATTGACACCTAGAGTATCTAAAGGAGTTTGTAGGATGATAATATCATTTTCATTAACTTGTGTAGTGATTCTTCCATGTTCCTATATTCTTGTCTACTGATTAAGAGTTCAAACATGATTGAGACACCTATTAGTTAGTTGAAGTCTTTTAGTTTCATCAAGGAATTAGTCACTTTCAATGTTAGGGAGGTATCAAGGAATAAGTCACCTTCAATGTTAGGGAGGTGTGATGTGTCTCCCTAGAAAAAATTAAGATGTAACTAAGCCCACTCTCTTAGACTATGTATAAGGTCCAGTTTTCCCAACATTTGGTGGATTAGCCAATGCACATGTGATATACTTAAATTTTTCCTTGATTTTGGTTTCACTAAGTTGTTACTACAACTATATACTATGTACTATTTTAGAGGAATAAAGTGAATGACTTGATGACGTGTTAAGGTTACTCATGAGTTTGAGGTTACATCTCCTCAAGCAATGACTATTTGAGGCAATACAATTCTCTTGTAGTTATATTTATTTAACTAAGCAATAATTTTTTAATATTATTTTTTGTGGAATAACTGTTATGTTGAAAATGAATTGATTAACAATTATACTATATGCTCGAAACAAATTTTCCTAGAAGCCATCTATAATTAGAAAAATGCATGGGCTAGCTTAATCTTGGTGCCTTAATCATTAATCATTTAGTGGAGGCCTTGTGTTGCTAGGAGCTTAGATCATTTTATGAATATGATATTAAGTGTGGTGGGTACCCTCTATTTTGTGTGTGGATCCAATCATGTTTTTCTTGTTTACCTTTGACATATGTGGTTGTGAGGGAGCTAAGCATCAATAGGATAAGGTTAACTCAAATGCCTACTCATGGTATAGGTGGGTCGACTTGCTAGGACCCCAACATATATTCTCTCCTTCTCCATGGTCTAGATGTAGGGAATGAGACACCCTGATAGATGGGAACCTCATCCATCTATAGCCACTTGTAGTGCCATCAATATAGGTCTATAAAATCTCATCTCAATGTGGTGGTAGACCCACCAAAGACCTAAAGATAAATATCCAAACTAATCATTGACCAGATTGCTATCAGTGATTACTTTAGAAATTTATCTTCCATTAAATCTTTTTTTAAACAAAACATGTTGGTCAAAATTTCCACCAATATTTGTTGACATTTCGACCAATGCATTAACCAACATTGGTAGAACTTTTGACCAATCTTGGTCAACATTTCCACAAAGATTTGTTGACATTTTAACCAATGCATCGACCAACATTGGTGGAACTTTCAACCAATCTTGGTGGAAATTTTGACCAATGCATCGACCAGGATGCTACCATGGGTTTGTCATCCTAGTCAATGCTTTGATTGACATTTTGACCAAACTTGGTCACAATTTTGACCAATGATCTTATTGACAAGAGAGTTCAAATTTGACCACAAAATTGTCGCAATTCTAAGACCTAGAAGATTTGGTCTAATTTATGATGACAAAAATAGCCACAAACCAATTGGTTGAAAATTGGACCAACATGAGTAAAAAATTCAACCAATTTTTGTCGAAAAATTAGTCAAATGTACTAGTACTTAGAGAGACTATGCAACTCCATCACCACACCTTACAAATTTTATTTCCCTAGAGAGTGACCTCGATTCAGATCATCACCAATTTCTTCTCTCCCTCATCTCCAACACATGGGACAACGTGTCCTTCCAGTACCACCATCACCAGTTACTCTAGATCTGTGAGACCTCGTAGTGGTTATACTTGTCAGTGACAACTTTCCAACTCTTCTCAGTGATTGTTTAGGGCTCCTTCTCACCCTAGTCCATACTATTTGGTTCTTGGATTCTTTCTTCCTAGGAAGGACCCTTAGTCCTTGCCTTGTTCTTGTGCTCTTGGCTTCTTCTTGTTTCTCTTGTTTTTCTTCTTTTCTTTCTTTTCTTGGTACCATTTGGTGCCCTAGCTACTAGTGGTCTTTTATCTTATTCATTTTTCAAACCCTTAGAACTTTATGGTCTCTCATTAGACATTACTAAATTTATCTTATCTTATCTTATCATATCTTGTTCTCCTCATCATATAGATGATAAGCTTTGGAAGTAGTAGAGTATCCCCCAAAAATGCATTTTCTACTCCTACCTTCCAATTTGTTTCTTAGTTGAGTAGGAATTAAAGTGTAATAGGTGGAACAAGAAACCCTAAAATGCTTGATACTTGGAACATGACAATGCCACATTTCATAGAGAATTTCACTTTGTAGTGTAGTAGAAGAAGTTTTGTTCTTTCTATAAACAATACAAAGAACTAATTCTCCCCAAAATATTAATTTAACATTTTTTGAAAAATATTATAGATCTTATCATATTCAGGAGTGTTCTATTCATACATTT